>CM035117.1:31412903-32012903 GCA_020205555.1 Panax stipuleanatus
CAGTAGTTAATGCATAGTATCTCATATTATTGATTCAATTATTGTCACAGTATCATCTACACAATAATTTAAAATATTAAATCAATAATTGACACAACACAGTTACTCATATTATTATTATTAGCATTATTGATAATGTCTAGAAAGTTCTGTCAAGGAAAGGGGTTAAGTTATTTAATTGCGCGCCAGTAAGAAGAAATTCTTATCGGAAAGCCCCCCTTTCCTGGGAACGATCTGGTTGTCAATATTGTGAATTATAATGATGAATGGTTGATAAAAATATTTTCATTTGTTGGAAATATTAATGTTAGTGAAAATCGATATTTATTTCGATAATAGTTGATTTTCAAATGTTAAATTGACCAAACGGAGAATTAATCGGATAAATGAGCAATTAATGGGTGGTTAACATGTGGGACCCACTTATTGGTGGATAATAAATAGTTGGTGGGTGGTTGCAGGGGTGGGGGTGCAAGATTTATAAACTCGAGGGACTAAATTAAAAATGAAGGCAAAGATGGAGGTACTAAAGTGTAATCAACCAACTTTTTTCTAGCCTATAAATAGCTAGCTAATTTCATTAATTTCTCATCATTCTTAAGGAGAAAAGTTATAATAGTGAGAGAAATTATAGAGAGAAAAAGAAGAAGAGTATTCTGCTACTACTATTCCAATATTTAATCTTCTACTGAGGTAAGGAATATGGTTTTTCTCGTAAGGGATATGGATTTTCTCTTAAGGGATATTATTTATCTCGTAAGGGGTATTATTTCTTTCGTATTGGTAAAGAATGTTATTTTCTTTCAATACTCGTAAGGGTTGTTATTGTATTCCTTATTAAGCTGTGGGAATAACCTGTCTACGCGGATTACCGCATGCATGGTGATTATTCGTATTCATTCTTTATTAATCTGTGGAAATAACCTGTCTACACGGACTATCGCATGCATGGTGATTAACCATTCGTATTCATTTCTTTATTAAGATGTGGGAGTAACCTTTCTACACGGACTATCGCATGTCTGGTGAATAACCATTCGTATTCATTCTTTATTAAAGTTGTGAAAATGATCTGTCTACACGGATTACCGCATGACGGGTGAAAATTCATTTATAGTTTCGTATATTCTTTCATACTCGTATGAAATATGATTTCAATGGAATATTGGTCTGAACTTCTTATGAAAATTTTAATATTTTCATAACGGGGTACTATTCACGAGTTATTATTCACAGGATACTATTCAAGAGTTACTATTCATGAGTTACTATTCACAGAGTATTATTCACGAGTTACTATTCATTAGTTACTATTCACGAGTTACTATTTACGTGTTACTATTCACGTGTTGCTATTCACGAAAAAAAATATTTTTTTTCTTTTGTCCAAATTATCTTTTGATTGGATCCATATTTTTATCTTCAGGTCGATAATTTGGATATTCTTGAAATCTGGATAAATTGAATTATCAATCTCTAATACTTATCATTGATCATATTTTATAATCATTGTGATGAAAGTTCTCTTTGATTTGAGTGTAAAGATGGGTAGATTATTGGTATGATCATGACTATGAGATCTCTTCGGCCAAGGGTGCAAAGATAAATTGTTGATTGGTATGATCATGACCATTGATTTTACAACTGAATATCTTTAGCTTAAGTGCAAAGGTGAATTGATCAACATGGTTATAAGTATTGCTTCTATAAATTCTGAAATGATTAGAAATTCTTTTGAGATTTGCATTTCATCTAATATCATTTTACTTGAATTTTTAATTACCTAAATTTTCTTATTAAATTTTAATCGTTATCTTTGAAATATGAAACTTGAATATCTTTGGCCCGTAGTGCAAATATGGACAAGTGTTTGGCATGATCATGATCATTACTGTTGAATATCTTTGGCCCGTAGTGCAAAGATGGACATGTGTTTGGCATAATCATAACCATTGATGTTACTGTTGACTATCTTTGGCCTGTAGTGCAAAGATGAATTGACAAACATGATTATGACTAAAGGCTATAAACTAGTATAATCATGACCATTGATGTTATAAATAAATATTTTTAGCCTGAGTGCAAAGATGAATTTATTAAGCATGATTATGAAAAGGAACTGTGATTCGGTATAACCACGATCTTTGGTATTTCAGGTAAAGACAGGTGATAAAAATTATCTTCGTCCTGGATGCGAAGAGGAATTTATCAACATAATTATGATCATGAACTATTTACATAATTGTGGAGAGGAATTATTAATTGATGTTACAGGAACAAAATATTGTTGGTGGACTTTTAACATGGAGAAGATAATAGACATTATGGTCTATTTGACTCTTCTAATGGATTGCTTATTTCGCTGCAGTTGTTGATCTAAAACTTGTTGTCTATTGTATTATATCAGATTTTTTTTTCTGTTGAGGGCTAAGATTTTAAAGATCTGATTCATTAATGATGAAGGCTATTGATAATTTAATTATCTTTAGTCATAATATTCTTTACTGGGCTATTTGTGTTCACCCACGTGCTTCACAATTCCTTGCAGGTAATAAGAGTGTAGCTGAGTCGAGCGAAAATAACAGGAGAATAGAGCGATGGTCTATACTGTTGATGTTTCCCATAAAACAATATGAGAATAATTATATTGAGAATTTCAAATGTGTGTGTCGTATTTTATACGTCATTTACCAGTTGATTTTGGTGAACAACTATAGGTGAGGTGAACCCGACTTTGAAAGGGTGTGTTGTCACTGTCATACAAGATGTTTAACCACATACAACTTCATGTTATTATAAGATATGTTTGTGCTTATCCATTTGCTGATTATATCTATGAGCACTACCTATATAATCTTGGAGTATGGTTGGAATGTAATTCTCAGTTTGAGAAAATTGAGATAATTATATGGCAAGAGAATACCCACCATTTAAATGAGCAGGATAGTAATCTTCTCGTTCTTCTTTGGAGTCTATTAGGTCAACCAAGGTTAATTCTCAAGTCCTACAATATCTATTATAATGTAGAGGCATGGTCTCCCATGTACGAAGGTTTCCTTGAGAATTTTCCAAAGATTTTAATTCCTAAAACAGTTATTGACTGTACCTTTATGTAACGTATCATTGATAAGGAGTACGAGTACTGTTATTTGTATTGAAACTCACAGTATGTGTGTTGTCGTATTTTGTACGACGGAGTAATAGTTGGAATATAAAGATTTGAATTTGGATTTAGTTGAGTGTATCTGTCGACCTAGAATGGGTTGTGTGGACCTATTTTGGGGGCGTCACATCTGAAATATAATATTATTACTTACATACTATGAGTATGGAAGAAAATAATATTCCTTACGACTATAGAACGAAAACAACATCCTTTACAAGAAAATAATATCTTTTACAAGAAAAATAATATCCGTTATAAATACAAAAGCAAGAATATCCCTTACGAGTATAAAATCACATCCTTTACCAAAATATCCTTTATCAAAATATCCTTTACGCAAAATAATATCATTTACGAAAATAATATCATTTACGAAAAATAACCTTCTTTATGAAACATAATAACATCCCTTATCTTAGTAAAATACTAGATCTGACTGGAATATCGGATATTTTGTTGAGAAAAATCTTGCACCGTAATCCACTAAGCACTATCATTATACTCACAAGAAATACGCTCGATATTATAGAGAAAAAATTTTCTAATTCTGGTGTGATTTTTATTTCTTAACTAAGCACCCTATTTATAGAAAAATGCTAGAACGCCATGATTGACAAATTTGCTCCCGGTGGCTTCTCCCAGCACACCACACTTGAATTGAAATTTCAGCATTTTACAACCAACAAAAGACAAGAATGGGGCCCACCATATGTTTAAAAAAAAATAATATTCAGAAACTTCAATAATTCATAATAAATATCCCATTTATCAGAAAAATACGAACCTTATGTCCATTTCATGTAAAATTTAATTCTCTACAACTTTGTAAAAGAAAGTTTTTCCAAATTTCGAACGAAAAATAACCCAGATTTACATACGGATGATTTTTCCACACCTCCATTCTAACGAAACTAACAACGGAGCAATCCAACTTTGAAAAACTAACATCAACACATTTCACACACAAGTGGGGCCCACCCAATTAGAAAAATCCTTCACCAAATTTTTCCACATGTTTATAATATATATATATATATATATATATATTAAAACATTAAAAAAATTCCAATTCCATTTTTCTCTATTCCACTTCATTTTATTTTTATGTCATAAATTTATTATAACAATATTACTACTTAAAATTATAAATTATACTATTATATGATCACATTATAGTATTATAATTTAATATTATAATAATATATTTGAATGAATTATTTTATCAGAAAAGATAAAATATTAATTTTTAACAATTGTCTCTTTTGCTAAAATTCCTCCATTTATACCCACGTTGAATAAATATTTCCTTATCATTTTTATCAAAAATTATTATTCACAAATAATATTACAGAACTACAATAATGACAAACATGTCGCTCCCAGAAAAGAGGGGGCTTTTCGATAAGGATTTCTCCTTACTGGCGCGCAATTAGATTAACTAACCCCTTTCCTAAACTGAACTTTCTAGACATTGCCAATAATATTGTCTAATAATATTATTCAAACAATATGAATTATTGATTTGATAATGTGAAATATTGTGCAGTGGTTATTGTGACAATTAGTGAATCAATAATATAAAATATCAACGTAGCAATTATTGATATAAAATATCAAGTAGCAATTATTGAACCAATAAAATATTATGTAATTGTAGCAATTATTGAATCAATAATATAAAATTTTGAACAGTAATTACTGTAACAATTTGAGTAAGTATCTTCTTACGTAAGAATCAATAATTAAAATTACTGTGCAATACCGTGTGCTACTGTGCAACACTGCGTATTACTGTATTTTAACCACCGGATATTTCAACAGTTTTAATATTAACAGTTTTACCTTTATTTTTATACAAATATTATTTTTGTCGCTTTCTATATCCGACAGTTATTCCGTTGTGGGATCCACCAAAGACTGCGCCGTCGTACGAATATTTCTCCGACAAAAAGAATATTTCCCGACCAAACGAATATTTCTCGACACAACGAATATTTTATGCCAACTAGCTTACTTCGTAAAATTTACATATATCACCCTTAATTTTAACCTTTTATCAATTTGACCATTTACTGAATAATAATAATAAGAAAAATTGAATACTTTGATGTCATAAAATTCGGGGTCTTACAATCTCCCCTCCATATGAAATTTTGTCCCCGAAATTTACGTACCTGATAATTCGAAGAGGTGAGGATACCTTGCTTTCATTCCAGATTCTATCTCCCCAGTCATTTCTTCTGTATCATGATTTCTCCATTGCTCATTCTAGAATACAGCTTCAAAATAAAGGTTAATTGACATATCACAATTTGTCAATTTATTAAGTAAGAAAATTCAGCTTAGGTAAGTCACACACTAGCGAAGTACATTACTCGTCTGCCCCCTTCTAGTTTTAGACTCAGATCTCCGCCAGCGACCATATCCCTAAGCTCTGATACCATTTGTGACGCCCCCAAAATAGGTTTAATACACAACCCACCTATTATGGGTCGCCAAGAAATACATGGTACAGAATCCAAATATAAATCTTTTATATTCAATTGTCGTACACAATACGACCACACATAAATTGTGAGTTTCAATACAAATACAGTACCCACACTCCAAATTAATGATACGTTACATAAAGGTAAAGTCAATAACTGTTTTAGGAATTAAAATATTTAAAAAATACTCAAGAAAACCTTCGTACATGGGCGACCATGAATCTAAATTATATTAGGACTTGAGAATTATCCTTGGTTGACCCAATAGACCCCAAAGAAGAACGAGAAGATTACTATCATGTTCTTTCCAATGGTGGATTTTCTCTTGCCATATAATTATCTCAATTTTCTCAAACTGAGAATTATATTCTAACCATACTCCAAGATTATATAGGTAGTACTCATAGATATAATCAGCAAGTGGATGTGCATAACCCTGTCTTATGATAACCCGAAGTTGTATGCCATTCAACATCTTGTATGATAGTGGCAAAAAACCCTTCCAAAGTTGGGTTCACCTCAACCTATTCGGTTCAACAAAATCAACGGTTAAATGACGCTTTAAAATACGACACACACATTTTAAATTCTCAATATAATTATTATCATACTGTTTTATGGAAAACTTCAATAGTTATCGACCATCTTTCTATTCTCTTTTTATCCCCGCTCGGCCCCGCTACACTCTTATTACCTGAAAGGAATTGTGAAACAAAAGGGTGAGCACAAATAGCCCAGCAAAGAATATCATGACTAAAGATAATCAAATTATCAATAGCATTCGTCAGTAATAAATCAGAGATTTAGAACGTATGGTAGATGATAAAACTTTTCAACCATAGTTGCAGCGGAACTAACAATCCATTACAAGAGTCAAATAGACCATAATGTCTATTATCTTCTCCATGTTAAAAGTCCACCAATAATGTTTTATCCCTGTAACATCAATCAACAGTTCATATCCACAATTATGTGAATAATTCATAATCATAATTGTGTTGCTAAATTCCTTTTCGCACCCATAGCGAATATAATTTTCATCACCTGCCTTTTCCTGAAACACCAAAGATCATGGTTATACCAAATCACAGTTCCTGTTCATAATCATGCTAATCAATTCATCTTTGCACTACAGGCCAAAGATATTCAACAATTAATCATTCATCCTTACACTACAGGTTAAAGATATCCATCAATAGCTCATCTTTGCACTACAGGCCAAAAATATTTACAAATCAACCGCTCATCTTTGCACTACAGGCCAAAGATATTCATTAATAGTTCATCTTTGCACTACAGGCCAAAGATATTCATAAATCAACAGCTCATCTTTGCACTACATGCCAAAGATATTCATCAATAGTTCATCTTTGTACTACAGGCCAAAGATATTCATAAATTAACAGCTCATCTTTGCACTACAGGCCAAAGATATTCAAATCTCAAAGAAATATCTAATCATTTCAGAATTTATAGAAATAACATTTATAACCATGTTGATCAATTAATCTTTGCACTTAAGCTAAAGATATTCAATTGCAAACTCAATGGTCATGATCATACCAGTCAACAATTCATCTTTGCATTACTGGCCAAAGAGAACCCATAGTCATGGTCATATCAATAATCTACCCATATTTACACTCAAGTCAAAGGGAACTTCTATCACCATGATTATAAAAATGTTATATATAATGAATAGACATAGTAAGAACAATATGATCAAAACATGGATCTAATTTTAAGAGTAAGATTCATAAATCAAATATAATTTGGATAGAAAAAAATATTTTTTTACTGTGAATAGTACCCCGTGAATAGTATTCTATGAATAGTAATTCATCAATAGTAACTCGTGAATAGTAACTCATGAATAGTAACTCATGAATAGTAACTCGTGAATAGTAATTTCGACATGAAAAAGTGAAATTTTCATAATAAAGTTCAGACCAATATTCCGGTGAAATGATATTTAATAAACCGCAAAACTCAAGGAATTTCTAATCATTTCGAAATTATAGAAGCAATACCTACCACAGTAAGTTTAAATTTACTCCATACTCTCGATGGCGATTCATCACCGATCACGTGATACTAACCTCGTCTATAAGACACAAACGAATTGTACTCACCGCCTTCGCTCGAGTTCCTCCCAGTTTTTCGATGTCATAGTCTCTGGTTTTTTCTTCAACGCCTTCACCAATCCCTGCTGCACCAACAGATCCTTTACCATCTGTTGCCATAATCCGAAATTTCATGTTCCATCAAACTTCATCACGTCGAACTTTAAAACGGACGAACTTGATGCCATTGTTCTTCGTGTGTTCAATCCAATCTAGCTTTAATACCAATTTGTTAGAATTAATGATCACACACACACGAGACAATAAGTAATTAACACAAGAGAGATTTATGTGGTTCCCCAATATAGGTACGTCCACGGGAGCGGCGTTCCTTTACGTATTATGAATGATTGAGTTACATAAAGCTTTACAATAGATAGTATTTATACCTACTAATCCTATTCCAACCCTACTTCACATTATAGCCTTAATACACCATAATGTCATTTTCTAAATAGAACAGGAAAATGCTGCTTGCCGACCGGCGCGCCCCTCGCCTCCCCAAGGCCTCTTCTGGCGTGCCCCGCGCTACCCTTACAGATCTTGTCCACCAGCCTGGCGAGTCCCGTGTTGTTCTAAGCCTTGCACTGGCGCGGTCCGCGCTGCCCTAGCAGAAACTTTGTACCCTTACCTTGTATTATATATAAAGTTTACATATTTTAAGTATAATTTATTTCATAAAAATCTTAATTTAGTAATATCATATGATAATAGAAATTTTGAAAATAATTTTTTATTCCCTAGTGGGGGAAAACATTGGATCCTAATTTTGATGTGTAAATAATTTTTCTCACTTATTTTCTAACTATTTTCTAATTGTTATTAATATTATTACTATCCTAATAATTAAATAAATAAAATTTGTTTTCAATTGAGTAACGTTAATAATTAAATAAAATTAAGCAACTAGATGTTTAGTTATTTATCAAGTGAATGTAATTTGGGCATAAGAACTAAATCATATAGTTAGATTACTATACAAATGGTTGGTTTAGTTAAAAATGAGATCCGCTTGTGAAAATATCAAATTAGCTTGTGGAAATATATATTCCCTATATATATATTACATGTTACCTTATTTGTATGCTGCAACAGGAGGAGTCACAACAAACTAATTTGGAATTTATCTCGTTTATGGAAAATTAAAGAAAATCAGGAAAAAAATCAAACTAACAAATAACTTCTTTGCTTGTTTGGCGATATTGTTGAGGTAATTCGTTCATTTCAGAACACATTGAACGATTTTGGTGTGGTATATGCGATTTGGTTCAGCGATTTTGACGTGAGAAATTTAATTTTTGAATTGGTTTGCGGAGCAGAACACGACAAGATCACCATTCTCTTTCTCAATTTATGTTTCAATCGTCTCTATTTAACGTCTTTCTTAATAAAAAAATTTATCAGTTGCATTCCATATTGGGTGTGTTAGAATTAATTTAAAAACGAATAATATTATAATCACACATATATTATATGAAAGACGAAAAAGTAAGAACACGCGATATACCTAGATTCACCAATTTGACTAGTCCTGCTTGTCCAATGTATTTATTAGATGCCGCCCACACTCTACAATGATCCACACACCAAATAATATTTTTATAGTAACTAAAAAACCCTAGCTGCTATACCCAGATTCACCAATTTGGCTAGTCCTGCTTGTCTAATATATTTATTAGATGCCGCACACACTCTACAATGATCCACACACCAAATAATATTTTTATAGTAATTAGAAAATCATAACTGTTATAACATGAGCCCAAACACATGAGGCCCAATACATTAGTAAAACCCAATACTGAGCTACTTATAAATCCTCTAGCCTAATTGCTAGACCCCCGACTACCCTGTTGTAGTGGTCATTCGTTGAATCCGCAAAAATATGAGTCAATCCTAATATTCTCCCACTTGATGAATACTACTTGATACCCACCTCAGATGTACAACACTCAAATTTTACCAAACTAATTGCTTTAGTTAAGAAGTCTGCGTCGTTCACTACTGTGTCAACCTTCTCCAAGAGAATCAGTTTCTCATCAGTTGGAGCAAGATCCCCGACCACCCTGTCATAGTGGCCATTCGTCGAATCCGCAAAAGTATGAATCAATCCCAACAGGGTGTCCTAAAATATATCCGAATTTTTCCTATGTATCTGATGAGTGAATATATTTAATTTTCAGCATGATACGCATTGTTGTGTGGCTTGGGTCCATCCTTTTAGGGCTAAGCTTAGAACAATTGGCAACTTAAAATAGGATCATATTTTTGGGTTTAAAAAGGTTTTGGGTTCAATTTGTTTGACTTACATTTGGTTTCCAATATTTAATGCTCGAGTTTATTCTCTAGCAGCTTAAATTTCTATTGATTGGTTACTTAAGTAGATAACATAGAAACAAAGCTTTGTTACTTTCTAAAAAGTGATATCATAACTTAATATCTCATTTTTCTCATTCATAATTTGAGACCATTTTGTGAACTATACGTATGATGCTCATATATAATAATGTCAGACTTGTGCTATTTTTCATTTCTTAAGGAAATGCAGAAACATTGCTATGATTTCTTATAATCCAGTCCTCAAAACTTGTAATTTATATTTGTTTAATTTAATAACAAGTAAATGGATTAAAGGTCATCTAAACATGACCATTACGAGGCCTAACATTAGAGAACAAGGGTGATCTAAGATCACTACAAAAAAATGGACATTTGACAACGATTTTTCGGACAACGACTTATAAAGTTGTTGCTAAAAATGCATTTTTAGCAACGAAATTTGTCATTCGTTGTAGTTTATGAAAGTCTTTTATTTTTTATAACGAAATTTATAGGTCGTTGCAAAATTTTGTTGCCAAATCATTGGTGGGAAAAATAAAACCCCCCGCCTATTTACTTTTTTTGTTGCCGATGAGATTTCTCCTTATCGTCGGCAACGAAAACTTTTTTGTTGCTATATTTTGTTGCCTAATATGGGTCACATTCATTGTCAATAAATTTTTTTCGTTGCGTATTTTATATATTTTTTTGCAACGACTAGTAAATTGTTGCCCAAAATTAAGACAAACCCAATAAGCATGTTTCAACCTCTTTTTTTCCCCAAAACGCATCATTTTGCATTAATTTTTTTTTATTTATTTGGACACAATTTTATGTAATCAAATGTGTTGGGAATTGCATGATAAAATTTGATGTTGAAAGTAAATAAATATGCTTATGTGTAAAGTCCTTCAAAGAACATATGTACAAGGACTTAGATGGCAGATCAAAATTGTTAGGTTGATCTGTGCTAAATGTTTATCATTCTGTAAATGAATGTATAGAAGAAAGATCAAATCTGTTAGGTTGATCTCTTGAAATGTAATAAATAGGCCTCAACAGAATCGTAGTCTGTCGAGCCAGTCGAAAGATTGCAGAAGCCAAGGCAAAATCGTGGAGTATTGAAGATGTTGCTCAGAATCGTAGTCTGTCTTGGAAGCCAAAGTCAGAATTGTGGAGACAGTCCGAGCGCCTGCCGAGCCAAGTCAAGATTCGCAGTCAGCTCTCGGAAACGTGGAGTCTGCTAGACAAGTAAGTAGAGATCGTAGTCTATCAAGACTTAAGAGAAATCATAGTGTTCTCTACGATCAATACTGAATCATGCATGAGCACGTCAACACACAACGATCATGGTACAAAGACAACGATTGTGGTGTCTCTTCCGTTAGCTTCAGAAGTATCAAGTTTTGCCCATCTAATAAAAGAGGAAGTATAACAAATGAAGAGTGGCTTATGAAAGCTGAAATTTTGGGAGTCCCAATGATTATATATTCATCCTTAGTTCAAATCGAAGAAGCGTATGGAAGAAGCTAAGGAGAATGATTTCTGTCTGCTAAAAACACCTTTTCAGGTGTTAGGTGAGAAAGCAGTCTGCTATGTCAGGTGGGCCAGACAGCAAAACTCCATATTCCCAGGATGTCACCATAAGTGCTCAGAAATGTCTGAAACATTAAATGCTACAACGAATACTTTCAACGGAAAGATTTGAAAGTCCTTCATAAGCAGAATAGATTGCCGATTCAGATTAAGTAAGCAAGAACGATAATCTCAAGAACACTCAACGTCCAAACTCTACGATCCAGATAGAAAGCTTTCTCAGCTACTCAGTTCTTTCGAACGTATGCTTAACTGCAACTGAATAGCACTCCCAAGAACTCAACTCTCATCAAGTGTATTCCAAGTCTGCTGGATTTGAAGAGTTCTAAGTGAACTAAGAAGTTCCAAGACTGCTGGTCTTGAAGGAATCTAAGTGATTCAAAGATTGTAAAGATATCCTTAGTGGATTTCCTACTCGTGGAGTAGAAGAGTGGACTAGGAGCTTTGAGTGCTCTGAACCACTTAAAATCACTGTGTCTGATATATCTGCTATAACTGTTATATCTGTCATAAACTGCTATAACTGGTTATCACTTATAAACTTGGTTTATCTTAAGGGGAACAAACAAATCATATATTTTGATGTGGTTAATTTATTAACAAATCTGATAAGTATTTTTAAAAGGAAAAAGTTTTTAAAATATCTATTCAACCCCCCTTCTAGATAACTATTGTGCCTCTGGGAACTAACAATTGGTATCAGAGCAGGTTCTCTCAACTAGCCTACAAAGCTTGAGTAGATCTGATGGCACACCTGATAAGCGAGTCCAAGACAGGTGGAGGCAGCAAGCCACCAATGTGCAACAAAGATAAATTTACCAACTGGAAAGTTCGTATGCAAGCCTGGATTCAATAAATGGCGAGCTATTTGAAACTGTTATGAATGGGCCCTACGTTCCAACAAAGCTTGCACCAACTCCAAAAGATCCAAATAGAATACAGATCAAGATCAAATCAGAATGGACTGACAACGAGAAGAAAACTGTCTAATTAGATAAAAAGGCCAAAAACATTTTGTTCCAGTCTTTAGAAGATGATCTGTTAGAAAATGTGGTCAACAACAAGACTGCCAAAGAAGTATGGGAAGCACTGCTCATTATGCAAGAAGGAACAGAAGAAGTCAGAGAAAACAAACAATCTCTTCTGACTCAATAGTATGAGATGTTTGCCCGTGTACTAAGAGAAAACGTCACTTCCACCTACGAAAAATTTAACGTGCTGCTCAACTCTCTTTGAGCTTTTGGAAAGATCTATCCAAACAAAGATCTTATCATCAAGTTCATGAGGTTCTTATCAAGCAAGTGGGATGCCAAAAACACTGCAATCAGAGAATCAAAGAACCTCCATGAAATGACAGTTCAACAACTCTATGGGAACCTTCTTACCTACGAACTAGAGCTGACTTAACGAGCAGAGACTCTATCTGAAGGAAGAAAGAAGGACAAAGGAGTTGCTCTCAAGGTAATAAAAGCCACCTCCAAAGATCATGCTGAAAATGAATCTTACTCTGAGGAAGATGATGATGAGGACATTGCTATGCTGGTCAGAAGACTCAAAAGGTTCATGCGCAAAGGCAGAAGTAGCAGACCTAAGAGATTCAACAACAACAGCAGCCAAGAGCAGATCAACGACTTATGCTACAGCTGCAAGAAGCCTGGTCATTTCATCGCAAACTGCAACAAACCTCTTAGAGAAGAGCTGAAGAGGAAAACAAATCCAAAGAAGGAGTTCAAAGGCTACAAAAAGCTCCAGAAGAAAGACAAAGGTCTTGTGGCCGGAGGATCGTGGAGTGACTCAGACAACGACATAAACCATGATTCAGGAGATGATGAAGAGTCTCAAGTAGCCAATCTGTGTCTGATGGCCAAAGATGCAAAAGACAAGAAGAGCACTGACCATCACGAAATAAGTATCGATGAGGTATTTGACTTTAACTCTCCTGATGTAGACATTGATGATCTAAGAACTGCACTACATGACATAACATCTGATCTGCATCAATACATGAAGTGGTTCAGAGTTCTGTCTAAATTTTATTCTCTTTTTCAAAAAGAGAAAGAGAAAGTTCAAGTAGAACTGGAGACAGCTCTACTAAGTAAACTTGAGGCTGAGAATAAACTCTTAAGACAGACTAATGAAATCATCACACAAAGAGAGTTAAATCTAACCTCTAAGATTGAGGATCTAGAGAAGACAATCTCAATGTGGAATAGGTCTTCTTCATCTATGGACTCCCTGATCTCCAGTCAGAGAAGTGCATCTGACATAATAGGTTTAGGTTTTGGGGAATCTACCTCAAATCCATGTGTGGAAAAGCTCAAGGACACTAACACTAGTAGTGCTTCAAATTTTAATAGAGGCTGTTGGGAATTGCATATTCATATTTGATATTGAAAGTAAATATAAATACTTAAGTGTACAGTCCTTAAGAGAATTAATGTACAAGGACTTAGATGATAGATCAAAATTGTTAAGTTGATCTGAGCTTTAAGGTTTATCATTTATGTAAATAAATGTATAGAAGAAAAGATCAAATTTGTTAGGTTGATCTATTTGAGCTGTAAAAGTTAAAGCCATGACAGAATCGTAGTCTGTCAAAGGTAGCATTCAGAAGACAAGGCAGAATCGTGGAGCTTAAACGAAGACATCCAGAATCGTAGTCTGCCAAGAGAATTATAGTCACCAGAAGACAGGGCAGAATCGTGGAGCGTAAATCAAGATGTTCAGAATCGTAGTCTGCTAAGAGAATCAAGTCTGCTGAGGCCAAGACAAGACTCGTGGAGCTTGAGTGAATATATCAGAATCGTAGTTTGCCTTGAAAGCCACACTGAGAATCATGAAGAAGATCTGAGCGCCTGCTGAGCTAAGTCAAGAAACGCAGTGTGCTCCTAGAAGTGTGAAGTCTGCAAGACAAGCAAGCAGGAATCGTAGTCTACTAGAGAGCTTAAGAGAAATCGTAGTGTTCTCTACGATCAATTCTGAGTCAAGCATGTGCAAGCCAACACACAACGATTATGGCACAATAACCATAATCATAGTGCTCCTCCAGTTAGCATCAAAGATCGTAGTTCTGATGAAGGGAGGAAGAGCAACAAATGAAGAAAGGCTAATAGCCGTTGACAATTTGATAGTCCTAATAAATCCATATTCATCCTTAGTTCAAATCGAAGAAGCGTATTGAAAAAGCTAAGGAAAGGACTAAACCGCCTGCAAAAAACACCTTTTCAGGTGTTAGGTGAAGTTGCAGTCTGTTGTGTCAGTGGACCAGTCGGCAGTGCAGCAGGAAAGCAGGATGTCAACATCAACTGCACAGAAGACGTCTGAAGAATTAAATGCTACAACGGGAGCATTCAAACGGACATATTTCGAATGGCTCTTTTATAAGGAAATCAGACAAGGATTCAGACTAAGCAAGTAAGATACAACAAGATAGAATATCAAGAGAAAAGCTCAAGAACACTCAACGATCAACTCTACTATCCTGAAAGAGGAAAGCTTGCTTCGCTACTCAGTTCCTCAGAACTGATGCTTAATTGCAACTGAGTAGCACTCCTCAACAACAACTGTCAATCCAAGTGAGGAACCAAGTCAGAGGACTTAAAGAATTCAAAAGTGAACTAAGAAGAGATCCAAGTCAGAGGGCTTAAAGAGTTCAAAAGTGAACTAAGAGAAGTACCAAGTCAGAGGACTTGAAGAGTTCTAAGTGAACTAAGAGAAGTTCCAGGGCTGCTGGCCTTGAAGGAATCTAAGTGATTCAGTTGTAAGAGACATCCTTAGTGGATTTCCTACTCGTGGAGTAGAAGAGTGGATTAGGAGCTTTGTGTGCTCTGAACCACTTAAAACCTTGTGTCTCATTGTCTCTCATTAACTGCTATATCTGTCATAACTGCTTATCAAACCATAACTGCAATATCTTGAAGGGGAACAAAACATATATTCCGCTGCTGTCAGTATAATCAATACTGACAAAGTATTTTAAACAAAGAAATTTTAAAATATCTATTCAACCCCCCCTTCTAGATAACTAACATGCTTTTGGGAACTAACAGAGGCATTACATTTGTGAAATCCTCAAAGAAGGAAGAGCCAATGCATCCTTACTCTTCTGATCCAAGTCATGTCCCAAGACATAATGGATCCCATGCTGGCCTGGGATTCATAAAGGTGAAGGGTAACTCAGTCACTACTCTCCAACCTCGAAGGGTCGTGGAGTCAAGTAAAAACGGCTCCACGAACCAACCAGGAAGGAATTGTAGAGTTAAGATTCAGTCATCACAAGCTCTAAATCACAAGGCTGCATGGAAAAAGAAGAATCAGTATAAGGAAAAGGCCACCAAGTATCCACACAAGTTCCAATGGAGAAAAAAATCCACATATACACACAAGCATGCATCATGCTAGATGCTTTGTATGTGATAGGTATGGTCATAAGGCTGTAGTATGCTATTATAACCCTCTGCATAATAGACCCAAAGTCAAGCAGATTTGGGTCCCCAAGGGCACTAACAAGGTAGGACCCATGCAAGTCTGAGTACCAAAATGAAAGCTTAACCTTACCGCAGGAACCTAGCTCTATGATCACAACCTGGTATCTGGACAGTGGATGCTCAAGGCACATAACCGGGAACAAAGCCCTCCTGTCTAACTTCACAGAGAAGGAGGGTCCAACAGTCATCTTTGGAGACAACGGCTCTGGCAAGACAAGAGGATATGGCTCAGCTGGAAATGGTGCAGTGTCCTTCAGAAAAGCAGCATATGTGGAAGGACTAAAGCACAATCTTCTGAGCATCAGCCAACTTTGCGACAAGGGTCATCAAGTCACCTTCCTCAACAATCAGTGTCAAGTCAGAGATCTGAAAACCTCTTCTATAAAGCTGACCAAAACAAGAGAAGGAAACATCTACACTGTTAATCTTGATCAACTGTGTTCTGATGAGACAATCTTCTTTCTTGCTAAAGCCTCTGAAGAAATGAGCTGGCTATGGCATAGAAGGTTGTCGCATCTCAACTTCAAGAGTATGTCAAAATTAGCCTCCAAAGATCTAGTAACATGCTTACCCAAGCTTAGCTTCGTCAAAGAGAGGCCATGCAACGCCTGTCAACTTGGAAAGCAAACAAGGAGCTCATTCAAAGGCAAAGAAGTCAACTTAATCGACAAGCCCCTAAAGTTACTTCACATGGATCTTTTCGGGCCAATTTCGACTGTAAGCCTTGGAGGAAAGAGATACTCACTGGTCGTAGTGGATGACTACACCAGATTCACATGGGTATTCTTTCTAAATTCTAAAGATGAATCAAGCTCCCAACTTATCAAGATGTTCAAGCTGGTGATGAACGAAAAAGGAGAGAAGATCAAGGCCATAAGGAGTGATCATGGAAGAGAGTTCGATTTCTTTGAGATGGATCAGTTTTGTGCAGACAACGACATAAGTCACAACTTCTCATCTCCATGAACTCCATAGCAAAACGGAGTAGCTGAAAGGAAGAACAGAACATTGATCGAGGCAGGAAGAACTCTACTAGCAGCAGCTCATCTACCTGAATACTTCTAGGCAGAAGCTATCAACACTGCGTGCTACACTCAGAACAGGTCTCTTGTTCACTCTACACTGAAAAAGACTCCCTACGAGTTGTGGAGAGGAAGAAAGCCAAACGTCAGCTATTTCCATGTGTTCGGACTGTGCATGCTACATTCTCAACAATAGAAAACAATATCTGACTAAATTCCAACCCAAGTCAGACGAAGGAATCTTTCTTGGATATGCCACAGACATCAAGGCCTATAGAGTGTTCAACAAGAAGTCGCTAAGTGTTGAAGTCTCAATTCACATCATCTTTGATGAAACAGACTCAAACAAGTCTGTACCACAAGGCACTGCGATCGACGATCCAGACACTACGAATGAAGTGGTCGACCCCAACACCACGATCGCAGCCCCAGAAGATGGAATCGTCGAGCCTGAAGAAGAGATCGTGGAGAAAGCTCCACTAGTCGACGAACCTCTGCAACAAGAGACATAAGTTGATCTTGAAGAATTCAGACAAGAAGGCACCAGAACAGATGTTCCAACAGGGAACAGATGGGCAAGAGATCACACTCAAGACCTGATTATCGGCGAATGCAAGAATCAAGACGAGATCTGCCATCCAGAATGAGTGTTTATATCTGAGATTTATGTCCCCAAATGGAACCCAAGAAGATAGAAGATGCCATGGAAGATTCGAGTTGGATAGAAGCCATGCAAGAGGAGCTGAATTAGTTTGAAAGAAGCAAAGTTTGGAGATTAGTTCCTAGACCAAGGAATCACCCAGTTATTGCCACCAAATGGGTCTTCAGAAACAAAATGGATGAAGATGATCACAAGGAACAAGGCAAGACTAATGGCCAAAGGTTATTCCCAAGAAGAAGGCATCGACTACGACGAGACCTTCACACCTGTTGCCAGACTAGAAGTTATCAGGATATTCCTTGCCTTTGTTGCCCATATGAAGTTCAAAGTCTTCCAGATGGATGTCAAAAGTGCATTTCTGAATGGTGAACTTCAAGAAGAAGTATATGTAGAGCAACCTCCAAGTTTCATCAATCCAACTCTCTCTAATTATGTCTATAGATTAGACAAAGCCTTATATGGACTTAAACAAGCACCTAGAGCATGGTATGAAACACTAACAAACTTTCTTATTGAAAAAGGATTCACTAGAGGTAGAGTAAACACCACACTATTTCTTAAGAAACACAAAGATAAAGTTTTACTAGTACAAATATATGTAGATGATATTATCTTTGGTTCTACTGATGAAAATTTATGCAAGAGATTTGCCAAGCTTATGCAGAGCAAGTTCGAAATGAGCATGATGGGTGAGCTGAATTTCTTTCTTGGACTGCAAGTGAAGCAGACTGATGAAGGTATCTTCGTTAACCAAGCCAAGTACATCAAAGACTTACTTAAGAAGTATGGCATGGAATCAGCCTCTCCCATGAAAACACCAATTGCTCCAGCAACTAAGCTTGACAAAGATAAGAAAGGTAAATGTATTGACATTACTCAATACAGAGGTATGATAGGCTCTCTTCTGTACCTAACTGCCAGTAGACCAGACATAATGTTTGCAACATGTATATGTACTAGATTTCAAGCTAATCCTAAGGAATCACACTTAACTGCTGTAAAAAGAATTTTCAGGTATCTCAAAGGCACACCTCACTTGGGACTTTGGTATCCCAAGGAGTCCTCCTTTGAATTGACAGGATATTCAGATGCTGATTTTGTAGGCTGCAAAATTGATAGAAAAAGTACCAGTGATACTTGTTAACTGATAGAAAACAGACTTGTGTCCTGGTTTAGCAAGAAGCAAAATTCAGTGTCAACTTCAACAGCAGAAGCTGAATATATTGCTGCAGGCAGCTGCTGTGCTCAAATCCTATGGATGAAGAACCAGCTAGCAGACTATGGGTTTGATTTCAAGTCTATACATGTTCACTGTGATAACACAATTGCCATAGCAATAACACAAAATCCTGTCATGCATTCGAGGACTAAGCATATAGAAATAAGATATCATTTTATTAGGGATCATGTTCAAAATGGAACTATATCTTTACAATACATCCCTACTGAAAAATTAACTTGTTGATTATTATTATTATTAATACTATTATTATTATTTTAATCCTCAACCACTACACATAGTAATAATAGTAATAATTTAATTTAATTTAAGGTAATAATAATTAAATAAAACAATTAATATTATTACTATTATTATTATTAATAAATCAAATAATTAATATTATTATTAGTTATTATTAATATTATTATATTTATTAAATCAAATAATTAATTATTATTAATATTATTTATAATATTATTTATTATTAATAATAAATCAAACAATTAGTATTATTATTATAATAATATAATTTATTATAAGTTTAATATAATGAAAGTGACATGAAAAGTGGGACAAAATTTTACATGAGCCGCTACTACTAGTAGCGGTTTGGATGTTTTTATTCTAATGGGCCCACTCTGTACTTGCAAGGTTTGACCAAAGAAATTGATTTACAAGCCGCTACTCCTTGTAGCGGCTGGAATAAAGGTGATTGCCCCCAGCAACCGGTTGTCATGGATTAACTTTCATATATATATATATATATATATATATATATCTTTGATTGGACATTAGGGCGTTACGTCCTTAAATGTAAATTTTTTTTTGTTAAATTTCAACTGTATAAAAGAAAGTAAAAGAAAAAAATAAATGTACCAAACCCCAAACAGTATACCATGACATAGGGCAGAGAACAAAAGCAGCAACAAATGATAAGGAGCCTACAACGAAAAATTGGCTTAGAAGCAGCCATTACAAACAAAAGCACCGCACCACAAAAAACCTGCAGCTGCAGCATAACTAAAGTATAGCAGGAACAGCAGCAACGAAGCCACAGCAGCAGCAGATCCGCAGCAAACCCAAACTCAGCACAGCAGCCCATCAAAGCCAGCAACAGCAGCAACAGAAACGCTGCAGCAGCAGAACCGTAGCATAGCCCAACGCAGCACAGCAGCAGCAGAACACCATACACACCAACAACAGCAGAGTTAGCTTAAAACCCATCATCAGAGGCAACACACCCGCCCCCCAAACCCCCAAGCATGGGCGGAGGGAGGGGGGTCCAGGGGGGTCTAGGACCACCTTTGCCGCCGAAAAAATTAGTATATAGTAGGTATGTGGGAGGGTCCATAGAAGAAGAAAAAAAAATTTAAAAAAAAAAAATATATATATATATATATATATATATATATATATAACTTTATAATTAAGTAGCTTACACATAATATAAATACTGACATATTAATCAATTTTTATGCGTTTGCAATTTTAAAATGGTCAAATAAATGAATCTCTAATTTTAAAAGTAAGAAGTACTAATTTGCCTAGATTTTTTGTATCTTTTTGACACTTTTGGAGGCAAGTCGTCTAACAAATTTTATTATATAATCTTTCTATTTTGCAAGAAAAAAAAAAACAGAGTCCCATTTATAAATTTTGCAAACACTAACTACTTTTCATTTTATATATGTATACTTTTTAAAATAATAAGGTGTTCATTTATTAATAATTGCATTATATATATGAATATAACTAAGTGATAGGATTTATTTTTTTTGAAACAAAAGGAGTATTTCTGTTATTTAAAAATAATAATTACTTCGTTTCACAAAAAGAACTTTATTTATAAAATTTATCAATATTAAATATGTATTTTTGTTCTATATCTATCTCAAGTGAATAAGTTGTTAAGTTAACATTAATCACATTATATTAAAATTTGATGATAATTTATACTCATCATTACAAAAATAATTATTTTTATACTCTTTTTAAAATGAGTAATGGACGTATTTGACATTTTCAATATTTTCTATTTGTGAAACGAAATAAATAACAGAGAAGGTCTGTATATTGGGGGGTCTGATAGAAACAGAGGAGGAGAAGAGATGAGAGAAGAGAGCCGCCGCTACTGCCGCCAGTAGCTGCTGCCGCCGGTCGCCACTACCGATTGCTGCGCCGACTCCCGCCGGATCCCCCGATTAAAATTTTCTGACTCCCCCACTGCCCCCAATGAAGCATAGTAGCCCCCCAACGAACCAGCACAGCAACAGCAACAAAACAGACCAGCAAAAGCAGCAACGAGAGCAGCGGAACCCAAAAAAGAGAGGAGGCTATACCGGATTAACAATCATCGTATGTCTAAAATTAAACTAGGATCAACATTAGAATGTCCTTAAATGTAATCTTGTTGTTTAAACATGCCTTTTAACCCGTAATTGACGCCTTGGGTTCATTTTTTTGTTGGGTGTGAAACTTAGGCAATAATCACATGGAAGGGCAGATCAAGGAATTTTTTCCAGCAGTGGCAATTTTAACTATTTTTTTTGTTGAAGTTAAATAATAAAAAATTGAACAAATCATAATAATATTTACAAATTGCAATAACTATTAATAATCTAAATTACAAAAAGCATTTTTAAATAAAAAATATTTAGATACAATTTAGAATTAAATTTGCTTCGGTTATTTGTCGTAGTTCAATTTGAATGATTATCCAAATGCTTAAAACCTCAAACCAAATTTATTTTTTTCTATATTCAAATAAATTTATGAATTAATTTCAAAATATAAATCAGTTTTGATATCTTTTTATAAGTTCTATTTTGTGGGGTTTGTTTATGATAATTATTTTATTTGTCCTAAAAAATGTAAAAATGAGAGTAGTAGTAAATAAATACTCTTCCATTAATCTACCCCTGTATTTTTTTTTTTTTACATATTTGCCATTTGTGACGCCCCCAGACTAGGTCTAGTCAACCCAACCCATTCCGAGTCACCAAATACATAGTACAAAATTTAAATTCAATCTTTTATATCACACGATCGTGCAAAATACGACCACACAACTGTGAGTGTCAATACAAATATGTAAAAAATATTAACATTCAAACTAAGTCCTAATTACAATTATTATCACACTATTTATTAAAAATAGTGAGGACTACTACTGTTCTAACTCAGATCATCACACTGTCCCCCGACTAGTTTCTGCGACATTCTCATTTCCTGAAGAGGACAATAGATGAAAAGGGTGAGCTCAACTATCCAGTAAAGAATATTATGACTAAGATAATGAAAAATAAATTATCGTTAGTCTTCAACAATTCAGATAAAATATTATTGCCAACAAATTTTAGATAAATATTCGCAACGAAAATAACCATTCATTAGAAGAGTTAAGTAGAGAATGAAGTCTACTATCTTCTATGATTTAAAAGTCTATCATCAATATTTTATCCCTGTAACATCAATCAATATACATCTTGAATCAAATATTTATCTTTGCAATACGGGCCAAAGATATTCATTTGTATCATCAGTTGGTCATGTTCATCTCAACACCTGTTAATCTTTGCACTACGGGCCAAAGATACTCATCAAGTAATCATTCATCTTTGCTCTACAGGCCAAAGATATTCAGTTATAGGGTAAAATGCACAATTGGCCCCTGAACTTTAGGTCTATTTGGGTATTGAGCCCCCTTCTTTTGGTCAACGCAAATCGAGCCCCTTTTTATCTGAAAATTTGGGTATTGAGCCCCCAGGCGCTACATGGGCGTTGACTTCTTACGTGGCACTAGCTGGAATATCTGACATCAGCATTTTTTAAATTAAATTTCCACGTGTAATGGCTGACGTGACCTTTTATAATTAAATCCCAAAAATATGGCAAAGCCCATGATTCGAACTCAAAACCTCCCACTTGGAATCTAAGTCATCAAACCAACTGAGCTACAGAGCCTAACTATTAAATTTATTCAAGGATTAAGTTTTATAACAAAACAATTCTTTTTTCCATATTATTAAAAGACAAAGAAACTCATTAATTTAAGATACACCATCATAAATGTCTTCTATGCAATTATAAATGTTTCTCTCAAATTCTTTTTATTAACTAAAAATGTGGAGTTTTACCAACAACAAAAAAATTAAAATAATTATAAAATATTAAAAGACATTAATTCAAACACACCAAACAAAATATTAAAAGACATTAATTTAAACACACCAAGAATACACACTAACACACCAAGAACACACACACTAACACACCAATACATAGTAATTAACCCAATAAAATATAAAATTATTTTCACCTAACGTTTTTTGTTTCAGATTATTCGAAGAAAGCGTTAAATTCCATTTCTGGCATCGTTTCCGACAAGCGCAATTGAAAATCGCCGGTGTAGGTTTTACATCATGAGGCGCTGCGTCACCATGCTCATCTGCTGGCGTGATTACTCTGATTCTTGAACAAAAATCATAGAAATTAAATCAAGGGTTTTGGAACTCTCTTCCTTTCTATGAGATGATTGTACATAGGTTTCCTCCATAAACCCTTCTCCAAGCTTTTCCAGCATTCGAGGAGGAAGAGAATCACAAGACCTACACACCAAACATGTGTATATAATTATTTTCTTTTCTTCCCTTTTTTTGGTAGATTTGGGTCTGAATCTCCATTGGAGGAGAATAGGATTTTTAATTTTACTGTAATTGAAGATTATAGGATTGAGGAAGGAGAAATTAATTAATTAATACAACATGAATTAGAAATGTCACTTTGTTGATACTCTGTTTTTTTTTAAAATTTCCCCTGTTTCTGGGTGTTTTTCTGTTGATGATTGAATGTTAGTGATGGGTTTTTTTGAGCTCTTTTCTCTCCGAGCTAAGCTATAAGCTATTGCTCAACTAGAGAGAAATTGAAATGTAGAGAGAGAGAAAGAGATTCCATTCAACCATTGCAAGTGCAGTGAATTTAGTGTGCTCAACTGACCAATATTATTTAATTACAATTTTTTTTATCTATAGTAATAAATATTTTAATACTTTTGATTTCAAATTAAAAATGATGTTATTAAAAATTCTGACATTTTTTTTTAATTATTAAGATAATATATATGTATTTGTTCAATTACTAAAATTTTCAATTGCTAGCCACGCATAATATTTTGAACAAGATTTTCAATCGCGGTGATAATATATATGTATTTGTTCAATTACTAATATATATATATATTTGTTTTTTAATAATCTGGAAAAAAGAATTGTTTTGTTATAAAACTTAATCCTTGAATAAATTTAACAGTTAGGCTCTGTAGCTCAGTTGGTTTGATGACTTAGATTTCAAGTGGGAGGTTTTGAGTTCGAATCACGGGCTTTGTCATATTTTTGGAATTTAATTGTAAAAGGCCACGTCAGCCATTACACGTTGATGTCAGATATTCCAGCTAGTGCCATGTAAGAAGTCAACGCTCATGTGGCGCCTGTGGGCTCAATACCCAAATTTTTGGATAAAAAGGGGATCGATTTGCGTTGGCCAAAAGAAGGGGGCTCAATACCCAAATGACCTTAAGTTCAGGGGCCAACTGTGCATTTTACCCTTCAGTTATATCACCATTTAGGACAGAGGATGATGAAAAATATTTTAAAGAACGAATCCAGTGAGATAAAGTACAAAGATTAAGGATTCGTATTTTAGTTTATCCAATTCAAAAATACTTCGTAATAATCAATTGTGGATTAAAATTCAAGAATAAAGCTCAAAACATAGATCCAATCAAAGATAGGAACCTTGACAAGCAACTTGGACAAATAGAAAAAAATTTAATTTTTCTGTGAATAGTGTCGTATACGTGAATAGTGCCGTATACGTGAATAGTAACTCCGACGGAAAAAGTAAGAATTTCATAATAAAATCCATGCCAATATTTTGGTATAATGATTTTGAAAAGAATAACATCATTTACGAAATAAAATAACATCCCTTACCTCAAAAGAATAGTACTTCAGGCTGGAATATCGAATATAATATCGAAGGAAACTTTCACTGAATAGTAACACTCAAAGTATCTAAATACTCACAAAAATACGCTCAATATTATAGAGAGAGAAAACTTCTGATTCTGGTGTGATTTTCAATTCTAACCTAAGCACCCTATTTATAGGAAAATGTCAGGAAACCAATATTGACTTTTGCGTCCGGCGGCTTCTCCTAGCACACCACTTTAGATTTTGAAAAAATTCAACATTCAACAAACAAATGACAAAAGTGGCGCCACCATTTTATTTAAAAAAATATTTATTTTTGAAATTTTAATAATTCATAATAAATAGCCCTTTTATCAGAAAAATACAAATTATATGTCCTTTTTATAGGAAATTTAATTCTCTACAACTTTGCAGAAGGAAGTTTTTTCAATCGAAAATGGCCGAAATCCACAAACAAATGATTTTTCACACCAAAATACTGATAAAAACACATCGACACTAATTCCTTCTTTTATATTCACAAAATAAATATTTCTTATCATATAAATCAATAATTAATTATTCACAAATAATATTACAGAACTACAATACTGACAACCAGGTCGTTCCCAAGAAAGAGGGGGCCTTCCGATAAGGATTTCTCCTTACTAGCGCTCAATTAAATAACCTCTCCTAGACTGAACTTTCTTAGACATTGCCAATAATGCTATCTAATAATATTATTCAAATAATAAGAATGACAGTTATTGTTTTAATAATGTAAAATACTATGTAATGACAATTATTGAATCAATAATATAAAATATCAACGTAGCAATTATTGAACCAATAAAATATTATACAATTGTAGCAATTATTAAATCAATAATATAAAATATTGAACAGTAATTACTGTAACAATTATTGAGTAGTGACTTCTTACGTAAAACCAATAATTCAAAATACTGTGCAATACCGTGTGCTACTGTGCACAACGCGTATTACTGTATTTTTATCACCGGGTATTTTAACAGTTTAACCGCAACCGTTTTACGTTATTTATAAAAAAGGTTATTTCTGTCGCTTTCTATATCCGACAGTTATTCCGTTGTGGGGCCCACAAATAGCTGCGCTGTCGTACAAATATTCTCCGACAATAAAAATATTTCACGACCAAACGAATATTCTTCGACAACAATGAATATTTTATAACCACTTGCTTATTTTGAAATATTTGCACATTTTACCCATAACTTTTTATATTTATCAAATCAACACCTTACTATTTCGAAATAATATATAAAAAAAATTAAAACCTTATTCATAAAAGTTGGGGTCTTACAACCTCCCCTCCTTATGAAATTTCGCCCTCGAAATTGACGTACGTACCTGGTATGTCGAAAAGGTGAGGATACCTCGCTTTCATTTCCGATTCCAACTCCTAGGTCATTTCCTCAATTTCATGGTTTCTCTATAAAACTTTAACTTGAGGTATAATTTTCGAACGTAGGACATGCTCCTTCCTATCCAAGATCTTGACAGGTACCTCCTCGTACGTTAAATCTTCGGCTATCTCGTCTGGTTCTAACTCAATAATGTGGTTTGGGTCTTTCACATATTTACGAAGCACGGATATGTGAAAAACGTTATGAACACGAGACAAGGGAGGTAAAGCGAGTCTATAGGCCACATTTCCTATTCGGTCAAGGATCTCAAATGGACCAATGAATCATGGGTTGAGCTTTCCTCACTTCCCGAATCTCGTAACTCCTTTCCATGGAGCAACACGTAACAATACATGATCCCCAACATTAAATTCCACGTCCTTTCGATGAAGATCCGCATAACTCTTTTGTCGATCTTGTGCGGTTTGTATCCCTTGTCGGATCATTTGAATCTTTTATGTAGTCATACGTACTAACTCCGGTCCCAACAATGTTGCTTCACCCATCTCATCCCAACATACTGGAGAACGACACTTTATCCCATACAACGCTTCGAATGGAGCTACACCTATACTTGCTTGATAACTGTTATTGTAGGAGAATTCCACCAATGGTAAGTACTTATCCCAACTCCTTTTGAAGTCTAGAACACAGAGTCTCAATAGATCTTCAAGAGTTTGAATAGTCTTTTCTGATTGTCCGTCTATTTGAGGATGATAAGCCGAACTGAATCGTAAATTCGTGTCCATAGCTTTCTGCAACCTGATCCAAAATCGTGAATTAAATCTGGGGTCATGATCCGAAACTATGGATACTGGCATGCAATGAAATCTCACAATCTCATTCATATCACACGGTCGTGCAAAATACGACCACACAACTGTGAGTGTCAATATAAATATGTAGAAAATATTAACATTCAAACTAAGTCCACATTACAATTATTATCACACTATTTATTAGAAATAGTGAGGAGTACTACTTCTTTAACTCGGACCATCACTCAGTCTCCCGACTAGTTTCTGCGACATTCTCATTTCCTGAAGAGGACAATAGATGAAAAGGGTGAGCTCAAATAGCCCAGTAAAAAATATTATGACTAAGATAATGAAAAATAAATTATCGTTAGTCTTCAACAATTCAGATAAAATATTATTGACAACAAGTTTTAGATAAATATTTGCAGCGAAAATAACCATTCATTAGAAGAGTTAAGTAGAGAATGAAGTCTACTATCTTCTATGATTTAAAAGTCCATCATCAACATTTTATCCCTGTAACATCAATCAATATACATCTTGAATCAAATATTTATCTTTGCACTACGGGCCAAAGATATTCATTTGTTTCATCAGTTGGTCATGTTCATCTCAACATCTGTTAATCTTTACACTACGGGCCAAAGATACTCTTCAGGTAATCATTCATCTTTGCTCTACAAGCCAAAGATATTCAGTTATAACACCATTTAGGACTGAGGATGATGAAAAATATTTTAAAGAACGAATCTAGTGAGATAAAGTACAAAGATTAAGGATTCGTATTTTAGTTTATCCAATTCAAAAATACTTCGTAATAATCAATTGTGGAGCAAAATTCAAGAATAAAGCTCAAAACTTAGATCCAATCAAAGATAGGAACCTTAACAAGCAACTTGGACAAATAGAAGAAAATTTAATTTTTCTATGAATAGTGCCGTATACGTGAATAGTAACTCCGGCGGAAAAAGTAAGAATTTCATAATAAAATCCATGCCAATATTTTGGTATAATGATTTTGAAAAGAATAACATCATTTACGAAATAAAATAACATCTCTTACCTCAAAAGAATAGTACTTCTGGCTGGAATATCGAATATAATATCGAAGGAAACTTTCACTGAATAGTAACACTCAAAGTATCTAAATACTCACAAAAATACGCTCGATATTATAGAGAGAAAAAACTTCTGATTCTGGTGTGATTTTCGATTCTAACATAAGCACCCTATTTATAGAAAAATGTCAGGACACCAATATTGACTTTTGCGCCCGGCGGCTTCTCCCATTACACCTATTTAGATTTTGAAAAAATTCAACATTCAACAAGCAAATGACAAAAGTGGGGCCCACTATTTTATTTAAAAAAATATTTATTTTTAAAACTTCAATAACTCATAATAAATAGCCCTTTTATCAGAAAAATACAAATTATATGTCCTTTTTATAGGAAATTTAACTCTGTACAACTTTGTAGAAGGAAGTTTTTTCAATCGAAAATGGCCGAAATCCACAAACAAATGATTTTTCACACCAAAATACTGATAAAAACACATCAGCACTAATTCTTTCTTTTATATTCACAAAAAAAATATTTCTTATCATATAAATCAATAATTAATTATTCACAAATAATATTACAGAACTACAATATTGACAACCAGGTCGTTCCCAAGAAAGAGGGGGCCTTCCGATAAGGATTTCTCCTTACTGGCGCGCAATTAAATAACCTCTCATAGACAGAACTTTCTTAGACATTGCCAATAATGCTATCTAATAATATTATTCAAATAATAAGAATGACAGTTATTGATTTAATAATGTGAAATACTGTGCAATGACAATTATTGAATCAATAATATAAAATATCAACGTAGCAATTATTGAACCAATAAAATATTATACAATTGTAGCAATTATTAAATCAATAATATAAACTATTGAATAGTAATTACTGTAACAATTATTGAGTAGTGACTTCTTACGTAAGAACCAATAATTCAAAATACTGTGCAATACCGTGTGCTACTGTGCACAACACGTATTATTGTATTTTTATCACCGGGTATTTCAACAGTTTAACCGTAATAGTTTTACCGTTATTTATAAAAAGGTTACTTTTGTCTCTTTCTATATCCGACATTTATTCCGTTGTGGGGCCCACAAATAGCTGCGCCGTCGTACAAATATTCTCCGACAATAAAAATATTCCACGACCAAACGAATATTCTTCGACAACAATGAATATTTTATAACCACTTGCTTATTTTGAAATATTTGCACATTTTACCCATAACTTTTTATATTTATCAAATCAACACCTTACTATTTCGAAATAATAAAAATAAAAAATTAAAACCTTATTCATAAAAGTTGGGGTCTTACAACCTCCCCTCCTTATGAAATTTCGCCCTCGAAATTGACGTACGTACCTGGTATGTCGAAAAGGTGAGGATACCTCGCTTTCATTTCCGATTCCAACTCCTAGGTCATTTCCTCAATTTCATGGTTTCTCCATAAAACTTTAACTTGAGGTATAATTTTCGAACGTAGGACATGCTCCTTCCTATCCAAGATCTTGACAGGTACCTCCTCGTACGTTAAATCTTCGGCTATCTCGTCTGGTTCTAACTCAATAATGTGGTTTGGGTCTTTCACATATTTACGAAGCACGGATATGTGAAAAACGTTATGAACACGAGACAAGGGAGGTAAAGCGAGTCTATAGGCCACATTTCCTATTCGGTCAAGGATCTCAAATGGACCAATGAATCATGGGTTGAGCTTTCCTCACTTCCCGAATCTCGTAACTCCTTTCCATGGAGCAACACGTAACAATACATGATCCCCAACATTAAATTCCACGTCCTTTCGATGAAGATCCGCATAACTCTTTTGTCGATCTTGTGCGGTTTGTATCCCTTGTCGGATCATTTGAATCTTTTCTGTAGTCATACGTACTAACTCCGGTCCCAACAATGTTGCTTCACCCATCTCATCCCAACATACTGGAGAACGACTGTGACAACCCGAAAATTTATAAGATTCTAAACGATTAAATTAAAGGTTAAAGAATAAAACCTAGATTGGAAATAGAGGATTAATTAAAAATTTTAAAAGAACCTATATGGTTTGATTTAAAGTTTTAAGTAATGTAAAGAAATTATGTGTAGCATATTTATTTTTCAATTATAAAATAAATACGTAATTTAAGTATGTTATGTTATATTTTATATAATTTATATATCAAAGATGAGTTATATAAATTATATGATTTCATGAGGGTAAGATAGTTTAAGGAGATTTATGTAGCAACTTATTTGATTAAATTAAGTTACTAAAGTTGGGTAATTAAATTACTTAACAAAAGCACTAAAAGAATTATGTAAGTAATTATTTAAAATCCAAGACGAGTGGATTAGAAACCCTAAGTAAATAATTAGGATAAGATAAAATTAATGTATTGGACCATGCTATTTTACATGACCCAAACAATTAAATTAGGAAGCCCAAGTAATTAAATTGGAAGCCCAAAAGAATTTAAAGAGTGGCCCAATCTTAGCCCAATTGAGAAGGGACCTTTTTGTCATTTGATTAAGCATTAAAAATAAACTAAAAATGAAGAAAATGGAGGGTAATAGCCGGCCATGAAGGGAGGCTTAATGGGGAGAGAAATTTGATTTTTGTAGCTTGTACAAAAACTTGGTTAAAATTTACCAACTCCAAGCTATGTGTCACTTTATGAACCAAGCCAACAATTATGTACATGAGTGCAAGTAAAGCAAGCAAAGAAGCATGTGTTGGTAAAAAAAAAAAAACAAAAAACAAATAATACACACATTGTATACTTGCAATAATCAAAAGCAAGCACACTTTACTTCTCTCTATCATTTCTTTTCATCTTACTTCCAAGTTGCTTCACAAAAAAAGAAAATCAAAAAGAGAGGAGAGAGGTTCGGACCAAACAAGAGGAGAGAGATAGGGTTTGATCTTCCATGTTAACCAAGTTCATTACCTACTTGTGGAGTAGAAGAAAGAGGATCTCAAAGCAAGGTATAAAAATTCTTATACACAAAACTCTAATTAGTTTATGTGTTTGATTGTTGTCAAAATTATGAGTTATGATCTTGAACTCAAAAACCTTAGATCTTCATGTTAAATGATGTTTTATGTTAAGATCTAGCTATTTTTGGTGTTGAGAAAGCTTGATCAAAGAAAGAAAAGTAAAATAATTTTTAAAGCTTAGAAAAACTAGTGACTGCTGCCCTAAACAGAAATTTTGAGATTAGCTAAGTTGCCATAAAAATTATGGGTTTTTGATATGTTATAGTACACTGCATAAGATTTCCATAGACTCCGGAACGGACTAATTCCGACTTCGGAGCAAAGAGTTATGACCATTCAAAGTAGTCGCATCAAAACTGTCTAACCAACTCGGGTCAGTCCCTTTAGACGGAATTTCTGGAATTTTGTGCTTGGAATTTGAAGATGGTCCAAGAACAAAAGTTGTAGTCCCGGAAGTTAGCTTCGCGTGGGCTCAAGAATCGCTCAAAAACGTTTTAAAACGAAAACGTTATGATTGTTTTAGTACAAGAGGGTCAAGCTGGAAAAAACCAAAACTGACCAGCCACTTCTGGGCTGTTTTCCGTGACTAAAACAGAACCAAATTTGGTGTTTGATAAATGAAAACTGTAGTTCAAGAAAATACGAATCCAAAGCCTCTGACGGAACTTAATTCCGAGTTGTACATTTCGTTTTACAAGCGTTTCCGTAAAGGACGCCAAATCTGAAAAATTGTAGGCGAGAATGGCATAATCGTAAATAAGTGGAAATGATTAATTATTAAAAATAATTATTTAAAGCCATTAAATGGTTAGCAAATTAATTACATACAAAATTAAATGTAATTAACTATTTAATTATTATTTAAGTGATATTAAATGATAATTAAGTAAAGTTAGTGTTAATAAAGTAACTAGTTATTATTTAATTAAGATTAAATGATAATTAGAGTTAATCAAGTGATTAATTATTATTTAAATAATATTAAATAATGATTAAAGAATGTTTAAGTAAGATTATGTGATTACTTACTTACATTAACATAAAAGTGTATAATTATTTATTATTTAAATATTAAATAATAAATAAGGACAAGTAATAATTAACTATTCTTAATTTAATAAGAAAGAATGATTAAAGATTTATGAAATGAATTAATTATTTATTATTAAATAATAAATAAGGACAAATATTAATTAATTATTCTTTAAATAATAATAAGGAATAATTAAAGACTAATGAAGTAAATAAAATAATTATTTACTATTCAAGGATAATTATTTAATTAATTATTTTTTAATATTAAATAATAATTAAAGACACATAGTAAGTAATTAATTAATTATTATTAAAGACAAACAATAATTTGATTATTCATTATCTAATTAACATTAAAAAAAAATGAGTAGATCTAATTGGCTATTATTTATTAATTAAAAAATAACTAAAGGTAATTAATTAATTACTATTTATTTAATATTAAATAGTAATCAAATGAAGGTATAGAATAATATTATGATAATAAATTTATTTAATAAATGTATTAAATAAATTATGAAAAAAATAGTTCTTATGATTTAAAAATCATATAAAAATGATTTAAAGGTTATAAACATATTTTAAGTTATAAAATATAACTTTTAATATTTTGTCATGAATTACATTAATATTTTAATATTAATGGCAGTTATTTAATAATGATTTTAAATGTTTTAAATTCATTTCAAGACGATATTAAGGTATTAAAAATACTTTGAAATATTATAAATAACTTATAATATTATGTCATGTATTTCATTAATATTTGAAATTAAATAGATATTAATGATAATAGAATTATTTGGTATTTAAATCATTTAAAAATGATATTAATGATTGAAAAATCATTATAACTGATAATAATTATTTGAAAATTATTATGAGCTATTGAAAAATATTTTGATTAAGTAATAAAATACTTAAGATAATACTAAAGCGTTTAAGTAGAGTCTTATTGATAATAGGCTCGATAAATATTCGATTAGGCAATCGGAATGTCGAAATAGTACTGAACTCAACTCAGACTGAAATAGTTTAACTTGATACTAGGTCTTATGTGTTCTGTTGACCGATAGGATTATGTGATAATGTGTTTAGGTTATTTTATAACTGTAATTAGCAATAGTTATTGCGATGATATTATTCTAATGTGGAGATCGGTATTATTAATATTAGGTCTTCAGATGAAGCTAAATAGACTGCGTAGCAGTAGTCGGCAATAAAGGCAAGTTTTCTTTAACTCAATCTTGAGTTATGATTCTTCAATTATGCTAGTGGTTAATCCTTGTTGATTACATCACGTCTATGAATTATTGATTCGCACGTTGTGCATATTGCATGTGTTCATCAGGTATGAAAGGCTGATCAACTTCATTACCATTTGGTCCAGTTGATTTGTTTATGTTCATTATTGACCATTAATTTTATTGTCTCGGTCGTTCAGTTACTAAAATTGATTCATGTTATTTCATAATTGTTATTTTGTTGAAAGTCAGCCAGCTTATTGTTCATTCTTTCAATCATGATATATCTTTTCTTGAAATTAAACTTGCTGGGCAAACTTGTTGCTCACCCTTGCTATATCATGATAAACATTGCAGATTTAAACGAATACTTCAGATACAGGCGAAGGCGTATGGCATTGTATGTTGTATAGGATATTAAATACAGGTATTAAGTTAAGGTTACAGACCTTGGAAATTACGTTGTAAAAGTTATTGTATAAACAATTTATGTTTATATCTTCCGCAATAGTTATAGAAATGATGTATCGTAACGTACCAGGTCCGAGGTTCTGGGACCCGGATTTGGGGGCGTCACAACGACACTTTCTCCCATACAACGCTTCGAATGGAGCTACACCTATACTTGCTTAATAACTGTTATTGTAGGAGAATTCCACCAATGGTAAGTACTTATCCCAACTCCCTTTGAAGTCTAGAACACAGAGTCTCAATAGATCTTCAAGAATTTGAATAGTTCTTTCTGATTGTTCGTCTATTTGAGGATGATAAGCCGAACTGAATCGTAAATCCGTGCCCATAGCTTTCTGCAACCTGATCCAAAATCGTGAAGTAAATCTGGGGTCACGATCCGAAACTATAGATACTGGCATGCCATGCAATCTCACAATCTCATTCACGTACATACACCAATTGTGACGCCCCTAGAATAGGTCCATTCAACCCAACCCATTCTGAGTCGCCAAATAGATGGTACAGAATTCAAATTCAATCTTTTATATCACACGGTCGTGCAAAATACGACCACACAACTGTGAGTGTCAATACAAATATGTAAAAAATATTAACATTCAAACTAAGTTCTCATTACAATTATTATCACACTATTTATTAAAAATAGTGAGGACTACTACTGCTCTAACTCGGACCATCACTCTGTCCCCCGACTAGTTCCTACGACATTCTTATTTCCTGAAGAGGACAATAGATGAAAAGAGTGAGCTCAAATAGCCCAGTAAAAAATATTATGACTAAGATAATGAAAAATAAATTATCGTTAGTCTTCAACAATTAAGATAAAATATTATTGACAACAAGTTTTAGATAAATATTCGCAGCGAAAATAACCATTCATTAGAAGAGTTAAGTAGAGAATGAAGTCTACTATCTTCTATGATTTAAAAGTCCATCATCAATATTTTGTCCCTGTAACATCAATCAATATACATCTTGAATCAAATATTTATCTTTGCACTACGGGCCAAAGATATTCATTTGTATCATCAGTTGGTCATGTTCATCTCAACACCTGTTAATCTTTACACTACGGGCCAAAGATACTCATTAGATAATCATTCATCTTTGCTCTACAAGCCAAGGATATTCAGTTATAACACCATTTAGGACTGAGGATGATGAAAAATATTTTAAAGAACTAATCTAGTGAGATAAAGTACAAAGATTAAGGATTCGTATTTTAGTTTATCCAATTCAAAAATACTTCGTAATAATCAATTGTGGAGCAAAATTCAAGAATAAAGCTCAAAACTTAGATCCAATCAAAGATAGAAACCTTAACAAGCAACTTGGACAAATAGAAGAAAATTTAATTTCTCTGTGAATAGTGCCGTATACGTGAATAGTAACTCCGACGGAAAAAGTAAGAATTTCATAATAAAATCTATTCTAATATTTTAGTATAATAATTTTGAAAAGAATAACATCATTTACGAAATAAAATAACATCCCTTACCTCAAAAGAATAGTACTTCTGGCTGGAATATCGAATATAATATCGAAGAAAACTTTCACTGAATAGTAACACTCAAAGTATCTAAATACTCACAAAAATACGCTCGATATTATAGAAAGAGAAAACTTCTGATTCTGGTGTGATTTTTAATTCTAACCTAAGCACCCTATTTATAGAAAAATGTCAGGACACCAATATTGACTTTTGCGCCCAGCTGCTTCTCCCAGCACACCTCTTTAGATTTTGAAAAAATTCAACATTCAACAAGCAGATGACAAAAGTGGGGCCCACCATTTTATTTAAAAAAATATTTATTTTCTAAACTTTAATAATTCATAATAAATAGCTCTTTTATCAGAAAAATACAAATTATATGTCTTTTTTATAGGAAATTTAATTCTCTACAACTTTGCAGAAGAAAGTTTTTCAACCGAAAATGGCCGAAATCCACAAACAAATGATTTTTCACACCAAAATACTGATAAAAACACATCAACACTAATTCTTTCTTTTATATTCACAAAAAAAATATTTCTTATCATATAAATTAATAATTAATTATTCACAAATAATATTACAGAACTACAATATTGACAACCAGGTCGATCCCAGGAAAAAGGGGGCCTTCCGATAAGGATTTCTCCTTACTGACGCGCAATTAAATAACCTCTCCTAGACAGAACTTTCTTAGACATTGTCAATAATGCTATCTAATAATATTATTCAAATAATAAGAATGACAGTTATTGATTAAATAATGTGAAATACTGTGCAAGGACAATTATTGAATCAATAATATAAAATATCAACGTAGCAATTATTGAACCAATAAAATATTATACAATTGTAGCAATTATTAAATCAATAATATAAAATATTGAACAGTAATTACTGTAACAATTATTGAGTAGTGACTTCTTACGTAAGAACCAATAATTCAAAATACTGTGCAATACCGTGTGCTACTGTGCACAACGCGTATTACTGTATTTTTATCACTGGGTATTTCAACAGTTTAACCGTAATAATTTTACCATTATTTATAAAAAGGTTATTTCTGTCGCTTTCTATATCCGACAGTTATTCCGTTGTGGTGACCACAAATAGCTGCGCCGTCGTACAAATATTCTCCGACAATAAGAATATTCCACGACCAAACGAATATTTTTCGACAACAATGAATATTTTATAACTACTTGCTTATTTTGAAATTTTTACACATTTTACCCATAACTTTTTACATTTATCAAATCAACACCTTACTATTTTGAAATAATATATAAAAAAAATTAAAACCTTATTCATAAAAGTTGGGGTCATACAACCTCCCCTCCTTATGAAATTTCGCCCTCGAAATTGACGTACGTACCTGGTATGTCGAAAAGGTGAGGATACCTCGCTTTCATTTCCGATTCCAACTCCTAGGTCATTTCCTCAATTTCATGGTTTCTCCATAAAACTTTAACTTGAGGTATAATTTTCGAGCGTAGGACATGCTCCTTCCTATCCAAGATCTTGACAGGTACCTCCTCGTACGTTAAATCTTCGGCTATCTCGTTTAGTTCTAACTCAATAATGTGGTTTGGGTCTTTCACATATTTACGAAGCACGGATATGTGAAAAACGTTATGAACACGAGACAAGCTTGGAGGTAAAGCGAGTCTATAGGCCACATTTCCTATTCGGTCAAGGATCTCAAATGGACCAATGAATCGTGGGTTGAGCTTTCCTCTCTTCCCGAATCTCTTAACTCCTTTCCATGGAGCAACACGTAACAATACATGATCCCCAACATTAAATTCCACGTCCTTTCGATGAAGATCCGCATAACTCTTTTGTCGATCTTGTGCGGTTTGTATCCCTTGTCGGATCATTTGAATCTTTTCTGTAGTCATACGTACTAACTCCGGTCCCAACAATGTTGCTTCACCCACATCATCCCAACATACTGGAGAACGACACTTTCTCCCATACAACGCTTCGAATGGAGCTACACCTATACTTGCTTGATAACTGTTATTGTAGGAGAATTCCACCAATGGAAAGTACTTATCCCAACTCCCTTTGAAGTCTTGAACACAGAGTCTCAATAGATCTTCAAGAGTTTGAATAGTCCTTTCTGATTGTTCGTCTATTTGAGGATGATAACCCGAACTGAATCGTAAATCCGTGCCCATAGCTTTCTGCAACCTGAACCAAAATCGTGAAGTAAATCTGGGGTCACGATCCGAAACTATGGATACTGGCATGCCATGCAATCTCACAATCTCATTCATGTACATACACCAACTGTGACGCCCCCAGAATAGTTTCAGTCAACCCAACCCATTCTGAGTCGCCAAATAGATGGTACATAATTCAAATTCAATCTTTTATATCACACGGTCGTGTAAAATACGATCACACAACTGTGAGTGTCAATATAAATATGTAAAAAATATTAAACTAAGTCCTCATTACAATTATTATCACACTATTTATTAGAAATAGTGAGGACTACTACTGCTCTAACTCGGACCATCACTCTGTCCCCCGACTAGTTCCTGCGACATTCTCATTTCCTGAAGAGGACAATAGATGAAAAGGGTGAGCTCAACTAGCCCAGTCAAAAATATTATGACTAAGATAATGAAAAATAAATTATCGTTAGTCTTCAACAATTCAGATAAAATATTATTGACAACAAGTTTTTGATAAATATTCGCATCGAAAATAACCATTCATTAGAAGAGTTAAGTAGAGAATGAAGTCTACTATCTTCTATGATTTAAAAGTCCATCATCAATATTTTATCCCTGTAACATCAATCAATATACATCTTGAATCAAATATTTATCTTTGCACTACGGGCCAAAGAGATTCATTTGTATCATCAGTTGGTCATGTTCATCTCAACACCTGTTAATTTTTACACTACGGGCCAAAGATACTCACCAGGTAATCATTCATCTTTGCTCTACAGGCCAAAGATATTCAGTTATATCACCATTTAAGACTGAGGATGATGAAAAACATTTTAAATAACGAATCTAGTGAGATAAAGTACAAAGATTAAGGATTCGTATTTTAGTTTATCCAATTCAAAAATACTTCGTAATAATCAATTGTGGAGCAAAATTCAAGAAAAAAGCTCAAAACTTAGATCCAATCAAAGATAGGAACCTTAACAAGCAACTTGGACAAATAGAAGAAAATTTAATTTTTCTATGAATAGTGCCGTATACGTGAATAGTAACTCCGGCGGAAAAAGTAAGAATTTCATAATAAAATCCATGCCAATATTTTGGTATAATGATTTTGAAAAGAATAACATCATTTACGAAATAAAATAACATCCCTTACCTCAAAAGAATAGTACTTCTGGCTGGAATATCGAATATAATATCGAAGGAAACTTTCACTGAATAGTAACACTCAAAGTATCTAAATACTCACAAAAATACGCTCGATATTATAGAGAGAGAAAACTTCTGATTCTGGTGTGATTTTCAATTCTAACCTAAGCACCATATTTATAAAAAAATGCCAGGACACCATTATTGACTTTTGCGCTAGGCGGCTTCTCCCAGCACACCTCTTTAGATTTTGAAAAAAATTCAACATTCAACAAGCAAATGATAAAAGTGGGGCCCACCATTTTATTTAAAAAAATATTTATTTTCGAAACTTCAATAATTCAAAATAAATAGCTCTTTTATCAGAAAAATACAAATTATATGTCCTTTTTATAGGAAATTTAATTCTCTACAACTTTGCAGAATGAAGTTTTTCAACTGAAAATGGCCGAAATCCACAAACAAATAATTTTTCACACCAAAATACTGATAAAAACACATCAGCATTAATTCCTTCTTTTATATTCACAAAATAAATATTTCTTATCATATAAATCAATAATTAATTATGCACAAATAATATTACAGAACTACAATATTGACAACCAGGTCGTTCCTAGGAAAGAGGGGGCCTTCCGATAAGGATTTCTCCTTACTGGCGTGTAATTAAATAACATCTCCTAGACAGAACTTTCTTAGACATTGCCAATAATGCTATCTAATAATATTATTCAAATAATAAGAATGACAATTATTGATTTAATAATGTTAAATACTGTCCAATGACAATTATTGAATCAATAATATAAAATATCAACGTAGCAATTATTGAACCAATAAAATATTATACAATTGTAGCAATTATTGAATCAATAATATAAAATATTGAACAGTAATTACTGTAACAATTATTGAGTAGTGACTTCTTACGTAAGAACCAATAATTTAAAATACTGTATAATACCGTGTGCTACTGTGCACAACGCGTATTACTGTATTTTTATCACCGGATATTTCAACAGTTTAACCGTAACAGTTTTATCGTTATTTATAAAAAGGTTATTTCTGTCACTTTCTATATCCGACAGTTATTCCGTTGTGGGGCCCACAAATAGCTGCGCCGTCGAACAAATATTCTCCGACAAAAAGAATATTCCATGACCAAACGAATATTCTCCGACAACAATGAATATTTTATAACCACTTGTTTATTTTGAAATATTTGTACATTTTACCCATAACTTTTTACATTTATCAAATCAACACCTTACTATTTCGAAATAATATATAAAGAAAATTAAAATCTTATTCATAAAAGTTGGGGTCTTACAACCTCCCCTCCTTATGAAATTTCGTCCTCGAAATTGACGTACATTCCTGGTATGTCGAAAAGGTGGGGATACCTCGCTTTCATTTCCGATTCCAACTCCCAGGTCATTTCCTCAATTTCATGGTTTCTCCATAAAACTTTAACTTGAGGTATAATTTTCGAACGTAGGACATGCTCCTTCCTATCCAAGATCTTGAGAGGTACCTCCTCATACGTTAAATCTTCGGCTATCTCGTCTGGTTCTAACTCAATAATGTGGTTTGGGTCTTTCACATATTTACGAAGCACGGATATGTGAAAAACGTTATGAACACGAGACAGGCTTGGAGGTTAAGCGAGTCTATAGGCCACATTAAATATTCGGTCAAGGATCCCAAATGGACCAATGAATCGTGGGTTGAGCATTCTTCTCTTCCCGAATCTCGTAACTCCTTTCCATGGAGCAACACGTAACAATACATGATCCCCAACATTAAATTCCACGTCCTTTCGATGAAGATCCGCATAACTCTTTTGTCGATCTTGTGCGGTTTGTATCCGTTACCGGATCATTTGAATCTTTTCTGTAGTCATACGTATTAACTCCGGTCCCAACAATGTTGCTTCACCCACCTCATCCCAACATACTGGAGAACGACACTTTCTCCCATACAACGCTTCGAATGGAGCTACACCTATACTTGCTTGATAACTGTTATTGTAGGAGAATTCCACCAATGGTAAGTACTTATCCCAACTCCCTTTGAAGTCTAGAACACATAGTCTCAATCGATCTTCAAGAGTTTGAATAGTCCTTTCTGATTGTTCGTCTATTTGAGGATGATAACTCGAACTGAATCGTAAATCCGTGCCCATAGCTTTCTGCAACCTGATCCAAAATCGTGAAGTAAATCTGGGGTCACGATCCGAAACTATGGATACTGGCATGCCATGCAATCTCACAATCTCATTCATGTACATACACCAACTGTGACGCCCCCATAATAGTTTTAGTCAACCCAACCCATTCTGAGTCGCCAAATAGATGGTACATAATTCAAATTCAATCTTTTATATCACACGGTCGTGCAAAATACGACTACACAACTGTGAGTGTCAATACAAATATGTAGAAAATATTAACATTCAAACTAAGTCCTCATTACAATTATTATCGCACTATTTATTAGAAATAGTGAGGACTACTACTGCTCTAACTCGGACCATCACTCTGCCCCGACTAGTTCCTGCGACATTCTCATTTCCTGAAGAGAACAATAGATAAAAAGGGTGAGCTCAACTAGCCCAGTAAAGAATATTATGACTAAGATAATGGAAAATAAATTATCGTTAGTCTTCAACAATTCAGATAAAATATTATGGACAACAAGTTTTAGATCAATATTCGCAGCGGAAATAACCATTCATTAGAATAGTTAAGTAGAGAATGAAGTCTACTATCTTCTATGATTTAAAAGTCTATCATCAATATTTTATCCCTGTAACATCAATCAATATACATCTTGAATTAAATATTTATCTTTGCACTACGTGCCAAAGATATTCATTTGTATCATCAGTTGGTCATGTCCATCTCAACACCTGTTAATCTTTGCACTACGGGCCAAAGATACTCATCAGGCAATCATTCATTTTTGCTCTACAGGCCAAAAATATTCGGTTATATCACCATTTAGGACTGAGGATGATGAAAAATATTTTAAATAACTAATCTAGTGAGATAAAGGACAAAGATTAAGGATTCGTATTTTAGTTTATCGAATTCAAAAATACTTCGTAATAATCAATTGTGGAGCAAAATTCAAGAATAAAGCTCAAAACTTAGATCCAATCAAAGATAGGAACCTTAACAAGCAACTTGAACAAATAGAAGAAAATTTAATTTTTCCGTAAATAGTGCCGTATACGTGAATAGTGCCGTATACGTGAATAGTAACTTCGACGGAAAAAATAAGAATTTCATAATAAAATCCATGCCAATATTTTGGTATAATGATATTGAAAAGAATAACATCATTTACGAAAGAAAATAACATCCCTTACCTCAAAAGAATAGTACTTCTAGCTGGAATATCAGATATAATATCGAAGAAAACTTGCACGGAATAGTAACACTCAAAGTATCTAAATACTCACAAAAATACGCTTGATATTATAGAGAGAGAAAACTTCTGATTCTGGTGTGATTTTTAATTCTAACCTAAGCACCCTATTTATAGGAAAATACTAGGACACTAATATTAACTTTTGCGCCCGGCGGCTTCTCCCAGTACACCTCTTTAGATTTTGAAAAAATTCAACATTCAACAAGCAAATAACAAAAGTGGGGCCCACCATTTTATTTAAAAAATATTTATTTTTGAAACTTCAATAATTCATAATAAATAGCTCTTTTATCAGAAAAATACAAATTATATGTCCTTTTCATAAAAAATTTAATTCTCTACAACTTTGCTGAAGGAAGTTTTTTCAACCGAAAATGGCCGAAATCCACAAACAAATGATTTTTCACACCAAAATACTGATAAAAACACCTCAGCACTAATTCTTTCTTTTATATCCACAAAATAAATATTTTCTTATCATATAAATCAATAATTAATTATGCACAAATAATATTACAGAACTACAATATTGACAACCAGGTCGTTCCTAGGAAAGAGGGGGCCTTCCGATAATGATTTCTCCTTACTGGCGTGCAATTAAATAACATCTCCTAGACAGAACTTTCTTAGACATTGCCAATAATGCTATCTAATAATATTTTTCAAATAATAAGAATGACAATTATTGATTTAATAATGTGAAATACTGTCCAATGACAATTATTGAATCAATAATATAAAATATCAACGTAGCAATTATTGAACCAATAAAATATTATACAATTGTAGCAATTATTGAATCAATAATATAAAATATTGAATAGTAATTACTGTAATAATTATTGAGTAGTGACTTCTTACGTAAGAACCAATAATTCAAAATACTGTGCAATACCGTGTGCTACTGTGCACAACGCGTATTACTGTATTTTTATCACTGGGTATTTTAACAGTTTAATCGTAACAGTTTTATCGTTATTTATAAAAAGGTTATTTCTGTCGTTTTCTATATCCGACAGTTATTCCGTTGTGGGGCCCACAAATAGCTGCGTCGTCGTATGAATATTTTCCGACAACAAGAATATTCCACGACCAAACGAATGTTCCCCGACAACAATGAATATTTTCTAACCACTTGCTTATTTTAAAATATTTGCACATTTCATCTATAACTTTTCATATTTATCAAATCAATACCTTACTATTTCGAAATAATATATAAAGAAAATTAAATCTTTATTCATAAAAGTTGGGGTCTTACACCCTTACTCTTATACCTATAAAAAGAATTCAGCAGGGACAGCTGCCTATGCTACCCCTTAACAGATTCACCCATGATCAGAGGTTTAGATACTGTTGGGTGATCTTACACTCATCAGACCTAGAAGTATTGATGGTCGAATCCCACAACAGATCATGTGACCATTATTCACTATCATTGGGTTAATGAATCTTCCGGTACTAATCGTCGAACCCGACATGATATTGTTGTATTTTATGTTAAATAATATATTACGAAGTTAAATAAAAAATAAATATATATTATTTGGTGATGTACCATTAAAAGAGTTTAATGTGTAAATTAAATGAGCCATAATTTATTTATTTATGGAGATATTGTAACAGTTCTATATATTAAGAGACATTACCGTTGCCATATATATATATATATATATATATATATATATATATATATATATATATATATATATAATATTGTCTGCTTAATTTTACCATTTGAATAGTGATTGGGTTATTAATTCATTTTACCGTTGCTTTACCATATTAATTATTTGTTACCGTTTGGTAATGTTTCCTGGTTTACTGAAAAGTGTCAATATATATATATATATATATATATATATATATATATATATATATATATATATTGCTACAACAAAGTTGGTAATCATATATCACAAAGCTGCCGAGTCACCAAAAGTTGTAGACTCATAAAAAGGGTTGTTATATATATTACCGATTTGGGCTACTATATATAATAATATTTAAACAGTATATTTATATACTATTATTATTATTATTATTATTTATACACGGTTTAATATTGATTTCGAGTATGAAAAAATTAGAAGTTGTTCCTGGTCATTCAACTATTTTAAGTGCTGATTAGTTGGGTGAAGAGCCGTTGAATCCTGGAGTAGAATTTCGTCAATGACCTTAGCACAGAAAAAAATTCTCCGAGAGGCGAAATTTCTACTTAAGGACAGTGCACTGCACGCCTCTGCTCAAAATAATTCGCTATAAATCGATAAGTTCTATTTCTGCCCTTCTTTTATTTTATAGTTGAATCCATATTTTATTCGTATTATTCCAATAATCTTAAGTAGAAATTACCTATGGATTCTGCTATGCTTACCGCCACTAAGTCTGTCCCTGATTTGACCAAAGTTGAGCCTTTTAATGGGTCCAATTTTAAACGATGGCAAATCAAATTACTTTTGATTATGGACATTGCTAAAGTTGACCATGTTTTAAACAAACCAAAACCAGTTGAACCCCCTAAGGATGCTACCGATGAACAAAAGAAAGAATATGAATCTTCTATTAGTACTTGGACTTCAGTTGATAAAATTTGCAAGGCTATCATTCTCAACTCTTTGTCGAATTTACTTTTTGGTATATATTGTCTCTATAAACATGCTGCTGAAATTTGGGATGCTTTAGTTTTAAAATATGTTGTGGAAGATGCTGGTGACAAGAAGTATGCAATTGGTAATTTTCTGAATTTTTGCATGACCAATGATAAAGATGTCTCTTTCCAAATTCATGCTTTTCATCTTGTCGTAGCCGAACTTAGTAATGAATGCATGACTTTACCTGCTCATTTTATTGTTGGCTCTCTTATAGAGAAATTGTCTGATTCTTGAAAAGATTACAAGAACACTATGAAACATAAGAGGAAAGACATGACCTTAGAGGAGTTAATTATTTATATTCGTATTGAGGAAAAGAACAAAAATTTAGATAAAACTGCCAAAGCCAAGGAGATGTCTTCCAAGGCAAATTTGGTTGATGACCGCAAACCTTGCAACCCGTTCAACAAACATCCTAAACATGGGCAAAAGTATAACACCTGTCCGAAGACAAAATCAAATCAGTTCAAACACAAAACCTCAAAACCCAAAGGTGATTGTTTCGTGTGTGGAAGGCCAGGTCATTATGCTGCCCAATACAAGTTCAAAAAGGGAAACAACCAGTCTGTTCCTCCGAGAGCTAACTTAGCTGAGGCAGACAATTCTATTGTAGCGGTTGTCTCCGAAGTGAACATGGTGACTGACAAAGAGGCATGGGTATGGATTCTGGTGCTACCAAGCACATTTGTGCGAATCGTGGTGCATTCATCTCTAAGGAAAAAGAGGAACATGTTTACATGGGTGACTCGAGGCCTGCACCAGTGATGGGTAAAGGGAAAGTAAATTTAAAACTGACTTCTGGGAAGATCCTTTCTCTTACCGATGTTCTTCATATTACTGAGATTCGCTACAATCTCGTATCTGTTGGGATGCTTGGGAAAGTTGGGGTTAAGGTTATGTTTGAATATGATAAGGTTGTGTTAACCAAAAATGGGGTGTTTGTGAGAAAAGGGTATCTTAATGCTGGTTTATTTCATTTGAATGTACTTGAACTCATGAATAATAATGCTAGTACCTGATATTTTGCTTACTTGATTGAATGTGATGATATTTGGCATGCTAGATTAGGTCATACGAATTATTCTTATATAAAAATGATGAAAGATTTGGGAATTTTAAAAGATGTTAAAATTTTAAATACCAAGAAATGTCAAGTGTGCGTGGAAGCTAAAACTACTAAAAAGACTTTTAAACTGGTACTTGTTAGAGAATCTGAACCTCTCGGTTTAATTCATTCAGACTTAGGTGATATGTCTAGAAATACTTCTAGAGGTGGAAAAAATTATTATGTGACCTTTATAGATGATTATTCTAGATATTCTAAAGTTTAATTTCTCAGAAATAAAAGTGAAACTGAAGATAAGTTTTTAATTTATAAGGCCGAAGTTGAAAATAAATTAGATAAGAAGATTAAAAGACTCAGGTCCGATAGAGGTGGAGAGTACGACTCTGGACCTCTTAGTAAATATTGCGAAGAACAAGGGATTATACATGAGGTAACACCTCCCTATTCTCCTGAATCTAATGGGGTAGCCGAAAGAAAAAATAGAACACTAAAAGAAATGATGAATGCTATGTCAATAAGTTCTGGGTCTCCACCAAATTTGTGGGGGGAGGCTCTTCTTTCTGCTTGTCACCTGCAAAATAGAATAATTTATAAGAAAACTGAAAAAACTCCTTATGAACTTTGGGAAAAATATTTACCTAACTTGAAATACCTTAAAGTGTAGGGGTGTCTAGCTAAGGTAATGTTACCCGACCCTAAGAAAAGGAAAATTGGTTCTAAAACTGCTGATTGCTTGTTTATTGGTTATGCTGAATATAGTGCTGCTTATAGATTTCTTATTTTAAAAAATGATGTATTAGATCATAATATAATCATTGAGTCAAAAAATTCTGATTTCTTTGAAAATATTTTTCCTTTGACATCTAATGTGGATCGACCAGTAGTAGAGCTTCCTTCAAGCTCTTATACAGTTCCAATTGAGGAATTTGAAATTGAACTAAGGAGGAGTAAACGTACTAGAAAACCCACTAATCTGGGAAATGAATTTTTTACGTTTTTGTTGGATAATGACCCATTAACCTTTAAAGATGTTGTCTCTTCTCCTGATACTCCTTTTTGGAGAGAAGCCATTAATAGTGAGATTGAGTCTATTATGACTAATCACACTTGGGAATTAGTGAACCTTCCTCCTGGTTCTAAAACTATTGGTTGTAAATGGATTTTTAAAAGGAAGTTAAAACCTGACGGTTCAATTGATAAATTTATGTCTAGACTTGTTGCGAAAGGTTATAAACAAACTCAAGACCAAGACTTTTTTGAGACCTATTCACCAGTTGCAAGAACATCATCCATTAGAGTCTTAATTGCACTAGCTGCTATTAAAAATTTAATAATTCATCAAATGGATGTTAAGACTGCATTTCTTAATGGAGAATTAGAAGAGGAGATTTATATGGACCAACCTGAGGGATTTATTTCCCTAGGTAATGAGCATAAAGTTTGTAAATTAGTTAAATCTTTATATGGTCTTAAACAAGCTCCTAAACAATGGAACGACAAATTTGATAGTGTGATGACTTCTAATGGATATATAATAAATGATGGAGATAGATGTATATATACCAAGTTTAATGATGAGAATTTTGGTGTTATTGTATGTCTTTATGTGGATGACTTGCTTATTTTTGGTACTAATATTGATGTTATATATGAGACTAAAAATATGTTATCTACTAAATTTGATATGAAAGACTTGGGAGAAGCAAATGTTATTCTCGGTATTAATTTGAGAAAAGTTTGTAGTGGGTATATGATTTCTCAAAATAATTATGTAGAGAAAATGATTAAAAGATTTGGGCATTATAATGTTAATCTTGTTAGTACTCTGTACGACTCTTGTTTGCATTTAAAAAAGTATGAGGGACCAAGTGTGTCTCAATCTGAGTATGCCCAAATCATAGGTTGCTTAATGTATCTTACGAATTGCATAAGACCTGATATATTATATGCAGTTAATAGACTAAACAGATACACTCATAATTCTAATAAGGATCATTGAACTGCTTTATGTAGAACACTCAAGTATCTGAGAGGTACTATTGGATTTGGTTTATATTACTGCGGTAATCCTGCAGTTCTTGAAGGCTATAGTGTTGCCAACTGGATCTCTGATTCAGATGAAATCAAATCCACGAGTGGCTACATATTTACCATAGGAGGAGGAGCAGTTTCTTGGAAGTCTACTAAACAGACTTGTATAGCTCGCTCTACTATGGAGTCTGAGTTTATTGCCTTAGAGAAGGCATGTTCTGAAGTAGAGTGGCGCATAAATCTTTTGGAAAATATTCCCTTGTGGACGAGACCAGTTCCATCTGTGTCTCTACATTGTGATTGCCAAGCTGCTATAGGCAGAGCTAAGAATTAGAGCTATAATGGCAAGAGTATGCATATACGCCTAAGACATAATATTGTAAGACATCTGTTATGTGACGGGATTATATCCCTTAACTTTGTTAGGTCAGAGTTAAATCTCGCGGATCCTCTGACAAAGCACTAAGCAAGAGGTTAGTGAGCAATACATCGAGGGGGATGAGACTACTGTCTATTACAGAAATCAACAGTGATGGTAACCCAACCTATATGAATGGTAATCCCAGGAAGTAGGTTCATATGGGTAACAAGAAGTCATTGGTTGATTGGTTGAGACACTATCCATCTTATACATATTTGAGTTCATCCCTATGATGTAGGATAGTGTAATTCTACAGTGTTAGAGGTTGAGTTATATACTCTTAATGATTTCCATAGTCCTGTTGGGTGATGTGTTTAACTGTAGAACACATTTGATGAAAACACCTATATGAGTGTAGAGGTGGGGCCGCCTCTTATGAAAACAAGACATGTTTTCTAAAGCGCTCATGAATTCCAAGTATGACGCAAGGCCAAAATGTGCCAAATCGCGTAGCATAACTTCAATTAAAGTTTGTAGTGTGCGTAATATGATTACTGATTCATAATAAGGAAGAAGATTCATAGAAATTTTATTTCATCAAATTCTTATGAATCAAGTCCTATTCACTCTATACATTGGTTCATAGTCCAAAAGACACCAGTGTTAATGCACTGCACTCTTATATTTCTTACTCAAGTTATTTTATTTTTACTTTGTAATATGTGGGGGATTGTTGTATTTTATGTTAAATAATATATTACAAAGTTAAATAAAAAATAGATATATATTATTTGGTGATGTACCATTAAAAGAGTTTAATGTGTAAATTAAATGAGCCATAATTAACTTATTTATGGAGATATTGTAGCAGCTCTATATATATTAAGAGACATTACCGTTGCCATATATATAATATTATCTGCTTAATTTTACCATTTGAATAGTGATTGGGTTATTAATTCATTTTACCGTTGCCTTACCATATTAATTATTTGTTACCGTTTGGTAATGTTTCCGTTGCCATCCTTTTTCACTATATAAAGGAGTGTGAGCTTTCTTTGTAATCATCCCTGGTTTACTGAAAAGTGTCAACATATATATATATATATATATATATATATATATATATATTTGGTAATCATATATCACAAAGCTGCTGAGTCACCAAAAGTTACTAACTCATAAAAAGGGTTGCTATCTATCTATCACCAAAAGTTACTGACTCATAAAAAGGGTTGCTATCTATCTATCTATCTATCTATCTATCTATCTATATATTATCGATTTGGGCTGGTATATATAATAATATATAAACAGTATATTTATATATTATTATTATTATTGTTTATACACAGTTTAATATTGAGTTCGAATAAGAAAAAATTAGAAGTTGTTTCTGGGTCATTCAACTATTTCAAGTGCTGATTAGTTGAGTGAAGAGCTGTTGAATCCTAGAGTAGGATTTCGTCAATGACCTTAGCACCGAGAAAAGTTCTCCGAGGGACGAAATTTCTACTTAAGGACAGTGCACTGCACGCCTCTGCTCAAAATAATTCGCTATAAATCGATAAATTTTATTTCTGCATTTCTTTTATTTTATAGTTGAATCCATATTTTATTCGTATTATTCCAACAGATATCCCATCCTAACATATTATTTCTTTTTTATTTAATATTAAATGGTAACATTCTTTGCACATGCGTTCTTTTTGTGGTTAAACTTTAGATGCTACATAATATATAAGAGTTTGTTTTATTATTTTTTGTTATAGCTAAGAGCTTTCTCTTTATATATACACCTGATTTTTAATTTATTTATTTTTTGCTCAAAGAGATTGAAACTTATGTTTTGGCCGAGTTCATATACTGATAAAGTTTTGAAACTAGGCGGCTTACATATATTGCACACTAGTTTCTTCCCTCTTCATAACATTGATTTAGTAATTTTCTTCATACGAAAATTATGTGAATTTAGGGAACTTATCAACATAAATAATGGTAATTTTTTTTTACTGTATAAATTTGGAACAACATAACTACCCCATTCTATATAGGAAAGGACGATATTAAACTTTCCATTGAAATATAGTTAAAAAGCACTTTAATGTAGTTAAAAACTACCAATAAAAGTGAAACAACTTTTAAATTATTTTTTCCTTGATTTGTTGAGAGGCGACATTTTTTTTTCAAACTTGACAAAAATAAATATAAATATGCATTAATAAAGAGAAGCGATAGAAATTGATTTCAAGCTGATAATAAGAAATATTAGAGAAATAACATAAGTTTGTAATTTAGGATAGTTTTATATTTATCAAGTTGTTAGGATTAGGATAAATGTATTTTAAATTTAAGATAAATATTTTAGTATTTGTACTAATTATATATCTCGAATTAATTAATACTCCAAAATCATTTATTGGAATACTAATAATGTAACATATTTTCCTCTGAATGAAACAAGTGAACTATTGTTGACTTATTAAGAAAGAAGATGAAGTTAACTATAATGTCCCCAACCGTTAATATTTTATAGTGAATTAAGAGACAAGTACATAGGAAAAAAGGAGGAAAATTAACTTCAGACGCATAACATATTTTTTATTTTACTTACTAGTCGACCCTGACGTGCTTTGCACATTCATTTTGTTTGCTGTTAAACTCATCAAATATATTAATTAAGAAGTTATTTTTGTTATTTTATGTTATAACTAAAAACTGTCATTGTGCATAATTAACACATGCTTTTTTCAGTTGTTTAGGAAGAAAAGGATAGAAACAAACGTCATCGGCAAAGTTAATATGCTAATAATGTTTGAAACTAGAGGATGTACTTATGTTAAACATTAACTTATTCCAAACAACACCATATAGAGGTATTGAGTATCAAAATGTGCTTAGTGTGTTTGATTGCATCTTAATGCATCTTAACAGCATACATCTTAATGTGATACTCTAAATAGTTTAGATATATTCATAGTTGTATCTTAATGATTTAGAGATATTTTGAGGGATTTTTTTTATCTCAATATCAAATACTCCATCCGTCCCAATTTATCTGCTGTTTTAGAGTTCTACACACAAACCAATATATATATTTAAAAGATTAAGATACCCTCTATGTATTGATTTATGCTCTTACTAGTTTACATTTATCCATGTGCAGCTTCTCCTAGTCCCAAGAACAAGGGAATAAAAAGATGAGGAGAAGTGTGCCTCTCAAAAAAAAAAAAAAAGCATTAACTCATACAACCAATCCTTACTCATACATCCTTTTCAAGGCTAAGGGCAAATTTGAAAAAAAAAAGGGAGAAAAGACATTGAAATATTTAAAAAACAAATAATTTGGGACAAAAATTTATGCTAAAACAGCAGTTAAACTAAAACGGAGAGAGTATTAAAATGCATTAAGAGATGAATTTTTAAGATACATTAAAATGTAATTATATGTTTAGATGAATTACATATCGTATTACATCCTTAAAGTTGCCTTGTTGTCTAAATGTGCCATTTAATAACCCATGATTGAGGCCTTAGGTTCAGCCTTTTGTCTGATGTGAGACACAAGGCTATAATCACGGTTTAGATACTCTTGGGTGATCTTACGGTCATCAGGCCAAGTGCAAATGTATCGATGATCGAATTCCACAATAAATAATGTGGTCATTATTCATTGTCATCGATTTAATGAATTTTCTAGTACTAATCAACGAACTTGACATCCTAAAATATTCGTTCCTTTTTATTTAGTATTCAATGGTAACGTGTTTTGCGCGTGTGTTATTTTTGTAGTTAAAGTTTGGATGTTATTACCTCCATTCCATAATAACTGTCTTTTTAGAAGAAAAAAAAATGTGTTCCAATTTATTTGTCGTTTATAACTTTTTAGGAGAATAAATTATTTGATTTTCTATATCACCCCTAACTTTTCTCATTGTCTCAAAAAAATTTCTCTCTTGTATTAATAGTTTTTAATTTCCCATAAAGGGGTAGTGATGAAATTTCATACAAATTTCAATTCTTAAATGATAGTATTAAATGCGTTTCTTAATTCATGTGCATGAAGCTAAAAAGACAGTTATTATGGAATGGAAATAGTATATAATAAGACATTTTCTTTTTTTGGCTCAAAGAGAGAGAAACTTGTGATTTGGCTGAGTTAATATACTGATAAAGTTTTGAAGCTAGGCAGCTTACATATACTGCACACTAATTTCTTCCCTCTTTATAACATTGATTTAGTAATTTTCTTCAGAAGATAATTATGTGAATTTATATGGAGCTTATCAACTTAAATAACGGTAAATTTTTTACTGAATTTGGAACAATGTAACTACCTCCATTCTATTTTGGGAAAAACGATATTAAACTTTCCATTGATGCTAACTTGCTACTAGATAAGAAATCACTTTAATGTAGTTCAAAACTACCATTAAAAGTGAAATAACTTTTCATATATTATTTGTTTCCTTGATACTTGTTGAGAGACGACATTTTTTTTTCAAACTTGACAAAAATAAATATAAAATATGCATAAATAAAGAGAAGAGATAAACAATGATTTAAACATCCTTGGCAAAGTTAATATGCTAATAAAGTTTGAAATCATGGGATGTATGTATATGTTAAACCGTAATTTAATTATTCCCAAATTATATCATCAATATATATAAGAAAATTAGTAGAATATATATATGATAAGGCTCACAAACGGACTGTTCGTTTACGAACAATCTTTTTTGCCGTATACTTTTAATACATAATTGAGATTGGGCCCACTTATTCAATTTGAAAGTATACGGCAAAAAGATTGTTCGTAAACGAACAGTCCGTTTGTGAGCCTTATCCTATATATATATATATATATATTGAACTTAACAACTTAAGTGATCGAAAATTTTACTAGATTTGGAACAGAACATAGCAACACTTTTTACTTAGGGTTTGAAGATATCAAATTTCCTTCGAAACAGTAATAAGAGGTAGGTGCTAGCCTTATGATAGGTAAGAAAGTGTTTGAATGTGTTGATTTTTTATTTTTGAAAAAATGATATTATTATTGAAGTAAATTAACTTTTCACAAATTATCTTTTCTTCTTGTTAATAGTTGAGTGTCGAACCCCTGTATTTTTCCAAACTTGGTTGAAGTAATAAAAACTATATAAAAATGATGACGAAAGAAGTTATAAATGTTTTTAAAGACAGAAAAAAGACGGTATAATCAATTAAGTGAAACGAAAAGCTCAAAAAATAAGGGGAAAACTTCAGTTGTGTGATATTTTGCTTGAATTCTGGTTTCGTTTATGTTAGTAGCCGAGTAGGGTTCGTAGGTCGGGCCTCGCTGGTTCGGACACCTTTCGTGAACCCTGAAATAAGACAAGGGAACGAATGCGGAGAGGATTTTTCTCCGAATCTGATTTCGGTGATGTTAATACCCTTCCAAACAACACTTTATAGAGGTATGACTATCAAAATGTTTTTAGGGGGTGTTTGATAAAAATTGAATGAATCTGAATCTGAATGAGTTGAATCTGAATTTAAATCTAAATGAAAAAAGTTGTTTGATAATTAACATGTCTGAAACATCTGAATGACATAATTTTATTATTTTACCCTTGTAAATTTATTTAATATTACTTAATATAATAGTTAATATTTTTTTAATTTTTTAATTTTTTATAATTTTTTTACTTTATTCAGCTGCTCATTTAGCCATTCAGCCAAAAAAATGTGACTTAGCCATTCAGCTCAATCATCTGACTGATTCAGCGATTCAGACGATTTTTTTTCCAAAACAAACGCATTTAATGGCTGATCGATTTAATTATTCAACCATTCAAATGTATTCAGTTCTAAACAAACAGTAACTTAGTCCTACATAATCTTACCAATAATTTGGACCTCCTTTATATATGTTTATAGATGTGTTACATACCATTGACAAGGCATTACGTCCTTAAACATAGTCATGATGTTTGAACGTTCCATTTAACCCATGATTGACGCCTTGGGTTCAGCCTTTTGTCAGGTGTCGGAAATGAGATTATAATCATGAGTTTAAATGTTGTTGGTTGATCTTATATTCATCAGGCCTAGTGCAGATGTACAGGTGGTCGAATCTTTCAATAGATCATGTGATCATTATTCACCTGATTCTTCGGGTACTAATCAACAAAACTGGCGTATGATCTTAATTTCATTCCTTTTTATTTAGTATTCAATGGTAACGTGCTTTTCGCGTGCGTTCTTTTTGTAGTTAAAGTTTGGATGTTATATAATAGAGTTCCTCTATGCAGAGACATGATAATTGGCCATAAGTGTTTTATAATTTTATCTATTTATATTTTTACTCTTCATCGGGAGTCAAAATTTAAATAGGTGAAATTGTAAAGCAATCATGTTCAATTTTTATGTCTAATATTTATGTCCTTATAGAGTTTTTCTATATAATAAGAGGTGGTTTTATTATTTTATGTTATAGCTAAGCCCTTTTTTTTGTATATAGTTTACACCTGATTTATTTATTTATTTATTGCTCAGAGATAGAAACTTATGTTTTGGCTGAGTTTATATACTGATAAAGTTTTCAAGCAAGCGGGCTTACATATACTGCACACTAATTTCAAACCTTTTTATAACATTGAATTAGTATTTTTCTTCTTTAGAAAATTACGTAAACTTTTATGTAACTTATCAAATTTAGATAACGGTAATTTTTTTACTGAATTTGGAACAACGTAACTACCCCTTTCTATATAGGAAAGGAAGATATTAAGCATTCATATAAAATACGTATAAATAATGAGAAGAGATAAATAATGAATTCAAGTTGATAAGAACGAAGATGAAGTTAACTACAATATCCCCAATCGAAAATATTTTATAGTGAATTAATAGACAACTACATATGAAAAAGGAGGAAAAATAACTTCAGATGTATAACATAATTTTCATTTAAATAATGCTACTATCACATAAAAAAGGGTCACATAATACTCACATACACACACATGCATATTTGTAGGTCTCACATGTCAGGCAAGGCTTACAGTATGTATGTGTGTATGTGAGTATTATGTGACTTTTTTTTATTTGATAGTAGCATTGTTCTTTTCATTTTACTTAGTAGTCGACCCTCACGTGCTTTGCACGTTCATTTTGTCTGTAAACTTGTGAACTATATGAATTAAGAAGTTGTTTTTGTTATTTTGTGTTATAATTAAAAACTTTGTCTATATGCATAACTAACACATGTTTTTTTGCTGTTCTGAAAAAAAAAGAGAAACAAACGTCCTTGGCAAAGTTAATATGGCTTATAAAGTTTGAGACTAGGGGAAGTACGTATGTTAAACACTGATTTATTCCAAACAACACTATATAGAGGTATTGAGTACCAAAATGTGCTTAGTCTTAACCAATAGTATGGACCTCTAGAAACGATACACATCATTGATTGAACGTTAGGGCGTTACGTTCTTACATAGCTTTGTTATCTAAACGTGTTATTAAACGAGCAATGCTACTATCACATAACTCTCACATACATACTGTGGGTCCCCGCCTGACATGCGGGACCCGCAATATATATGTGTGTGTGTATGTGAGAGTTATGTGATAGAATTTATGTGATAGTAGCATTATTTTTATTTAACTCATTACTGATACCTTGGGTTCAGCCTTTTGTCGGGTATTTAGACATGAGGCTATAATAAAATGTTTAGATGCTCTTGGGTGATCTGACACTCATCGGGCCTAGCAGTGGCGGAATCAGAACAATTTTTGAGGGGAGGCAAAATACATCATTAAAAAAATTAATTATTGACGCTTGAAGTGCTTCTTTCGAATGTACGACTGAGAGGAGACAACTGTATACTGCGACTTTGTATAGTTTGAAAACGTCTCAAAATTTGTTTGTTTTCAATTATTGAAAAAATATCTTTCTCAATATAAACTATCAGATTATCATTCATCCACTCATCTCTCATTTTATTACGCAAGTCAGTATTAACAATTTTCATCGCAGAGAATATTCTTTCAACAGTAACAGTCGCAACTGGTAATACCAAAGCCAACTCGATCAATCGATATACCAATGAAAAAGTCATATTTCTTCTTGTTTCAATCAACTTCTTAGCAAGACTTCCCAAATCTTCGAATTATTTCTCTTGGTATACAAAGGACATACCAATAAGTAGAAGTCATACATATCTGTTTTTTACTCTAGAAGATGAAATGTTATTGCCCACACGCTATTACTACACTTGTAAATTATTGAAGTTACATATTTTAATATCAAATGACATATTTTCAATTTTAGCGTTAATTATATTTATTTAATTTTATTAGTTATGAATTTTATAGTTAAGTATACTACCTTAACTTCACACACAAATTATATTTAGAAAGTCTAGAAAAATTAACAATGATTTTTTTTGCTCCTTATTTGTTCCTAGAAATAGTAAATAATTATTTTTTTGCTCCTTATGAATTATAAATTGCATATACCTATCCCCCCCCCCCTCCCTCCCGAGCCTTGGGGGGCATATGCCCCCTCCCACCCCCCTCCTTTGCCACTAGGGCCTAGTGCAAATGTATCGATGGTCGAACCCCACAATAGACCTTATAACTGTTATTCATTGTCATCGGGTTATGAATCTATGGGTACAAATCAACAAACTCAATGTGTTAGAATTTAAGAACGAATAATATTGCAATCACACAGATATTATATACAAGACGAAAAAGTAAGAACACGCGATATACCCAGGTTCACCAATTTGGCTTGTCCTACTTGTCTGATGTATTCATTAGATGCCTCACACACTCTACAATGATCCACACACCAAATAATATTTTTATAGTAACTAAAAAAATCCTAGCTGCTATAACATGAGTCCAAACACATGAGGCCTAATACATTAGTAAAACCCAAGATCAGGCTATTAATAAATCCCCAAGACCAATCCCCGACTACCCCTGTCGTAGTGGTCATTCGTCGAACCCGCAGAAGTATGAGTCAATCACAACATTCTCCCACTTGATGAATACTTCTTGATACCCACCTCAGATGTACACCACTCAAAATTCACCAAACTAGCTGATTTAGTTAAGAAGTCTGTGTCGTTCACTACTGTGTCAACCTTCTCCAAGACAATCAGTTTCTCATCAACCTTCTCTCTAATGAAATGATACTGGATATCAATATGCTTCGACCGTGAGTGGAATGCAGGATTATTTGCTAAGTGAATAGCACTCTGACAGTCACACTTTAACTTCATTGTTTTCTGTTTAAAACCAAGCTCAGCACACAACCTGCGAATCCATATTGCTTCCTTACTTGCATGAGTAAGCGCCATGTATTCTGCCTCTGTAGATGATAAAGTAACAAGATTTGCTTCTTGTTCATCCAACTCACAAGACCATCAAACAATTTGAATACATAACCACTTATTGATTTTTTGCTATCAACATCTCCACCCCAATCAGCATAGACAGATCCTACCACCTCCAAGTTCCTTCCATCTTCTTTACCTCCAAAATGCAATGCAAAACCAGAGGTACCACAAAGATACCTGAAAACACTTTTGATGGCGGTCCAATGCTCCTTCCCGGGGTTTGACATATATATGCTCAATACTCCCACTGCTTGGGCAATATCTGGTCTCGTACATACCATTGCATACATTATGCTTCCGACTGCGCTTGCATATGGAATGTGAGTCATATCCTCCTTTTCTTCTTTGGTCTTAGGACACTGATCTGCAGATAATTTAGTTTCTGTAGCCATAGGGGTTCTAACCAGTTTGCAATCAATCATGTTGAATTTCTTCAACACCCCTTCAATGTACTTCTTCTGCCCTAACACCAATTTATGATTCTTACAATCCCTGTGTATGTGCATACCCAAAATGAAATTTGCTGGCCCAAGATCCTTCATATCAAAATTATGTGCCAACAAACCTTTCACAGACTTGATCATTTTCCTGTTATTTCCAATCAATAACATATCATCAACATACAAGGTTAGAATAACAAAATTGTCACCCAACCTTTTCACACAAACACAATGATCAGCCTGACACCGCATGAATCCAAGTTGTAAAGCGTAAGAATCAAACTTTTGATACCACATTCTCGAAGATTGCTTAAGCCCATACAAGGACTTCTTCAATTTACATACCAGATTCTTCTTGCCTTTGATTTCAAAACCATCTGGTTGATTCATGTAAATCTCCTCCTCGAAGCCACCACGAAGGAATGCTATTCTGACATCTAGTTGCTCAACCTCTAGATCATAAACAGTTGCTGCAGATAGAACTGTCTAGATGGATGTCAACTTTGTTACTGGAGAAAAGATCTCATCATAGTCAATTCCCTCTATTTGAGAATACCCTTTTGCCACCAGTCGCGCTTTGTACTTATCTATACTTCCATCCACATTTGTCTTCTTCTTAAACACCCATTTACATCCAATCGCCTTTCGATCCTTAGACAATTTAACAAGACTCCAGGTTTGATTCTTATCAAGTGATTGCATCTCCTCATTCATAGCAAGCTCTCACTGATTCAGGCCATTGCCTCCTTAACTGTGCACGGTTCATCACTAGTGACATGTAAGGCATGATACGCACTAAGTGAATTTTACCCTTATTGATATAAAAAATTAAGGCCTAAATATAGATTAATACAATGAACTTTAAGTTTATTTTATAATCATCAATAATCAATATATTATTTTTTTACACCAAAAGGGTAAAATTATCATTAAATTTACTTAAAAAAAATTAATAATGGTCTTATATTTATCCTTTTTGTTACAAAAAATTAATTGAATAAATGTTAAAATGAGAATCAATATTACACATAAGTATTTTTTAGTCACGCGTCGCTGTCATGCCATTAATTTTCTGACGTGACACTATCAATTAGACGTGACTAGAAAAAATTAAAAATTTAATCCCTTAATTGAAAAAATTGAGAAGACAATCCCCAAAGTGGAAAAAAATTTAAAAGTTCAGGATATTAATACATATTTAAGCCTTTTTTATGATAAATTATAAGGACCTATATATTAAACTTAGCTGTTTAAGTGGTGGGAATTATTTAGTGGATTTAAAAAAATGCATATCCCAGATCAAGTATATCAGTACCACATGCCCAATGATGGGAAAGCTATACTAAGACATTTAATACCAAATGATCATAGCTATAATTAACAACATATTTTCTATAGAAGTTTGAACTGTGGAGTTTACATTTTATAATATGAACTATTTCACGACCAAGGCATTCTAGGGTTTTTGTTGAGCCACCGTGCATTCTAGAGTTCCTTTCCTTACAGATGTAATAAACCATTTAGCCCAAAACGAAGTAGTATGTGGATTAGCCACATTCCATACATATAACAAGATAGATGCAGTGTTCCATTCCAAACTCCTCTAATGTACCACCTTCAGCAAATGGCAAGGTCATTTTGTCCCAAGCCAGTTTGACACCATGTTTCTGGAGGGAATACCATTTCCAAACAGATCTTATCAAAATAGACTTAATGGTTTTGAGGATAGATGAAGGCAGGATGAAGAATGAGGACCAATATGCTTGTAAAGCAATGAGCGCAGAACGTACCAGTTGGTTTCTACCCGAAAAGATAGCATTTTGTTGTCTTTTTTGGTTTTGTACAAATAAAATAAAACGTCATAAAATCTTGTTTCAAAATTTCACCATCTCCGAGCTCTTCTAGACAAGGGCAGAGCCACAAATGTTTTTTCTACTAGGCTACCAAGTAATTCATCAGAAGCCTCTAGTTGTTCTAGGCCTAACAAATGACATTGATTTAGGAAAAAGTTCAGCTTAATTTCAATTATACTAGATATACTGTTAGAAGACCAACAATTGACGAATTGAACTATACCATATGCAAGCTTACCTGACATTTTTAGTCAGGTTCTAAAGAAAGATGTAAGACCCCAACTTTTATGAATAAAGATTTAATTTTTTTTATATATTATTTCGAAATAGTAAGGTGTTGATTTGATAAATGTGAAAAGTTATGGGTGAAATGTGCAAATATTTTAAAATGAGCAAGTGGTTATAAAATATTCATTGTTGTCGGGGAATATTCGTTTGGTCGCGGAATATTCTTGTTGTCGGGAAATATTCGTACGACGGCGCAGCTATTTGTGGGCCCCACAACGGAATAACTGTCGGATATAGAAAGCGACAGAAATAACCTTTTTATAAAATAACGGCGTAGTTGTTACCGTTAGTACTGTTGAAATACCCGGTGGTTAAAATACAGTGATACGCGGTGTTACACAGTAGCACACGGTATTACACAGTATTTCGAATTATTGATTCTTACGTGAGAAGGCACTTACTCAATTATTGTTACAGTAATTACTGTTCAATATTTTATATTATTGATTCAATAATTGCATGATATTTTATTGATTCAATAATTGCTACGTTGATATTTTATATCAATAATTGCTACGTTGCTATTTTATATGATTGATTCAATAATTGCTACAGTTGATATTTTGTATTATTGATTCAATAATTGTCACTGCACAGTATTTCACATTATCAACTCAATAATTCATATTATTTGAATAATATTATTAGATAGCATTATTGACAATGACTAAGGAAGTTCTGTCTAGGAGTGGTTATTTAATTGCGCGCCAGTAAGGAGAAATCCTTATCGTAAGGCCCCCTCTTTCTTGAGAACGACTTGGTTGTCAATATTGTAGTTCTGTAATATTATTTGTGAATAATTAATTATTGATTTATATGATAAGGACATATTTATTTTGTGGATATAAAAGAAGGAATTAGTGCTGATGTATTTTTATTAGTATTTTGGTGTGAAAAATCATCCGTTTATGGATTTCAGATAATTTATGTTTGGAATTTGGAAAAACTTCCTTCTACAAAGTTGTAGAGAATTAAATTTCCTATAAAAGGACATAAAATTTATATTTTTCTGACAAAAGGGCTATTTATTATGAATTATTGAACTTTCGAAAAATAAATATTTTTTAAATAAAATGATGGGCCCCACTTTTTGTTGAATGCTGATGGCTTTTGACTGAGGCGGCGGAATTTTTTTTTTTAAAATTATTATTTTATTAATTTAGTCTACTGTGGCATCCTAATCTTTTCCTATAAATAGGGTGCTTAGGTTAGAATTGAAAATCACACCAGAATCAGAAGTTTTCTCTCTCTATAGTATCGAGCGTATTTTTGTGAGTATTTAGATACTTTGAGTATTACTATTCAGTGCAAGTTTCCTTCGGTATTATATCCGATATTCCAGTCAGAAGTACTATTCTTTTGAGGTATGGAATGTTATTTTCTTTCGTAAATGATATTATTCTTTTCAATATCATTATGCCAAAATATTGGCATGGATTTTATTTTGAAATTCTTACTTTTTTCGTCGGGATTACTATTCACGTATACGGCACTATTCACGAAAAAAATTAAAATTTCTTCTGTTTGTCCAAATTGTTTGTTAAAGTTCTTATCTTTGATTGGATCTAACTTTTGAGCTTTATTCTTGAATTTTGCTCCACAAAGTATTATTATGGAATATTCTAGAACTTGAATAAACTAAAATACGAATCCTTAGTCTTGTCCTTTATTTCACTGGATTCGTTATTTATAATATTTTTCATTATCCTCAGTCCTAAAAGGTGATATAACTGAATATCTTTGGCCTGAAGAGCAAAGATGAATGATTACCTGATGAATATCTTTGGCCGTAGTGCAAAGATGACAGGTGTTGAGATGAACATGACCACTGATGATACAAATGAATATCTTTGGCCTGTAGTGCAAAGATGAATATTTGATTCGAGATGTATATTGATTGATGTTACAGGGATAAAATATTGATGATGAACGGTTATTTTAGCTGCGATTATTGATCTAAAACTTGTTGTCAATAATATTTTATCTGAATTGTTGAAAACTAATGATAATTTATTTTTCATTATCTTAGTCATAATATTCTTTACTGGGCTAGTTGAGCTCACCCTTTTCATCTATTGTCCTCTTCAGGAAATGAGAATGTCGCAAGGACTAGTCGGGGGACTGAGTGATGGTCCGAGTTAGAGCAGTAGTAGTCCTCACTATTTCTGATAAATAGTGTGATAATAATTGTAATGAGGACTTAGTTTGAATAATAATATTTTCTACATATTTGTATTGACACTCACAATTGTGTGGTCGTATTTTGCACGACCGTGTGATATAAAGTTTGTATTTGAATTCTGTACCATGTATTTGACGACTCAGAATGTATTGGGTTGACTGGACCTATTATGGGGGCGTCATAGTTGGTATCAGAGCCATAAGTAAAGAGCCCCGAGCCTCTATCTGGTGACTTCTTGTGTATGGGGGATGCACCGAAGCCAGACTCTCCGTTGGGGACGCCGTTCTGCGGTGGCAAACTGATAGGTGCCATTGTGAGGTGCTATCCAATGTGGGGATACGAGTCACAGTTGGTATCAGAGCTTAGGGATATGATCTCTGACGGAGATCGGGGAATAGAACTAGGAGGGGAGAGACAAGTAAATCCTTCACTAGTATGTCCTACCTAAGCTTATGTGGTATTTAATTGGTCAGTCGGAGCATAGGGTTAATATGTGGTATGTTAATTTGTTTAATTAACCCTTGTTTTATGGCAGTATTTGAGAATAGCAGCTGAGAATGTTAACAATGAAGTGAATGAGACCGTGGAGGCACCACTAATCACTAACCAGGATAATGTGATGTTGGGAGAAGAAGAAATTAGAAATATCCATGTGGTGAGTGAAGAATTAATAGTTGTACCCGAGCTAGTCGCAGAAGTAGCAGTTGAGAGTGAAGAAGAAGAGGAACCTGAGGAGGAGGATTTATTAGGAGAATTTTATGATCGAAATGTAGAACTGCAAAATCGTATTCATGAGTTAGAAGAGCAGGGTGAAGAACGACAAACAGCCGTGGAACAAAGGGATACAACAATTCAAGAAAGGGATATAGAAATTCAAGATTTTGCTAATCGTTATGCAAGGCTTGAACAGAAGCTCTCTCTGGCAGAGCATATGATATTAGAGCTAGAATCTGAAAATGCAAATGTCAACGATCAGCTGAAAAAAGAAGCAACTGAACGCGTGAGAATTGAAGATGCATGGGTAAAAGCCGCAAGACACGTTGATATTTTAGAAAGAGACGTCCGATCTAAGAAGGCCAAAATAGACGAAATGGATTTTACTTTTTGGACAGCAATTGGGAAAATCAAACATCGAGTTTGGAATTATCCTGTGCATAGCGGTGTCAACCACAATTCGATATGGATCGAAGAGTAATGATTCAAATCATAGATCAGGAGTGCGACGAAGCAGTTGAGGGTGGAATGAACTTTATAGCAAAGTCAAGAACAGCTGGGATAGTGACACCAAAGACTGTCCCAGACAAATCAAAGTCGGTGGTTCCATGAAGAGCGATATCAAGACTGCCCAAAACGCGAGGAACCCGAATGAATTTATCACTGGTTAGTTAATCATAAATTTGTGCGAAGTCTATACCTTATTAGATACCGGTAATACCCATTCCTTTATTTCACCTGCTTGTGCTCAACGTTTGAATTTGACTTCTGATAAATTAGACTTTGACTTATGTAATAACCCAATATTTTTATATAATTAAATAATAAATTTTGTGTATATATTTTTTTTATATATATATTATGTTTATCAAAATAAATGTGGGAATCTGTGCAAGGTAAAGAATATGTATATATGTGCTAAATATATATTTATTTATTACATGAATGATTTCGAATTAATTTTTCGATAAAAGAATTGTTGATTATTATAAATTATATTCTTATAATAAATTAATTTTGTAGTAAAAATATTTTATTATTTAATTTTCATGAAAATATGACTAATATATTATTTCAATAATATAAGAAATGATTTATAGAATTATTATAATAATTATTTTATTATATAAATTAATCAAGATTAGTTAAGTTAATTATTTTAACTTAATTAATAATGGTATATATGATATAAAGTGTGAATATAGATCAAAACCCTAAATTTTGATCTATGCTATGAAATTTCATGAATAATACAATTATTGTATAATTGTATTTATAAGGAAAGTATATTTATGTTATGAATAATAAGAAATTATTTTATTAAGGAATTTGAATATTAAATATGATTATTAACTATATTTGTATTCAAATATATGTAAGTATATTACTATGATTTATGATTATGGATTTTAGGTATAGATATGATTATTAATTATATATATAATTATGATAATTAACATAATTATATGAATATATGTTAAGAATTTAGTTATTTTATTTTGTTTAAATATTAAACATAGTAATTGATTATGTTTGTATTTAAAGGAAAGTGTGTATATCAAGTGATTATGTGCTAATAAAGAATGTTAGTACGTAAGATTATACTAACATAGAAGATAAATTTTTATTATCTCAAGTTATTAATTATTTTAAACCTAATTGAGACACGTCTCATTAGGTTATGAAATTGAATGTATATAAGTAAACATTTTAAATTCCAAATTGGATGGAATGAAAACCCTAAGTAACTAATTAGGATAAAATAAGATTAAGGTTTTGGGTCATTTAGTTTATATAGCCCAAACAAATAAATTAGAAGCCCAAAAGAATTAAAAGAATGGCCCAAGTTTAGCCCACTTGAAGAAGGGCATTGTAGTCAATTGCTTAAGCTTAATTTGACAAATAAAATAAAACAATATTGGAAGAAAATGGAGTGCATACCCGGCCACATGGGGGTTAATATGGGGAGAAAATAAAAAAATTATTTACTTGTCCAAAAGTGTGGTGAAATACTACTAACTCCTAACCACTCCCCTATGTGTCAACATAAGGATTAAGCCACTCTATTTGTCCACCCCAACAAGTAAACCAAAGCTAAGAAGCAAAGTGTTGGTAGAGTGATACATACATTGTATACTTACTAATCTAAACAAACAAAAATCAAGTATTCTTCATTTCTCTCTCATTTCACTTACAAGCTAGCAAAAAGAAAAAAAAATATAGAGAGAGGGAGAGGGCTGATTTCGCCAGCCTTGAGGAAGGAAAGGAGGGTCTTGGATCTTCATGCATCATAAGTATATAAGCTACCTTGGATAAAGAAGAAGAATATCAAGAAGAATAAGGTAAAAAAATTGAAAATTTTCTAGTTTAGTTCATCTTATTTCGTTAGATTTTGATGAAACAAGGAGCTTTTATGTTGGATCTTTAAAAACTCATGATCTACATGAGTATTAGTATTTCATATGTGTATCAAAGTATTTTTGAAATCAAAAGTTAGATCCAAAGAGAGAAAGACAAATTTTGTACCAAAAGGTTTAAGAAAAATATTTCTCTTGTATGCTATATGTATTTTTATGTTGATCTACTGATGGATCATGGAATTTATTTGTGATTTATTGTTAGAAGCCTTGTTTATGGTGGATTATGTGGTTTACATGATTTATTTGGAGGACCCATAGCTTGTATGCTAAGTTTATGGAAAGAAAATGGAAGAAAAGATTTTGTTTTGAAATATTATTTTTAAAAGGTATGAAAATGGCTTTTGTTTTATAAGATCTACAAAGCGTTTTCTATAAATTCTTTTTGGTAGTGTTATATCCGTGAGTTAGTAACCTTACCCAAGTTGAATCACTTAAAAAGGATGAAAAATGAAGGATCTATGGATTTATTACCAAAACACTACAAACTAGAAAAGTTTTGCACTGACAGTCAGTTTGTGGCTGTTTTTTGGGACCTAGACTAGTCCAAATCTGGTGTTTAATAATAGAAAAATGAAGTTCAGGAAAATACGAATCCAACAAGTCCGATTGGGTCTCCATCGGAATTGTAGTTTTCGTTTTACAAACGTTTTCGTAAAAGACCTCAAATCTGGAAATGAAATTCGGGACTTTGTTTTGACAGTCACTTTAGTCCGATTTTCTGGGCACATAACAGGTCTGAAAATTTTGGTTGATAAATAGAAAGTGTAGCTCAGAAAGTTACGAGTCCAACAAGACCGATTGGGCCTCAATCGGAGTTGTGGATCTCGTAATACAAGCGTTTCTGTAAGAGACTCCAAAACAGAAAATGACTTAAAGGCTTGTAAAAGGCAGTCGGTAGTGGATTGTTTTCTGGGTGCTATATCGGGCCAAATGGACTGTTTCTTGAGCCTAAACGTAGCTCGGGAAGTCACGGTTCTAACGATACTAAGTGGGCCCAAATCGAACTTGTAGATTTCCGTCTACAAGCGTTTCCGTGGAGGGCCCCAACTTTGGACGAAAATTATAGAATAAATAGAAAGTAAATATTAGGAATTCATAATAAAGTTATATAAAAAAAATTAAAATTAATTTTTAGTATTTTGACACAAATTTCATTAATATTTTAATTTATTAATGATATCTAATTTATTTAATAATTATATTAAATAAATTAGTTAAAAATAATTTTAATATTTTAAAAATAATTTTTAATGTTTTTTAAATCATTTAAAGGTGAAATAAATGTAATAAAAATATTTTAAGTTATAATCAATAACTTTTAATATTTTGATATGAATAACATTAATATTTTAATATTAATGATAATTATTTAAAGATGATGCTAATATTTTAAAAATCATTTGAAAATAATATTAATATTTTAAAAATATTTTAAGTTATAATAAATAACTTTTAATATTTGAAAATGAAATACATTAATATTTTATTATTAAGGGTAATTATTTAAAAATGATGTTAATATCTTAAAAATTATTTAAAGGTAATATTAAGGTTTTAAAAATATTTTCAAGTTATAATAAATAACTTTTAAAGTGTTAACATGAAGTTCATTAATATAATGATATTAATTGACAATTAAATTATTAAAAATGATATAAGTGTTTGAAAAATCATTATAAATAATTTTAAAGTTCAGAAAAATATTATAAATGATAATTAAATTATTTAATATAATATTTAAGTTCTTGAACAAAGTTTCATTAAAAATAAATTCGTTAATTATCCGATAATGCAATTGGAATGCTGAAACGATACCGAACTCAAACAAAACCGACATAGTTTGACTAGATATACGTTCTTATGTGTTTTAATGACTGTTATGAATATGTGACAACGTGTTAAGCTGTATGATGACTGCAAATAAGCAGTATTATGTAATAAGTTGTATTATTCTAATTAAAAGAATAATTCTATTGGTGATAGGACTTCGTATTAAAGATAGAAGCCTAAGCTATATTGTGTAGCAGTAAACAGCGACGAAGGCAAGCTCTCTAACCTTACTCAAATGTTATATTGATCAAGTATCTCTACTCCTCGCAGTTATTCTATGCGATGGATCCCAGTAAGCTAAAAACATATTCATGAATAATTATTGTCAATTATTCATATCTGTAATGATATCCATGATTCTCTTATGAACTAATTCTTATATTGTGGAATTTTATTCAATTCAGTTATTATTTATTAATATCTCATTATTGTCTGTTATCATACAAGTGTCCCCACTTGTATGAACTGTTGTACTCATAAAGAACTCTAGAACTAGAAATTCTTTGATATGACAAATCCTGTTACACACTGTAAAATTTTGGTATGAGTTCATGATTTAAAGACTGTCTAAGCTATTTGACTCGGCTAGACATAGTTTGAATTGCATTGTTAGATAGTATTGGTTATGATAAAGTCGTCCAACTGAATTGTTTAGTTAGGACTCCAGACTGAGTATGAACAACCCTTAATGAGGAAATTGTTTATGTGCCCAAGGCGAACAGAGTGAATGAATTTATCATTCAAATAGATAGTATTGATCAATACGGGACATAATGGGGCTGATCACCCTACATGTCCGTAAGACCAAAGCGGTTTACAGATGAATTTCTGTTTAACCTTTTTGAAAATAAAAAAAATAAAAGTTCATGGTCCATTGACCGCTCAGTATTTATAGTCACTACGTCGTTTCAAAATTTTAAACGATTTGATATATTATTAAGATATGTTTCGAAAGACTTCACAACTATTGATTTGTTGTAGAAGTATACCTCAAAGAAGACATTTACTTCTTTCAGCTAAAGTTTATTAACTGCTATTACTTGCTGAGCAATTGAATGCTCATTCTTGCTTTAAATTAAATATTTTCAGCTAAGCGTGATCAACCAGAAGGCTCTGGCAAAAACAAAGGGAAAGGAAAGCTGCAAGAATAAGTTTTATGGTATTGTGTGTAATAGTTAGACTTTATTAAGACAATATTATTTATTATCTATCATGTAATGAATGTTTAAAGGTCGTGTACCTGGGATTAGACAACTCTGATATGTAAATTAAGTTTGTTTATTTATATTATAATTATTCCGCTCAAAGAAATGATATCGTGTAGCACCAAGTTCGGGTTTCAAGTACCTGAATTTGGGGGCGTCACAACTTATCTGTTGAAACTCCGTTGGGAGAAACCTTTGTTACATCCACAGTTTATAAATCTTGCTTGATTCAGATTGGTACCCTTACCTTACCTGTTGATCTTATATCTTTGAAAATACTTACATTTGACGTGATTTTAGGAATTGACTGGTTAACCACTTACTGCCAAAATTGATTGTTTTCGTAAGGTTATTTTATATTCCTAATCAACCTGTTCTACGAATCCAAACCACCAAACCACTAAAATCAGTCAATATCATTTCAAGTCATAAAGCTATTCGTTTATTGAAAAACGGATGTCAAGCTTTCTTAGCTCATGTCACTGATCTAAACCAGAATATATTAGGTTTGAATGATATTTTCGTTGTTAAGGAGTTTCCTGATGTATTTCCCAAAGAACTTCCCGGTCTACCCCCAGAACGTGAAGTTGAATTCTTTATTGACCTTGAACCCGGTACAAAACCCATTTCTAAAACCCCATATCGAATGGCTCCTATTGAACTTCAGGAGTTAAAGGTCCAATTACATGAGTTGTTAGACATCGGTTTTATTCGTCCTAGTGCGTCTCCTTGGGGTGCTCCTGTTTTATTCGTTTGGAGCGAGGAATGCGAGAAGAGCTTCCAAGAGTTCAAGAGGAGACTTATTTACAATACCATCTAGTTTGGATGGATTTGTTATCTACAGCGATGCTTCGGGCAAAGGGTTAGGATGTGTTCTCATGCAACATGGGAAAGTCATAGCCTATGCCTCGCGACAACTCAAAGAATATGAGAGGAATTATCCTACTCATGATCTAGAGTTGGCAGCTGTCGTTTTCGCGTTGAAGATCTGGAGACATTACCTGTACGGGGAGAAAGTGGAGATTCATACGGATCATAAGAGCCTCAAATATTTTTTCACTCAGAAGGAACTCAACATGCGGCAACGACGTTGGCTTGAGTTGTTGAAAGATTACGATCATACCATCCAATACCATCCTGGAAAAGCGAACGTGGTAGCTGACGCGTTGAGTAGAAGATCATATGTGGGAACGAGTGCGATGATGTCGAGTATACGCGTAGAACCAGCTTTGATTGATAAAGTTAAAGCTGCTCAAGCTACGGATGCGGAGCTGATGAAGATGAAGAAGAAGGTGCAAGAAGGTGCCATTCCAGAAGCAAGAATCGATGAAGAGGGAATACCTCGAGTCAACTCCAGACTTTGTGTTCCTAACGATTCTGACTTAAAGTATAGAATCATGATGGAGGCACACAACACACCGTTTGCAATCCATCCTGGGAGTACCAAAATGTATCGTGATCTTCGACATACATTTGGGTGGGGCAATATGAAAAGAGAGATCGCGGAGTTTATTTCGAGATGTTTAACGTGTCAACATTTAAAGGCGGAGCATCAAGTACCGAAGGGTCCATTGCAATCACTGGAGATTCCGAAATGGAAGTGGGAACACATTACGATGGATTTCGTTACGGTTCTTCCCAAGGTTTCTCAAGGCATAGATGCGATTTGGGTTATTGTTGATAGATTAACCAAGTCTGCTCATTTCTTGCCGATACGAGAGACTTATTCCCTTGAACGTCTTGCTCATATGTACGTGAATGAGATTGTGAGATTGCATGGCATGCCAGTATCCATAGTTTCGGATCGTGACCCCAGATTTACTTCACTATTTTGGATCAGTTTGCAGAAAGCTATGGGCACGGATTTACGATTCAGTTCGGCTTATCATCCTCAAACGGACGGACAATCGGAAAGGACTATTCAAACTCTTGAAGATTTATTGAGACTCTGTGTTCTAGACTTCAAAGGGAGTTGGGATAAGTACTTACCATTGGTGGAATTCTCTTACAACAACAGTTATCAGGAAAGTATAGGCGTGGCTCCATTCGAAGCGTTGTATGGACGAAAGTGTCGCTCTCCAATATGCTGGAATGAGGTGGGTGAAGCAACATTATTGGGACCGGAGTTGGTACGTATGACTACAGAAAAGATCCAAATGATCCGACAACGGATACAAACCGCACAAGATCGACAAAAGAGTTATGCGGATCTTCATCGAAAGGACGTAGAATTTAATAATAGGGACCATGTATTGTTACGTATTGCTCCGTGGAAAGGAGTTACGAGATTCGGGAAGAGAGGAAAGCTCAATCCACGATTCGTTGGTCCATTTGAGATTCTTGACCGAGTAGGAAATATAGTATATAGACTTGCTTTACCTCCAAGCATGTCTCGTGTTCATAACGTTTTTCACATATTCGTACTTCGTAAATATGTGAAAGACCCAAATCACATTATTGAGTTAGAACTGGACGAAATAGCTGAAGATTTAACGTATGAGGAGGTACCTGTCAAGATCTTGGATAGAAAGGAGCATGTCCTACGCTCGAAAATTATACATCAAGTTAAAGTTTTGTAGAGAAACCATGCTATTGAGAAAATGACCTGGGAGTTGGAATCGAAAATGAAAGCGAGGTATCCTCACCTTTTCGACATACCAGGTACGTACGTCAATTTCGAGGACGAAATTTCATAAGAAGGGGAAGTTGTAAAATCCCAACTTTTATGAATAAAGATTTAATTTTCTTTATATATTGTTTCGAAATAGTAAGGTGTTGATCTGATAAATATGAAAAGTTATGGGTGAAATGTGCAAATATTTTAAAATGAGCAAATGGTTATAAAATATTCATTGTTGTCGGGGAATATTCGTTTGGTCGTGAAATATTCTTGTTATCGGGGAATATTCATATGACGGCGCAGCTATTTGTGGGCCCCACAACGGAATAACTGTCGGCTATAGAAAGCGTCAGAAATAACCTTTTTATAAAATAACGGCGTAGTTGTTACCGTTAGTACTGTTGAAATACCCGGTGGTTAAAATACAGTGATACGCGGTGTTGCACAGTAACACACGGTATTGCACAGTATTTCGAATTATTGATTCTTACGTGAGAAGGCACTTACTCAATTATTGTTACAGTAATTACTGTTCAATATTTTATATTATTGATTCAATAATTGCATGATATTTTGTTGATTCAATAATTGCTACGTTGATATTTTATATCAATAATTGCTACGTTGCTATTTTATATGATTGATTCAATAATTGCTACAGTTGATATTTTGTATTATTGATTCAATAATTGTCATTGCACAGTATTTCACATTATCAACTCAATAATTCATATTATTTGAATAATATTATTAGATAGCATTATTGACAATGACTAAGGAAGTTCTGTCTAGGAGGGGTTATTTAATTGCGCGCCAATAAGGAGAAATCTTTATCGGAAGGCCCCCTCTTTCCTGAGAACGACCTGGTTGTCAATATTGTAGTTCTGTAATATTATTTATGAATAATTAATTATTGATTTATATGATAAGGACATATTTATTTTGTGGATATAAAAGAAGGAATTAGTGCTGATGTGTTTTTATCAGTATTTTGGTGTGAAAAATCATCCGTTTATGGATTTCGGATAATTTATGTTTGGAATTTGGAAAAACTTCCTTCTACAAAGTTGTAGAAAATTAAATTTCCTATAGAAGGACATAAAATTTGTATTTTTTTGACAAAAGAGCTATTTATTATGAATTATTAAAGTTTCAGAAAATAAATATTTTTTAAAATAAAATGGTGGGCCCCACTTTTTGTTGAATGCTGATGGCTTTTGACTGAGGCGGCGGAATTTTTTTTAAAAAAAATATTATTTCATTAATTTCGTCTACTTTGGCATCCTAAGCTTTTCCTATAAATAGGGTGCTTAGGTTAGAATTGAAAATTACACCAGAATCAGAAGTTTTCTCTCTCTATAATATCGAGCGTATTTTTGTGAGTATTTAGATACTTTGAGTATTACTATTTAGTGCAAGTTTTCTTCGATATTATATCTGATATTTCCAGTCAGAAGTACTATTCTTTTGAGGTATGGAATGTTTTTTTCTTATTAAATAATGTTATTCTTTTCAATATCATTATACCAAAATATTGGCATGGATTTTATTTTAAAATTCTTACTTTTTTCGTCGGGGTTACTATTCACGTATACGGCACTATTCACAGAAAAATTAAAATTTCTTCTGTTTGTCCAAATTGTTTGTTAAAGTTCTTATCTTTGATTGGATCTAACTTTTGAGCTTTATTCTTGAATTTTGCTGCACAAAGTATTATTATGGAATATTCTTGAACTTGACTAAACTAAAATACGAATCCTTATTCTTGTCCTTTATTTAACTGGATTCGTTATTTATAATGTTTTTCATCATCCTCAGTCCTAAAAGGTGATATAACTGAATATCTTTGGCCTGAAGAGCAAAGATGAATGATTACCTGATGAATATCTTTGGTCGTAGTGCAAAGATGACAGGTGTTGAGATGAACATGACCACTGATGATACAAATGAATATCTTTGGCCTGTAGTGCAAAGATGAATATTTGATTCGAGATGTATATTGATTGATGTTACAGGGATAAAATATTGATGATGAACGGTTATTTCCGCTGCGATTATTGATCTAAAACTTGTTGTCAATAATATTTTATCTGAATTGTTGAAAACTAACGATAATTTATTTTCCATTATCTTAGTCATAATATTCTTTACTGGGCTAATTGAGCTCACCCTTTTCATCTATTGTCCTCTTCAGGAAATGAGAATGTCGCAGGGACTAATCGGGGGACAGAGTGATGGTCCGAGTTAGAGTAGTAGTATTCCTCACTATTTCTGATAAATAGTGTGATAATAATTGTAATGAGGGCTTAGTTTGAATATTAATATTTTCTACATATTTGTATTGACACTCACAGTTGTGTGGTCGTATTTTGCACGACCGTGTGATATAAAATTTGTATTTGAATTCTGTACCATGTATTTGGTGACTCAGAATGGGTTGGATTGACTGGACCTATTCTGGGGGCGTCACAAAAGAGACTACCCCCTAAGCTCCAGAACAAGAAAAATTTAGTTTGCAAAAAATCCATCAAAATCCATGTTGCTCTGCATGACCACAACTAGAAAATTGGCAAAAAACATCAAACTAGTGACCAAAAAGAGAACCCTTTATTCAAAAGATAAATAACATAATGTATAGATGGAAGCAGGTAACATATTTCTTCTTTGTTGTTTGGTTATGTCCATCGAAATAAGAGTTATGGGTCAAAGTGGCAACTATTTTGAGATGTGACCGTTATTGTTTGATAGCACAAAAGTAAAAACTTCTTTCTATGACAGAAAGAGTACCAAAACACATTTTTCTTTCATTTTCCCAAACAGTTTTCTAGCAAATTCCAAAGAAAAAAAACTCAAACTTTACAGAGAAAAGACAAAACAACTTTAAAAAGTCCCATAAATCAACAAACAAATGGAGGGCAACATTTGCAAATAGTGAAGAAATGAAGAAGACAGATCTGAAGCTCCTGAACCATCCAAACAGCATACAATCAGAAATGCTCTTGATTATTGTCCCAAAATTACATACATTCAAGAAAGAAAACATAGATATCTTTCTCAAGCCTTCAACCAAATAGCACAAAGTCTCATTGAGCATACATACACAGCTAATTCAATGACTACACAAACAGAATGAAATAACAGAATATACACAAACAGAATGAAATAACATAAAATCAATTACTCCAATCACAATAAAAGCTTAATCAATAAATATGCCTACATTTAGATGCTAATTGCTACATGAAAATTAATTAGAGAACTTCACCTTCAATTCGAACAGTTGAAAAATTCGCTTGTTGAGTTGTTTCCGCCCTAGATGTGCCGCCCTTGTTGAACTTCTCTTTCTCAGACCTAGAACTTCACCTTCGATTCAAAGTATTTCGAACAGTTGAACTCCTTACTCCTCTTTCTCAGCCCTAGATGTGCCGCCCTTGAACTCCTTACTCCTCTTTCTCTGCCGTTCCCGTTCCTAAGCTTTTTTACAAAGTACTTCCGTCTTTTGTTTGTTGGGTTAAATATTGGGCTGGGCTAAGATGTGACGCCCCCAAAATAGGTTCAATACCATCCCATTCTGAGTCGTCAAATACATGGTACAGAATTCAAATACAATCTTTTATAACATAAGGTTGTGCAAACTACGACCAAACAAATTGTGAATTTTAATACAAATCGTATATAATACGAAATATAAACATTCAAATTCACTCCTTATTAATTACAATCATTATCCCACTATTTTATAGAATAGTGAGGACTTCTACTGATCTAACTCTGACCATCACTCTGATCCCCGACTAGTCCCCGCGATATTCCCATTTCCTGAAGAGAACAATGGAAGAAAAGGATGAGCTCAACTAGCTCAGTAAAGAATATTATGACTAAGATAATGAATAATAAATTATCGTTAGTCTTCAATAAATAAGATAAAATAAAATGGACAATAAGTTTTAGATCAATATTCGCAGCGAAAATAACAATTCATTAGAAGAGTTAAGTAGAGAATGAAGTCTACTATCTTCTATTATTTAAAAGTTCATCATCAATATTTTATCCTTGTAACATCAATCAATATATATCTCAAATCAATATTCATCTTTGCACTACGGCCAAAGATATTCATTTGTATCACCAGTTGGTCATGTTCATCTCAACACCTGTTCATCTTTGCACTACAGGCCAAAGATATTCATCAAGTAATCTTTCATCTTTGCACTACAGGCCAAAGATATTCAGTTATATCACCATTTAGGACTGAGGATGATGAAATACAATATATAGAACGAATTCAGTGATATAAAGGACAAATATTAGAGAATTTATCCAGAGTTCAAGAATGAAGATCAAAACCTGGATCCAATCAAAGATGATTTGGAAAGAAAAAAAAGTATTTTTTTTACTGTGAATAGTACCCCATGAATAGTAACTCGTGAATAGTAACTCGACATGAAAAGATAAAAATTTTACAAGAAAGTTCAGACCACTATTCCAGTGAAATGATATTAGATGAAGCGCAAAACTTAAGAAATTTCTGATCATTTCAGGAATTATAGAAGCAATACTTACCGTAGTAAGTTTAGAGTTAGGAATATGAAATGAAACAATATACAAAACTGCAATTAGATTTTCACCCGTCAGGTGGTAATCCGCTCAGACAGATTATTTTTCCAATTTAATAACAACTGAATACGAAGGGTTATTCACCAGGCATGCGGTAGTCCACGTAGACAGATTTTTCCCACAGAGTAATAAAAAATAGAATAATAACAGGATTTCACCATGCATGCGGTAGTCCACGTAGACAAGTTATTCCAACAGAATAATAAAGAATGGAATAACAACCCTTACGAATATTGAAAGAAAATAACTCTCTTCATGAATACGAAAGAAATAATACCCCTTACCTTAAAAATTTGGAGACTGCACTAGTGTAATAGCAGAATACTCTTCTTCTTTCTCTCTTATTCTCTCTATACTTTCTCTCTCTTTAGCTTTAGTGAATTGGTGAGAAATAATGAAGAAATCAGCTTCTATTTATAGGCTCGGCAGAGTAAGGATAAAATAGTCTTTTCGCCATAATTTATGACATCATCGCTTACATCATCGATCCTATGACATCATTGTTTACCTCATCGCTCCGATGACATCCTTGCTTACCTCATCGCTCCGATGACATCATTGTTTGCATCATAAGAGTTCAAATTCAATTTGCACTCTTCCACCTCGTTTAACTATTATACCATGAATTTACTATAATAATATTACCATTCAAATTATAAAAATCATACTATTATATAATCACATCATACTACTATAATGTAATATTATAATAATATATTTGAATGAATTATTTTATCGGACAACATAAAATACTAACTTTCAACAAATGTCACATGTTAAAAATTCCTCCGTTTAAATCCACATTGAATAAATATTTCCTTATCATATATATCAAAAATTAATTATTCACAAATAATATTACAGAACTACAATATTGACAACCAGGTCGTTCCTAGGAAAGAGGGGGCCTTCCGATAAGAATTTCTCCTTACTGGCGCGCAATTAATCAACCCCTTTCCTAGACAGAACTTCCTTAGACATTGCCAATAATGCTATCTAATAGTATTATTCAAATAATATGAATTATTGATTTGATAATTTAAAATAATGTGCAATGACAATTATTGAATCAATAATATAAAATAGCAAAGTAGCACTTATTGATATAAAATATCAACGTAGCAAATATTAAACCAATAAAATATTATGTAATTATTGAATCAATAATATAAAATATTGAACAGTAATTACTGTAACAATAATTGAGTAAGTGTCTTCCTACGTAAGAATCAATAATTCGAAATACTGTGCAATACCGTATGCTACTGTGCAACACCACGTATTACTGTATTTTAACCACCGTGTATTTCAACAGTACTAACGGTAACAGTTTTGCCGTTATTTTTATAAAAAGGTTAGTTCTGTCGCTTTCTATATCCGACATTCATTCCGTTGTGAGGTCCACCAATAACTGAGCCGTCGTATGAATATTCTCCGACAAAAAGAATATTCCTCGACCAAACGAATATTTCCCGACACAACGAATATTTTATAACCACTTGCTTACTTTGTAAATTTTGTATATTTCACCCATAACTTATCACATTTATCAAATCAACACCTTACTATTTCAAAATAATATATAAATTAAATCTTATTCATAAAATTTGGGATCTTACATAAGAAATATAAGAAGAAAAAAAATTCAAAAACTTGACCCGAGCTACAGCCCAACCAAGCCCAAACGTGGCTCCGCCTTGCTTCTAGATGGATATAAAAATTGGACACGGATATATTTGAATTTTACCTATTTATATTTGTACCCACCATTGGGGGCCAAAAAATAAATAAGCAAAATTTAAATTAATACACTCATATTTAATTTTCATGTTCAATTTTTATTTCCACGTAGAGTTTTTGTTTTTACTTTAGTTTAGACAATTGATAGTTGTCAAAGTAAAAATAACATTATTAAAGTAATAAGTGTTACTTTAAGTGCAATTATCGTTATATAAAGTATAAAAATATTGCTAATATAATTAATATTAAGATAGAAAAATAATATTGTCAGACTAATAAATGTCATTTAAATTGTTAAGTGTTAATAGAATAATTATAAAAGTGTCGCTAATGTACATAAACATTTTTTTCAGTTGCCTCAGTATATTAACCTCTCAAGACCTAGTCTATATTCACAATTTTCAACCCGTAACAAGACCTTGACCGGAAAAGTTGGACCAAATTGGGTCAACAGGTTCCATGTTGATGTTGTCCACACGATTTGGGTCAATTGTGTAGGATGGTTTGACCATGGCTTGTCGGCTTAATTGAAGTGCTGGACTTGGGCTTGGGTCAACTCGACTAATTGGAGTTTTAGACTTGGGCTTGGGTCAACTCATGCGGCTACCTACCTGCGTCTTAATCATTATTGCAATCCACACAAAAGAGTCAGCCATTCAATTTTTTTTTATATCCGGAAAAGATTTCCAGATTTTTACTCTTGCTGCAAATTAACGAGATCTAGTCCAGACATATCCATATGCGTTTATATCCATATCCAGATTTAAATTCAATTATACCTATATAGTAGATATGTATATGTTGACATTAAAGAATTTTTTATTTGATATATATATATATATATATATATATATTTGAGATTGATTCATATCTAATGTTGTAAGGATAATATTATCCTTACAACAGATCTCAACCATGCATCCGTTCATCGAACAATAAGGAGCAAGTCCATCCGCAGTTTAATAAGAAGAGAGCTCGCAATTTAATTTTACGGATGAGAAAATTATCCAAAACACCCCTCCGTCCATAGAACTAAACTACGGACGCTAGGTATGTCATGTGTTAATATTATTAACACGACGACATTTTGCTCATATTACTCGTTCGCAAAACTAAACTGCGAACGCTAAATTTTGTAAACTTCCACTAGATGCAGACATGGAAACGATGGTGACCTACATCAAAGTGTATGTTTTGTTTATTATTGGAAAGATACTATTTACTTTATAAAAAAAAATTAGAGATACAAAGTACCAGGAAAAGCGCAGCAACAAAATCTTTATTTTCTCGCTTCTTCGATCCGCTTCAATAATCCTGAAAGAAAAAAAAAATATTAGAGTTAAAAGCTAATCCGAATAAATAAAAATTAAGGAATAAAAAAAAAATTAATTCTAGTCCCCGGCAACGGCGCCAAAAACTTGATGAGTTAAAATTATGTACTGCAAGTGCACAGTGTCTATTGTAGATTTGGCAAGTGCAGGTCGAACCACAGAGACTAGATCAATTCTTTAATATATCCTAAATTAATATTTTTGGCAAATTAGAAATAAATATAGTGGTGATGATTAACTAACTAAATTATGGAAACTATTAATTAATAATTAAAAATAATAATGAGAAAAACTACCTAGGAATTCGAATCCACTAAGTACTAACATAAATAATAATTACTTACTTTCCCGAATTAACTCCTAAATTATTTCCCCTTTCCTTTAAAAATAGTGATTCATATAATTAATATGGGCAAGCATAAGTTATGAAAAATTCATAGATTAACTATAACTTATCAAAACCTCGCAATTAATACAAGAACCGTATGTAATTTGTGCGAAGGTAAAAATGAAGGCGAAAATAATTAGGCACTAATTTCGGAACGAAAAGAAATTAATTATTATGAAATACGTAGTTACATCATCATCTTAGGTATTAGAAATTTAGCTAGCCATGGAATTAAAAATAAAAATAAATAATATTAATACTACTGTTTGCATGAAATAAGAACAATAATTAAAAAAGAATTTCTATTATATTAATAAAAGAAAGTTACAAATACTCCCTGACAGTAGTATCACACGTGATTGTAATAAGAGAAAAGATAAACTCTCAATATCTTACTTCGTTCTACATTAGTGAAAAACTAAGGAAAAGAAAATAACAAGTGCTCCATTCGAGGCTCAGATAAATATTATTAAACGCTGTCAGAAAGACAGAAAGGATCTACGCAGTAGATTATATTCATGAACGGATGATTAAATTATCATATGGTATGCATGGCAAGACATTGTACTGGAATTTGTGGTGAAAATAGGAGATTACTCTGATCGAATACCTAAAGTGGTATAGACGGATGACTAGCACAAGAATTAGTCGCCCACAACTTGAACTAGATGACACCTATACACCACATAGTTTATTTCATCATTACGAAGCTGCAAACCTTATAAGTTTTATATTCAAGATTTTGTTTAAAACAGTTACAATATAATATATATTGTTTGTTAATTATATGTCCACTTCTATTACAAATCAAGTCAGCGCAAGCTTTTGTGCGGAGTATTTTGCGAGTACCACATATGCATAACCCTCGCCATATATACAAGGAGTGGTATGTTAGGTCAGTACTCTTCAATAAAGAACACCGAGGCGTCTATGAAGATCCGATGACATGATCCCAAATGTGGTTTCATATCATTCAGCCAAGAGAGTACCTATCAAGAGTTTGGCCCATTCAGTCAAGGACCTTCGTACTGGTTCCAGCTCCTATTTGTGGCGGAGGATGAACCAACTTTGCACTTGTCACCTCCTCCCCCTATATGTACAAGCCTACGTATAGTGCTGATTTGGAGAGTGTTAAAAATTTTCAAGATATGCACTTGAGTTCTATTATTAAAGAAACACCACACAGTGAAGCGCGGTGGAGTGAGAGTTGGGTGGAGGGGGTGGTTCCATTATAACCCTCTTTTTTTTGCAAACCCTCTCGGAGAATAAATTTAAAAAAGATCATTTGAAGCCACTTAAGGCACATAAGGTGGAATGGTTGAATTTTAATTGGTTTTTAAACAGTGTCAACGAATCATAGTTCCCTCATGTAGGCATCGAGGATGGTATAGATTGTCTCACAAAGACGTACTTCGACCTCAGACACTTATATGGGATCAAACCATAGATGCCTATTTAAGCTTGCTTAAGATAAGGGAAAAGATTATTCAGAATTCAGGGAATTATGAGCGAGATAATTTTTTTTTTATTCCAGTTGCCTCTTTCAATTATTGTCTGGGTTGTATAATAAATATAAGAAAATGCCCACATCTCAAAAGAGTCGCGTATGAGTTACATTATATTGTATCAACAGGGTAACGAGCGGGCTGACGATGCTGAGCGGTTGGACGACGACAACGATTTTCATACACCAGAGTAGCAGCGTCGACGCCCGCCCGGTGACCCTCCTCACACCGGGGGCAGTAGTACTGGCATAACTTAGTTTTGTAGATGATTAGTACATATTTACTTTACTTTAGCTTAATGTGATGTAAATTTTTGTAGTTTAGTTAATTTTTGACGTATTGTAGCTTTTAATTATCATTACTTTAGTTTGGCATCTTTACTTCAGTTTAGTTTAATGGGATATTTGATATACTTTAGTTTAGCTTAACGGAATGTTTGACCTCTTAACTTCTCATTTAGTTGATCTTTACTTTAGTTTAACATGCGCCAATTTGTATATCTTATGGAAAATTAGAGAAATTTTACTATTATTGGCCTTGGAAATTTACATTCATGTTGTTGGATAATTATAGTTATGTTTTATGTGCTGTTGGAAAAAAAATAGGTTTACAAGTACACAAATGTGGGTTATTACCCTAGATATTGCCAAAACAGAATAAACATTAAAAAAAACATGTTATCCTCGACAGAATAAGAACATCCTCGACGGAATTCTGTCGACCTTAAGCCTTTTACAGTCTTTCATGGCTTGCCACGTGGCAGACTAAAAATCGACATATTATCCTCGACGGATTGAATTCCGTCTATAATAGCTTAAGATCGACCGACTTGTTGGTCGACAATAGTTCCGTCGAGATTAGTTATTTCCGACTGAAAGTTCGACGGACTTAATTCCGACGCGCCTATATCCGACTGAAGTTTCGACTGAATATTCCATCGGAATTAAGTATATTCTCGACGGAATATACTTAATTTCGACATAATATTCCGTCAAAAATAACCATTTTTGTTGTAATGGGAAGAAAGGCGAGAAAATTTTAAATTTATCCGCATTTTCAGCTATTGTTTCATCTTAGCATGATGTAAAGCTGAATCAAGATAGTATATAACGCATACAGTCGGGGTTGAATTAGTCATGATTTTGAATTAAGTTAGTCCCGATTTTGGGGGCGTTACAAAAAATCTTGAGAATTCACATGTTTTCTGCTAGTTTTTATTCTTACTTCAAATCCAACACATTTTGCATATTTTCTATAAAAAAATTCAGCTTCTTCCAACGTATCAAAAATTTGACCAACATAAGAAATGATATCATTAACTAGACTTGTTATATCATTATTATTATGAATTTCTTCCTCAGTACTTGAAATTGAATGAAATGGTTGTTCAATAAACAAATCCATGGTCAAAACAAATCAATCACTTGTAAAAATTAAATTTTAGATTACCATATTTGGCTGATGTTAGTCTCCTGGTATGATTTCTAGTTGGCTATACTCTCTTAATGGTATAAGCAGGTGAGGAAGGAAGAAAACAAAGTGATATGTTATGCTCAATATTTGTTATGCTCTCTCAAGTTGATTGAAGCTTTGACGAATAAAGATGATCATTTAGGTTAAATAGTCATACCGTCCTCACTTTAGTTCTGCAGATAGGTAAAACATATCCTTTTAGTTTAATGTCCTACCGTCCGCACTTTGGTTTTTTTTTTTTTTGCTATATTTGATCGAAATTTAATGTTCTTGCCTTTAGCAAGGATGGATCCCAAGACCTCATGCACCCAAGTCTTATGAGTACTTTTTTTACCATTAAGCCATATATGAGGGGCTTGGTTAAAACATATATTTTTACCGTCCGCAGTTTAGTTTTGCAGATGTGGCCTAACTACAAAAATATTCAATTTAAACATATCAATTCTTCCATTTCTCTTGCATATTCTTATCTGGAATAATGAGAAACATGCATAGCTAGACATATTGATATATATATATATATATATATATATATATATATATATATATATATATCTTAGGTGTTTAGCTATGGTCATGTTTCTTATCATCCCATATAAGACGAATCAGGCATCACAAAAATATACAAGAAGACATAGAAAATTAATTGAAAGCTTTAAATCGTACTATTGTAGTTCAAAATCGCAAGTGTGAAGGTGAGAAAGAAATCCAAAAGTGTATATATGCAGAAGTTTAGTTATGCAGACGGGTGATATGACCAAAAAATTTCGATTGAAATATATCAATCTTCCATTTAGTCGTTTAGCCATGCGTGTTTCTCATTATCCCAGATCACATGAATCAGTAAGAATAATAATATGCAAGAAGAAATGAAAATTTTGATAGCTTTAAATCGAACTCTTCTAGTTCAAGATCGCTACTAAAATGAGATGAGATCCAAAAGTCATGCTATAAATAACGCAAATAGACAAAAGTACTTCATCGTTTTATAAAGGACTCATCGTCAACAATTTAGTTCTACGGACGATGATTTACCTTAAAACTCCATCGTTTGAAGACTAATTGGGAATATACTCAGCGTCCGCAATTTAATTCTGTGGACGGGTGATATGAGCAAAACGTCATCGTGTTAATGATATTAACACCTAACATACTTAGCGTCCGTAATTTAGTTTTACAGACGAATGAGTGGTATTTTGGATAATTTTTTCTTCTGCAAAACTAAACTACGGGCTCCCCCAAATTAAACTGCAGATGAGGCTTCCTCCTTACCGTTTGATGGACAGATGAATTGTTGAGATATATTGTAAAGATAATTTTATCCTTACAACATTAACTATGGATCTATCCTCATATATATATATATATATATATATATATATATATATATATATATATATATATATATATATATATATAGGGTCAGTCTCTCCAGCGAACCATAACAAGCGAACTAATGACGAACTGGCTATAGCAACGGTTTTTTTCCGTCGCTATAACATATAAAGTCGGTTTTTTATGTTATAGCGACAAAAAAAACCGTCGTTATAGCCGGTTCGTCATTAGTTCGCTCTTTATGGTTCGCTAGAGAGACGGACCCTATATATATATATATATATATATATATATATATATATATATATGTATATGAGAAAAGAAATAAGTGTGGTTTAACGTCTTAAGTGTCACTAAAATAATTATAGAAGTGTGGCTACATGTATATTTTGTTCGGACATCACAAACACCAGCAACTTAGTTTCTACATAAGTGCAAAGTAACTTCAGCAGCTTATTGAATGAAGTCTTGGTTCTACAATAAATTTAGTAATATTGATGTTTTCTAGGTTCTACATGGACAAGGGACAATGCTAAATTTTTGGAATATCAGAATAGCCTATATTTAGCTTATGCAAACCATCATATTTAGCTCTTTCTTCATGAGCATAGTGATGGATTTTATTTATATGTCAGTTAGAAGAAATGTTCAAGTTTTAAAGTTTTGTTCTAAAATTGATATCAATGTAATGGTATATAGTCGTAAAAATTCCCATAATCCAAGTCTTTTGGTTTGAGTATTGTTAACTCCAAATTTTGTACTTATAACGAAATCACCAAAACAACATGCTAAAACAACGCTAACAGTTGATTGTATTGTTGTGAAATCAAACTCACGAAATACACATAGATAAACATACACATTATTGTAAGAGATATAAAATATAGACACAAGAATTTACGTGAAAACTCAATTGAAAAAAAATCACAGAGAGATAGAAGAAATTCACTATAAAATAATAACGGGAGTACAAATTATTTATTTGTGTCATATCCCCAAACCTTCGCTTATTACTGTATTTATAGATGTCATGTCCACCCGAATCCAATTAGGAGTAGAAGTCCTTTTTGGAATCACCTTATAACTGCAATTAATGGCTTATTGATTCCTTCCCAAATTAGATCTCCTTATCACACCATATACGGAAATACAATTTTACTTTAATAAGAACTCTCCCACTATTTGAGCAAACTATCAAAATAAATATATATGTGCCAACACCAAATTCGGTTCATTAAATAAATTGGGCTACACCTTAACTAGACCCAAATAATTATATCCCAACAAGTATTATTTTTATTCAATAAAATATTTTGCCTTTTGCTAAAAAATATTATTTTTTATGAATACGAAATCAATTATAATATTCACGATTTGGACTTGAAAATGGTCAGTTTAATTATTTTAATATATTTGGGTATTCAACTATGATCACTACAAAGTGTGCATTTATTGTGTTTGATAGAAAAAAATTACCTTTTTTCTAGTTATATACACTTAATTAATGTTATGAGTAATATAGTTAAATAATTATATATTTTAATTAATGTTATGTTTGTCTGAAACTACATCTTGACTAAAAAAGTTAAACTTTTGGGTTAAGATATGATTTAAGATGAATATGTATGAGCTTGATATTATTAAAAATTAGTATCAGAACCATGACTATGGGTATGGGTTATGGATGTGGTATGGACTGCGCATGATGGATGAAAAATAATTTATTGAGTAAGTGGTGGACTCTTCTGGCAGAGGCACGACAAGAGATATTGAAGAGTGTGGGTTTACCAATAGGGCGGGAGAGACGTGATGGGATGTGCTGACCTCAATGAGTTATGGATGGTTGGTGGATTATGTTCTCTTTCAGCAAGTGGTGAACTCTTATCGGGTAGGTTCTTGGTGGATCAACCAAAAGATATTGAGAAATAAACTCGTTAGATAAGGAGACTTGATGGGCTTGGTAGAGACAATTTTGATGGATCAAATAAGAGATAATAAAGAAGGTGTGATTAAAGTTCAAGGGAGAGCTTGATATTGATGTGAACGGAGAGATCACGCGTTAAGTGAGAGGTTGTTATGGTACCACACTGCATGGTAGTAAAGTACCGCATCGATATATAAGAAGAAAGATTGATAACATATACTCCCTCCATCTCATTATAATTGACGTTTTGAAACTTTGCACAACTATTAAGGAAGTTACAGCTTCTATAATTACTCCACTAAAATTATTATGCATTACCAAAAACACCCTTGCATAGATAAATGAAAATATAGCCTTGGATAAGGAGAGTATTAAATGTTATTGTTAGAGGATAGAGAAAATATAAGAATTATAAGAGAGAGAAAGAGAGTATATCATTAACATATTAAAAGATGGAAAAAAATAACTTTGAAAAAGGAGAGAATTAAAGAAAGTATTAAATGTTTAGGGGTAATTTAAGAAGTAATGTAATCTATTCTTCTAGAAATTTACAACCGTCAAATAAAAAGGATCAAAATTTGCTCTCTAAAACGTCAATTATAATGGGATGGAAGGAGTATGTTCTAATGAATCGTAAATCTAATAAATTAAGTTTTTAAATCAAGATGTAATTTTAAATGAACAGATCCAATATTCCCAACATACCATATATAACTTTATAATTTAAAAAAACCTTCACATATTCTTTTCATTTTTATAGTGCATGAAAACTCAAGAAGTACAAAGATTTACGATCACTTTTAAGCTAAAATTTTATTTAGTTTATTGAGTTTCATTTGAAACAGTATTGGAGTCACTTTTTAAGATATTTTAATTTGTTTGTGGAAAAGTTAAAACTACCTAGCCCGACTGCAATTACAAGAGTATTCCAAGATCTTGGCATCTTAATTTTTGTCATTCTTGGTGCTAAATTTAGCTCTGCGCGCTAAGACATTTCAATCATTGCAACCTGACCCACATATGTAATCTTAAAGTACAGATGATATTTTGAGAAAATAATGCTACTATCACATAAGGTGAGTAGCATAAATTTCGAGAGCGGTTATCATGAAGTTAATTTTGGTCAATTGACTAATATAGTGTCGATACGCAGGTCGGGAGGTGACCTCTCTCTCCATGTCAGCACTGTATTGGTTAATTGACCAACTTATCATTAAATTAACTTCATGATAACCGGATCCATAAATTTTACATAATACTGACGTGATTGTAAGAACCCAACTTTTATTAATAAAGATTTAATTTTCTCTATATATTATTTTGAAATAGTAAGGTGTTGATTTGATAAATGTGGTAAGTTATGGGTAGAATGTGCAAATTTTATAAAGCAAGCAAGTGGTCATAACATATTCGTTGTGTCGGAGAATATTCTTTTGTCGGAGAATATTCGTACGACGGCGCAGTCATTAGTGGACCCCACAACAGAATAATTGTCGGATATAGAAAGCGACAGAAATAACATTTTTATGGCAAAACTTTTACCGTTAAACTATTAAAATACCCGGTGATAAAAATACAGTAATACGCGTTGTTGCAAAGTACACACGGTATTTCACAATATCTTTGATTATTGATGCTTACGTAAGAAGTCACTCAGTATTCAATAATTGCTACAGTGGTCGTTGCACAGTATATCATATTATTGATTCAATTATTGTCACAGTATCATCTGCACAATATTTTATATTATTAAATCAATAATGGTCAGTTATATTATTTAAATGATATTATTAGATAGCATTATTGACATTGTCTAGAAAGTTCTGTCTAGGAAAGGGGTTAGTTAATTGCGCGCTAGTAAGAAGAAATCTTTATCGGAAGGCCCCCTCTTTCTTGGGAACGACCTGGTTGTCATTATAGTGATTCTGTAATATTAATTTAAATAATAATTGATGAATGGTTGATAAAAATATTTTCATTGTGTTGAAAATATTAATGTTAGTAGAAATCGACATTTATTTCGATAATAGTTGATTTTCAGATGTTAAATTGATCAAACGGAGAATTAATCGGCTAAATGAGCAATTAATGGGTGGTTAATATGTGGGACCCACTTATTGATGAATAATAAATAGTGGGTGGGTAGTTGCAGGGGTGGAGGTGCAAGATTTATAAACTTGAGGGACTAAATTAAAATTTTAGGCAAAGATGGAGGTACTAAAGTGTAGTTAACCAACCTTTTTCTAGCCTATAAATAGCAAGCTAATTTCATTCATTTCTCACCATTCTTGAAGAGCAAAGTTATAATAGTGAGAAAAATTATAGAGAGAGAAAGAAGAAGAGTATTCTACTACTACACTATTCTACTATCCAATCTTCTACTGAGGTAAGGGGTATTATTTCTTTTATATTCATAAAGAATGCTATTTTCTTTCAATACTCGTAAGGGTCGTTACTCTATTCTTTATTGATCTATGGGAGTAACCTGTCTACGCGGACTACCGCATGCATGGTGAATAACCCTTCGTATTCATTCTTTATTGATCTGTGGGAGTAACTTGTCTACGCGAATTACTGCATGCCTGGTGAAAATATTTTGTATTCATTCAATTCCTTAATAATATGTGAAAATAACCTGTCTACGCGGATTACCGCATGCGTGGTGAATCACCCTTCGTATTCATTTCTATTAAAATGTGAAAATGATCTGTCTATGCGGATTACCGCATGACGGGTGAAAATCCAATTACAGTTTCGTATATTCATTCATACTCGTACGAAATATTATTTAACTGGAATATTGGTATGAACTTGTAATAAAATTTTCATCTTTTCATGACAAGTTACTATTCACGAGTTACTATTCATGAGTTACTATTCACGGTAAAAAAAATATTTTTTTTATCTTTGATTGGATCCAAGTTTTGAACTTCATTCTTGAATTTTGCTCCACAATTGATTATTATAGAGTATTCATGAACTTGGATAAACTAAATTACGAATCCCTAATTTTTGTCCTTTATCTCACTGGATTCGTTTTTATATTATTTTTTCATCATCATCAGTCTTAAATGATGATACAAATGAATATTTTTGTCCTGTAGTGCAAAGATGAATGGTTATTTGATGAATATCTTTGGCCTGTAGTGCAAAGATGATTACCTAATAAATATCTTTAGCCCGTAGTGCAAAAATGGACAGGTGTTGAGATGAACATGACCACTGGTGATACAAATGAATATCTTTAGCCTGTAGTGCAAAGATAAATATTTGATTCGAGATATACATTGATTGATGTTACAGGGATAAAATATTGATGATGGACTTTAAATCATAGAAGATAGTAGACATCATTCTCTACCTAACTCTTCTAATGAATTGTTATTTTCGTTGCAGTTGTTGATCTAAAACTTGTTGTCCATAATATTTTATCTGATTTGTTGAAGACTAACGATAATTTATTATTCATTATCTTAGTCATAATATTCTTTACTGGGCTAGTTGAGCTCACCCTTTTCTTCCATTGTTCTCTTCAGGAAATGAGAATATTGCGGGTACTAGTCGGGGAATGGAGTGATGGCCCGAGTTAGAGCTGTAGAAGTCCTCACTATATATTTTTTAAATAGTGTGATAATAAATGTAATGAGGACTTAGTTTGAATATTAATATTTTCTACATGTATGTATGGACACTCACAGTTGTGTGGTCATATTTTGCACTACTGTTTGATATAAAAGATTGTATTTGATTTATGTACCATGTATTTGGCGACTCAGAATGGGTTGGGTTGATTGGACCAATTCTGGGGGCGTCACAGTTGGTATCAGAGCTTAGGGATATGATCTCTGGTGGAGATCTGAGAATAGAACTAGGAGGGGAGAGACGAGTAAATCCTTCGCTAGTGTGTGTCCTACCTAAACTTATGTGGTATTTATTTTGTCGGTCGGAACATAGGGTTAATATGTGATATGTTAATTTGTTTGATTAACCCTTGTTTTGTGGCAGTACTTGAGAATGGCAGCTGAAAATTTAAACAATGGAGTGAATGAGACCGTTGAGACACCTTTAATCACCAACTAAGAGAACGTGCAACAGGAAGGGAACAATTCTCCTGTACACAACCCTACCGAAGAAATGATAAATGACGGGATGTTCAGAAGTTTTTTGCAGTTCATGCAAAACCAGACGAGGGAGACTCGTGTTCATAATACAGGTGGAATTAATAACTCGCGGCTTGTCACTGCCAAACAGTTTAAAGAGTTGGGACCACCAGAGTTTCAGGGAAAGTCAGATCCAATCAAGGCAGAGACGTGGGTTAAGCAGATTACCAAGATATTTGATGTCTTGGGATGCAAGGAGGAATAGAAGGTTCTATTCGCCACGTTTATGTTTCGTGGAGAGGCAGATTACTGGTGGGAATCTGTGAAGCGTACCAAGTCTGCCGCACTCAAAATGTCTTGGGAGGAATTCCAAAAACTGTTCAATGACAAGTACTTTGCAAAAAGTATTCGTCATATGAAGGAAGTAGAATTTATTAGACTCGAACAACACAACATGATGGTGTCCCAGTACGAGGCTAAGTTCGCGGAGTTATCCTGGTTTGCACCTCATTTGGTGGAGAATGAGGAACGTATGACGCGGATGTTTCTGAGAGGTTTGAAACCCGAGATTCGTCAATACCTCATTTCTCATAAATTTTCTCTATATTCGAATGTAGTGAACAGGGCCCAGTTATTAGAACGAGATAGTGATTACGTTCAACCAAAGGACAACAACCAAGGTCGTACTGGTGGCAGCAGTCATCGGAACAATGACAACCAGCAGGGAGAAAAGTATCATGACAGAAGCGGTAACCACTCCGATGGTAATCGTGGCCATGATAATAGAAGAAGTGAGTCAGGGGGAGATTTCAAGAAGAGAATGTACAACAATGAGAATGTGAAGACGTCGACAGCAGCACCAACTGTTTCTAGGGGAGGAGAACGACCGCCAGTCGTATGCTATAAATGCGGACAAGAGGGACACATCAGTCCCAACTGTACACAACAATCTAAGGTGTGTTATAACTGTGGAAAGGAAGGACATATAGCTCGAGTGTGTCCTATAGCAAAACCAAGTCCAGCGGGGGTGGTGATTCCGAAGGCAGTTCCGGACAAGTCGAAGTCGGTAGTTCCTGGAAGAGCTTTTGTCGTAACTGCCCAACAAGCAAGGAACCCGAAAGAGGTTATTAAGGGTAAGCTGATAATAAACTCTTGCGAAGTTTACACTTTATTAGATACAGGTGCTACCCATTCTTTTATTTCACCTGCTTGTGCTCAACGTTTGAACTTGACACCTGAGAAATTAGACTTTGACTTATCTGTTGAAACTCCGTTGGGAGAAACCTTTGTTACATCAACAGTTTACAAATCTTGCGTGATTCAAATTGGTACCCTCACTCTACCTATTGATCTTATATCTTTAAAAATATTTGCATTTGACGTGATTTTAGAAATTGACTGGTTAACCACTTATCATGCCAAAATTGATTGTTTTCGTAAGGTTGTTAGTTTTCATATTCCTAACCAACCTGTTGTGCGAATTCAAACAACCAAACCACTAAAATCAATCAATGTCATTTCAAGTCATAAAGCTATTCGTTTATTCAAAAACGGATGTCAAGCTTTCTTAGCCCATGTCACTGATTTAAATCAGAATACGTCAGATTTGAATGATATTTCTGTTGTTAATGAGTTTTCTGATGTATTTTCCTAAGAACTTTCCGGTCTACCCCCAGAACGTGAAGTTGAATTCTTTATTGACCTTAAACCCGGTACAAAACCCATTTCTAAAACCCCATATTGAATGGCTCCTATTGAACTTCAGGAGTTAAAGGTCCAACTACAGGAGTTGTTAGACATTGGTTTCATTCGTCCTAGTACATCTCCTTGGGGTGCTCCTGTTTTATTCGTAAAGAAGAAAGACGGGAGTATGCGACTTTGTATTGACTATCGGGAGTTGAACCATGTCACCATCAAGAATAGGTATTCGTTACCTCGCATTGATGACCTGTTCAACCAGTTGCAAGGTGCACAATTCTTTTCAAAGATCGATCTTCGTTCTGGATATCATCAGCTGAAGATTAAAACTGAGGATATCCCGAAGACTGCCTTCAGAACTCGGTACGGGCATTATGAGTTCTTAGTCATGTGTTTTGGATTGACTAATGCTCCTGCTGCTTTCATGGATATGATGAACCGTGTATTCAAGGAATATTTGGATCAGTTCGTGGTTGTCTTTATTGATGACATCCTCATCTATTCTAAAAGCCGTGAAGATCATAACCACCACTTGAAGATGGTACTTCAAAGGCTTCGTGATAACAAGCTTTATGCCAAGTTGAAGAAATGCGAGTTCTGGCTTGAGGAAGTAGCATTCCTTGGACACGTGGTATCAAAACATGGGGTATCTATTGACCCGGCAAAGATTGAAGCAATACAAAGTTGGGAGCAACCTAAGTCGGTGACCGAAGTTCGTAGCTTTCTAGGCTTAGCTGGTTATTAGCGGAGATTCATGGAAAAATTTTCTCGAATCGCTACTCCATTAACTCAGCTGACTCGGAAAGATACAAAATTCGTATGGAACGAGGAATGCGAGAAGAGCTTTCAAGAGCTCAAGAGGAGACTCATTTCGGCACCTGTTCTGACGATACCATCTGGTTCGGATGGATTTGTCATTTACAGCGATGCTTCGGGCAAAGGGTTAGGATGTGTTCTCATGCAACATGAGAAAGTCATAGCCTATGCCTCACGACAACTCAAAGAATATGAGAGGAATTATCCTACTCATGATCTAGAGTTGGCAGCAGTCGTTTTCGCGTTGAAGATATGGAGACACTACCTGTATGGGGAGAAAGTGGAGATCTATACGGATCATAAGAGCCTCAAATATTTCTTTACCCAGAAGGAACTCAACATGCGTCAACGATGTTGGCTTGAGCTATTGAAAGATTACGACCATACCATCCAATACCATCTTGGAAAAGTGAACGTGGTAGCAGACGCGTTAAGTAGAAGATCATATGCGGGAATGAGTGCGATGCTGTCAACACAAAGGCCCATTTTGTGTGACTTACAAAGGATGGAGATAGAGTTCAAGACTCCGGGGACCCACATGATGATGTCAAGTTTACGCATAGAACCAGCTTTGATTGATAAAGTTAAAGCTACTCAAGCTACAGACCCGGAGCTGATGAAGATGAAGAAGAAGGTGCAAGAAGGTGTTATCCCAGAAGCAAGAATAGATGAAGAAGGAATACTTCGAGTCAAATCCAGACTTTGTGTTCCTAACGATTTTGATTTGAAGTATAGAATCATGATGAAAGCACACAACACACCGTTTGCAATCCATCCTGGAAGTACCAAAATGTATCGTGATCTTCGACATACATTTTGGTGGAGCAATATGAAGAGAGAGATCGCGGAGTTTATCTCGAGGTGTTTAACGTGTCAACGTGTCAAGGCGGAGCATCAAGTGCCAAAGGGTCCATTGCAATCACTTGAGATTCCAAAATGGAAGTGGGAACACATTACCATGGATTTCGTTATGGGTCTTCCCAAGATTTCTCAAGGCATAGATGCAATTTGTGTTATTGTCGATAGATTAACCAAGTCTGCTCATTTCTTGCCTATACGAGAGACTTATTCACTAGAACGTCTTGCTCATATGTACATAAATGAGATTGTGAGATTGCATGGCATGCCAGTATCCATAATTTCGGATCGTGACCCAAGATTTACTTCACGATTTTGGGTCAGTTTGTAGAAAGCTATGGGCACCGATCTACGATTCAGTTCTGCATATCATCCTCAAACTGACGGGCAATCGGAAAGGACTATTCAAACTCTTGAAGATCTATTGAGACTCTGTGTTCTAGACTTCAAAGGGAGTTGGGACAAGTACTTACCATTGGTGGAATTCTCCTAAAATAACAGTTATCAGGCAAGTATAGGCATGGCTCCATTCGAGGCGTTGTATGGACGAAAGTGTTGTTCTCCAGTATGCTGGGACGAGGTGGGTGAAGCAACATTGTTGGGACCGGAGTTAGTACGTATGACTACGGAAAAGATTCAAATAATCCGACAACGTATACAAACGGCACAAGATCAACAAAAGAGTTATGCCGATCTTCATCGAAGAGATGTAGAATTTAATGTCGGAGATCATGTATTGTTACGTGTTGCTCCATAGAAAGGAGTTACGAGATTCGGGAAGAGAGGAAAGCTCAATCCACGATTCATTGGTCCATATAAGATCCTTGACCGAGTAGGAAAGGTGGCCTATAGACTCGCTTTACCTCCAAGCATGTCTCGTGTTCATAACGTTTTTCACATATCCATGTTACTTAAATATGTGAAAGACCCAAACCACATTATTGAGTTAGAACCAGACGAGATAGCCGAAGATTTAACGTACGAGGAGGTACCTGTCAAGATCTTGGATAAAAAGAAACATGTCCTGGCTCGAAGTTTATACCTCAAGTTAAAGTTTTGTGGAGGAACCATGATATTGAGGAAATGACCTGGGAGTTAGAATCAGAAATGAAAGCGAGGTATCCTCACCTTTTCTACATACCAGGTACGTACGTCAATTTTGAGGACGAAATTTCATAAGGAGGGGAGGTTGTAAGACCCCAACTTTTATGAATAAAGATTTAATTTTTTCTATATATTATTTTGAAATAGTAAGGTGTTGATTTGATAAATGTGGTAAGTTATGGGTGGAATGTGCAAATTTTATAAAGTAAGCTAGTGGTCATAACATATTCGTTGTGTCGGAGAATATTCTTTTACAGGAGAATATTCGTACGACGGCGCAGTCATTGGTGGACCCCACAACAGAATAATTTTTGGATATAGAAAGCGACAGAAATAACATTTTCACGGCAAAACTTTTACCGTTAAATTATTAAAATACCCGGTGATAAAAATACAGTAATATGCGTTGTTGCAAAGTAGCACACGGTATTGCACAATATCTTTGATTATTGATACTTACGTAAGAAGTCACTCAGTATTCAATAATTGCTACAGTAGTTGTTGCACAGTATATCATATTATTGATTCAATTATTGTCACAGTATCATCTGCACAATATTTTATATTATTAAATCAATAATGGTCAGTTATATTATTTAAATGATATTATTAGATAGCATTATTGACAATGTCTAGAAAGTTCTGTCTAGGAAAGGGGTTAGTTAATTGCGCGCCAGTAAGAAGAAATCTTTATCGGAAGGCCCCCTCTTTCTTGGGAACGACCTGGTTGTCATTATAGTGATTCTGTAATATTAATTTAAATAATAATTGATGAATGGTTGATAAAAATATTTTCATTGTGTTGGAAATATTAATGTTAGTAGAAATCGACATTTATTTCGATAATAGTTGATTTTCGGATGTTAAATTGATCAAACGGAGAATTAATCGGATAAATGAGCAATTAATGGGTGGTTAACATGTGGGACCCACTTATTGGTGGATAATAAATAGTGGGTGGGTAGTTGCAGGGGTGGAGGTACAAGATTTATAAACTTGAGGGACTAAATTAAAAATTTAGGCAAAGATGGAGGTACTAAAGTGTAATTAACCAACATTTTTCTAGCCTATAAATAGCAAGCTAATTTCACTCATTTCTCACCATTCTTGAAGAGCAAAGTTATAATAGTGAGAAAAATTATAGAGAGAGAAAGAAGAAGAGTATTTTGCTACTACACTATTCCAGTATCCAATCTTCTACTGAGGTAAGAGGTATTATTTCTTTTATATTCATAAAGAATGCTATTTTCTTTCAATACTCGTAAGAGTTGTTACTCTATTCTTTATTGATCTGTGGGAGTAACCTGTCTACGCGGACTACCGCATGCATGGTGAATAACCCTTCGTATTCATTCTTTATTGATCTGTGGGAGTAACTTGTCTACGCGGATTACTGCATGCCTGGTGAAAATCTTTTGTATTCATTCAATTCCTTAATAATCTGCGAAAATAACCTGTCTACGCGGATTACCGCATGCGGGGTGAATCACCCTTCGTATTCATTTCTATTAAATTGTGGAAATGATCTGTCTACGCGGATTACCGCATGACGGGTAAAAATCCAATTACAGTTTCGTATATTCATTCATACTCGTACGAAATATTATTTAACTGGAATATTGGTCTGAACTTGTAATAAAATTTTCATCTTTTCATGACAAATTACTATTCATGAGTTACTATTCATGGTAAAAAAAAAAATTATCTTTGATTGGATCCAAGTTTTGAACTTCATTCTTGAATTTTGCTCCACAATTGATTATTACAGAGTATTCATGAACTTGGATAAACTAAATTACGAATCCCTAATTTTTGTCCTTTATCTCACTAGATTCGTTTTTATATTATTTTTTCATCATCCTCAGTCTTAAATGATGATACAAATAAATATCTTTGGCCTGTAGTGCAAAGATGAATGATTATTTGATGAATATCTTTGGCTTGTAGTGCAAAGATGATTACCTAATGAATATCTTTGGCCCGTAGATGGACAGGTGTTGAGATGAACATGACCACTGGTGATACAAATGAATATCTTTAGCCTGTAGTGCAAAGATGAATATTTGATTCGAGATATATATTGATTGATGTTACAGGGATAAAATATTGATGATGGACTTTAAATCATAGAAGATAGTAGTCATTCTCTACCTAACTCTTCTAATGAATTGTTATTTCCGCTGCAGTTATTGATCTAAAACTTGTTGTCCATAATATTTTATCTGATTTATTGAAAACTAACGATAATTTATTATTCATTATCTTAGTCAAAATATTCTTTACTGGGCTAGTTGAGCTCACCCTTTTCTTCCATTGTTCTCTTCAGAAAATGAGAATATTGCGGGTACTAGTCGGGAATGGAGTGATGGTCCGAGTTAGAGCTGTAGAAGTCCTCACTATATATTTTTTAAATAGTGTGATAATAAATGTAATGAGGACTTAGTTTGAATATTAATATTTTCTACATGTATGTATGGACACTCACAGTTGTGTGGTCGTATTTTGCACGACTGTTTGATATAAAAGATTATATTTGATTTCTGTACCATGTATTTGGCGACTCAGAATGGGTTGGTTGATTGGACCAATTCTGGGGGCGTCACAGTAATCGTATGTGATTTGTTGTTGAGTTAAGTGAGTTATGTCAACAACAAATCGCATACTATCACGTCAGTCGTATGTGATATTTATATGAGTATTTTATGTGATAGTAGCATTATTGATTTTGTGAAGAGTTTACTTTACGTGCATGTCATCACTTTGAAAAAAGAGAGAGACTACAGTATATATTGAGAATATAAAAGTCACCATAAAATATATTGAGAATCCTGTCCATTAGGGCTGTAAATGGTAATCGAAAAATTTGTATTCGTCCGTATCCGTATTCGAAAAAAAACAGATATTATTCGTATTCGAAAAAAAACGGATATATCCGTATTCGGTTTAAAGGTATCCGCAAATAAACGGATACGAATACGGATATAGGCGTATTCGTATCCGTTTAACATCTGCCCGTAAATATATCCGGCGGATAGCGAATATCCGGATTTGTATCCGTATCCGAAATTCGTATGTAAATAACTTATATATTATATAATAAGCAAAATAAATTTTTTTTAAAGTGACATCCCTTATATAATAATTAGTTTTCACCATCATACGAAAATTATTTTAAAAATATATCATTTTACTTCTAAAAAGTAGGAAATAACACTTTTACTTTAATATTAATAAACTGAAATAAATTAATTTAAATATAGTTAATAGATTTTTACTATTATAAAGTTAAAATATCTAAAATGTATCATTTACCAAGAAAATTATATACTAAAAGAACAAAATTATAGTTATTATTTTATTATAAGTTTTTTACTTTCAAAACTTATTTGCAATATTGGGAGACGGGAACAATGAACAATATAATTTTATTGTTAAAATATGTTAAGTCCGAATTAATTTAGAATTAATCTAGAAGGGAGTTGAATAATTAATTCACGTTTATGAATTTTCGGGTGGAGGGAGTATTTACCACTTTCATTTGCCCAATTATTTAAAAATTAGAAGTCCAAATCTTTAAAGCAAGTACAAAGTAAATTTTGGATGAAGTCGTATTAACTAATTGTCAGTTGTCACATATACATTATAACTCAAACTCTCCATAAATATAATGAAATAAAATAAACTTTTTATAACTATGTAAATTGTAATCTATGTATTGCGGATAACTTATAAATAAAAGATCCCATAAACATATTATTAAAATTTTAATCAAGTATTTGAGAAAAAATAATTAGATATTTAATGTAAACTTTTGAATCTAATTATAAATTATAAATATTCATACGCACTACAATATTGGACATCTAAAAATTAATAAGTAACATTGAAATTTAGGATTTCAAAAATGATGAAAACTTATTTGAATTGTAATTAAGAACATTGATTATTGTATTTAAATATTTATTATAAATAAATAAATTAACATTCATTCATTAATAAATTATATTTTAAAACTCATTATTTTTTTATTCTAGCTATAGTTAGGACTATAAATGGTAACTGGAAAATCCGTATTCGTCCGCATCCGTATTAGAAAAAAAACGGATATTATTCGTATTCGAAAAAAAATGAATATTATCCGTATTCGGTTTAAAAGTATCCGCTAATAAACGGATACGGATATTACTATATCCGAATTCGTATATATCCGTTTACACCCCTAGTGTCCATATATATTTCTTCATTTTAATATCAGCCTAACAAATTTCAATAGGACCATACAGTGATTCCGCCTTTTTGCTTACATAGGTATGATATCAATAAATAGAAATATGACCTGGCACATCACAACCCCTTAATTACTACCTCAAAATTTTCAAATTTATACTTTAGTTTCATTTCCTTTATAATAATCAAACTTGACTATTTCAAATATTCATAACACTACGAAACCGGCCCAGCCTCAGGAAATATAATATTTATTACAAGTTACAACTAGCCGACAGCCATCTATTTCATATTTAATATTACATGTTTCTTTCATATATTACCCCTTTGTTTCTTTTGACTCGCACCTCTTTAAATATTTCATGTCCAATATAATTTCTTGTTTTCCATTAGAAAAACAATGCCTTTAGCACCACCACCATCACCACCTCAATCTCACTTTCCTTGTTTATTCGTCCCAATCATTGACTCTCTCCTCCATCAACATGGACTTTTCCGGTAAGCCGCCACGGCGGGAGCTCCAGGGTCCCCGCCCAACGCCTCTCAAAGTACGAAAAGACTCCCACAAGATCCGAAAACCTCCGGTTATCCCACAAAAACAGTCTCAACCTCCGCCACTACACCGGCCACCGGTGATCATATACACGGTTTCACCAAAAATAATCCATGCAAACCCTAACGAGTTCATGCAGCTAGTTCAACGTCTCACCGGCCCTAATTTCTCCACGGTCAATAATTCGTCGTCTACAGTTAGTTCATCTTCTTCTTTTTTTCAAGATAATAGTGGTGCAATTTCTCCGGCAGCTCGGTTCGCTACCCTAGAAAAAATTAAGTCACCGGAAGGGAAAAAAATATTGTCACAAGGGGGTGCTGTGGAAATTGTTGAAGGTGTAGATATTAGGGCGGATATTGATAGAATTACGGGGCTGTTTCCGGGGATTTTATCACCCGGTCCGAGTTCTCTTCCACCTATCCCACCAAACTTTTTTCCTCCACCGTCCGATCCAAATCCTCTAGGCTTTTTTCATGATTTAAGCCCTGTGTTACACAGTAACAAGAATTATATGGAGGGTAGTTTCATGCCTAGTCCTTCAAATAATTTTTTTTCGCCTAATATAACTTATTCCCCTACTCCATCTGTAGATCTTTTCAATAATTTCTTTGACTATTAATTCTTTAGATAGAGAAAGATTTCTGTATCTTTAATGGTGAAGATGATATAGAGAAGGGGGATGAATTGGGATTTAGCTAGGTTTATTTAATAGGCAAACAATTTGGGGGATTTTTTTTTCTTTTATTAATTGATAGGTGGGCCATGATTATGGGATTGTTTGGCTCTTAATGTTGATGATTATAACACTTTGTCTCTTATACCGATTTTTAATTTTGGTCATATACTGTGTGGAATGTAATATGCAACATAAGCATTAGTGAAATGATTGTTTTTTCTGTTTGGATTATTATTTTGTTGTTGTTCAGATGATTAGTTTGGTGTTAATTTTTAGAATTTGCTCAACTATTAGTGTTTATAACGTGATATCGATGATGGTGTTTGAAAATTTAAGCGCATCATATTATTTTTATTGTATTACATTTGAGTTCAACTGCTGTGTTATTAAGTTAGATAAATTTTATTTAAAATAAACTGTTAATAAACAAATAATTTTTTTTAATGTATCTAAGCTTTAAATGTTCCGAATTAAATGTTTTGTAATAAAAAAATTTGCACTTAGATTACTTGAAAACGCGTTGATGGTGTTGAATGCCTTATGTATAACTAACTAGCACTTAGTGGCACACGCGTTGAGTGTATAAATTATGTGAATTAATGAATTTTATAAAATTTAGAGGGTTAAATAAAAATATAAAAAATATTATAAAAAGAATAAAATAATAATATAATTAAAATTGTAGGGGCAAACGAGAAGAAAAGAATAACATGACACAGTTTCTCTGTTGACATCAACGGCTCCGGAGAGCCACTTTATAAGATAACTTTTATATAACGCATTGTGTGAATAAATTCTGTAGAGTAAGGTGGTGTTTGATTGTATCTTAATTTATCTTTTTAATAGCCCACATTTTTGTATTAGGAGGTCCTTCGAATAGTTTAGACTCATAATTATATCTTAATTATTCAGAGTACTTCTTAATACTAATATGTGGGCTATTAAGAGGTATTAAGAAATGGATTGTTAAGATGCAATCAAACACTAAATAATTTTTTTATAAAATTTGAAAATTAACTAAAAAATAATAATATTATAAAAACAAATAATATATGTAAACTTACAAAGATAAAAAAAAAGTAGTATGACACAAATACACCTTAACATATTAGGGTAGAAGGAGCCACTTTATAATATAGAATATATATATATATACGGTCCGGATCTTAAGCTCACCAAATAAAAACTCATCCAACTCGCCCCTCTATAGTGACGGACCGAGTGACGGTTTGGTCCGTCGCTATATATACAACTGTCGTCTTAGCTTTTAGCGACGGATAACATATAGTGACGGACAACATATAAACGACGGTTGTATATATAGCGATGGACAAACCGTCGCTCGGTCCGTCGCTAAAGGGGGGTGAGCTTGGGTGAGCTTTTAGTTGGGTGAGCCTAAGATCCTTATCGTATATATATATATATATATATATATATATATATATATATATATATATATATATATATATGTTAATTTGTTATTTTGTTTGATGTTTGTTGGTACCAAATGTAGGCATTGATAACGGCTGATTGACACTTCTGTCCCTCCAAGTTGCCACCCACTTTCAAAGTCGCCCCTAAAGTACTATTTTCGTCAGTTAAGTCCTTAAAGTGGCATTTTATTGGCGTTTCTGTTCCTTCAACCCATTTTAATCTAAACCGATCTATTTTGACCAAGTTTAACCCAACCCGACCCAGTTTGACTCAACTCAAAATTTTAATATTTTAAAATATAATAGTATTTTTCAAATAAGTTTAAAATAATAATTATATTTAACATTTTAAAAAAATAATATTTAATTATTTAAAATAAATTATTATTATTAAAACAATAATTCTTTTAATATTTTAAAATAAAATAATTATTTTAAAAATAGTTATTTTTAATATTTAAAAATAAAATATTAGTTTTTTATAAAAAAATTAATAATTATATTTAATATTCTAAAATAAATATTTTTTTATTTTTAATATTGTAAAAGGAAAAAATATTTTTGTAAATATTATTTTTAAAAATAATATTTACTTTTAAAATATTAAAAATAATATTTGTTTTAGAATATTAAAAATAAAAATTATTTTAGAATATTAAATATAATATTTATTTTAGAATATTAAAAATAATATTTTATTTAGAATATTAAAAAGAAGAATTATGTTAGTTTTTTTATAAAAAAAACTTTTTGAATAATTATTATATTTATATTTATTTTAATTTTTTAATATTTATTTTTAATATTCTAAAATAATTATTATTTTTAATATTCTAAAATAAATATTTTTAATAATTATTGTTTTTGAAGGAAACATAATATTTAATATTCTGAAATAATTATTAAAAAAATTAAATAATTTATAATTTAATAATTATTAAAAAAAATAATCTTAATAATTAATATTTTTAAAATTAATATTTTTAAAATTAAAATAATCTTAATAATTATTATTTTAAAAATTATTATTTTTAAAACTAAAATAAGCTTAATAATTATTATTTTAAAACTTAAAATAATCTTAATAATTATTATTATTAAATAATAATTTTTTTAATATGTATTTCTGAATATTAAACATTATTTTTCCTTCAAAAACAATAATTATTAAAAGTATTTATTTTAGAATATTAAAAATAATAATTATTTTATAATATTAAAAGTAAATATTAAAAAATTAAAATAAATATAAATATAAATATAATTATTATTCAAAAAAAATTTAAAAATTTAAAAAATTATTATTTTTAATATTCTAAAATAAAATTATATTTTTTATTCTAAAATAATTATTATTTTTAATATTCTAAAATAAATATTATTTTTAATATTCTAAAATAAATATTATTTTTATTATTTTAAAAGTAAATATTATTTTTAAAAATAATATTTACAAAATTATTTTTTACTTTTAAAATATTAAAAATAAAAATTATTTAAAAAATATTTAAAAAAATATTTATTTTAGAATATTAAATATAATTATTATTTTTATTTTTATAAAAAACTAATATTTTATTTTTAAATATTAAAAATAACTATTTTTAAAACAATTATTTTATTTTAAAATAATAAAATAATTATTATTTTAATAATAATAATTTATTTTAATAATAATAATTTATTTTAAATAATTAAATATTATTTTTTTAAAATGTTAAATATAATTATTATTTTAAACTTATTTTAAAAATATTATTATATTTTAAAATATTAAAATTTTGAGTTGGGTCAAACTGGGTCGGGTTGGGTTCAACTGGGTCAAAATGGGCCGGGTTTAGGTTAAAATGGATTGAAGGAATAGAAACGTCAATAAAATGCCACTTTAAGGACCTAACTGACGAAAATGATACTTTAAAGACGACTTTAAAAATAAGTGACAACTTGAAGGGATAGTAGTGCTAATCAGCCCATTGATAACTATGCTACTGCACTTTGGCAGGTAGGATGGGAGTAATTAATTTGATTTTATCAAACCCTGGGACACTACACATCTTTAAATTAATACCATACAGCTATCACCTGCACTAGCTAGCAACCACTACAATTGTCAAAGAACAACCAATTATCAAGTGGTAGCAAGCTCATTTAAATTCTGACATGATGAAGGAACTCTATTATAAAGTATGCGGAAAATAATAATTTTAGAGAAAATATAAGATTGCGGGAATTTTTAAAGCTAAAAATAATATTATTTGAACGATGTGTCATAAAAATGTTGTATACTTAATAAGTAATTGTAAAGTATGAATGTTATTTTTCATAATTTATCTATCATGATAAATTTTTTTTTGTTTTGACAATATTTTTTTTTACTTTGATAATATCATAATCCTAAAATAATAGAAAATAGAATTGGCAAAACCATGTTTTCTAATTTATTTCTTTATACCTTTTTTAAAAATAATTGCACAACCAAATATATATGAGATTATATTTTATAATTTAATAATATATGTATAAAATGTATATATACTACCATTTAAAATGTACAAATATTATCAGATATAAAAACTTGAATTTTTAGTCTTGCATTCGTCATTTGGTTGCATGCAAGACTAAAAACGTACATGCAACCTACAAAACACTACATGTTTCAAACATGGCAATCATGCCATGAATATCTCTAATATAGAATTAAAAGCAAGATATAAGATATAAGGGTCTAAATAAAATAAGGGTAGATTATGAACTTACCTAATAAGATAGGGAGAAAATTAACCTCAACACACAAACTCAAAACAAACCAAAAAAATAAGAGTAATACTAGAAACCCAATTTATTTTATAATTTGTTGATGTGGCATACTTCACCTCAGCATATTAATGAACAAATTTGTTCAGTGTAGTCTTCGGCCCCACATAAAAGCTGAGGTGGAGTATGGCACACCAGCAAATTGTAAAATAGTTGTAGAATAAGTTATGTCTCTAGTATTATTCAAAAAATAAATAATAAATCAACTGCTTAGAGTACTCATAAATAAAGTTAATCTAAGGTGGACAAAGAAGTTGTTGACCCATGGAGTCCTCACGGACAAGGCAAACGCAATTTGTTAGGAGGGAACTACAACTAGAAAATCCTTTACACTATTTGTATACGTGATTAACGGATGCCAATTGAATCAAAGACTGACAGGGACGAATGATATATGCACACCCTCAAGTGGACTCGTGGAGGATGCCACTAAACCCATATATTAACATCAAACAAGATTGGGCGTAAACCTTTTAAATTCAAGTACTCATTAAGAAAATGAATCGAAATGAATTGATTGATTTTGCTTATGATAAGACAAATACAGGTTGGGAATAAATTAATTAAGCATAAAGCGAATGCATGGTGCTTCTTTACTTGATCAATCAACACCTTTTCTTTATAAAAAGATTTATCCAACTTTGTAGTGGTTAGGAAATTAAGAGCGCGTTTAGTTGAAAGTCCAGCCATGAAAAGTTAAAATGGACACTATTATATTAAACACTACTGTAAAATTAAATAGACTTTGATTGACATGACTTGAACTGGCTAACTCAGAAAGCGAAGTATTATTTTATAAGAGATCATAAACTTTGTAAACCTAACACACGGAGACGTGTGTAAGTTAAAAAAGATGATAGTTAACTAAAATGATTGAAATATTCTATCTTAAAACAATGTTTTGTTCTTGAATTTGGATGTTAGTAATATAGCATATCATAACTTTCAAGAGACTAGCTCTGCCTCAGAAAGGATTTTAATTTATAGCTTCCACATTGAAACCATCCAGTTCAAACACCAACTTAATCGGCAAGAAATCGTAGCCTCAATGAATATATCCTCCATGATTGTCTTCTGTAATATATATATATATAGGTTATTGGTTTTAATTCATGTCAACCGGTTACTAAGAGTATAATCTGAGCAACTATCATCTATACCGTTGATAAATATTATTAATGGTTGAAATTTTAAAAAATAAAAACCCAACCCACTAGTACAAAAATGACCTTTGGACACGGTTGACAAAAATTAAAAGGACACGGTGATAGTAAAACCCGTGACAAAAAAATTTCTTTAAGAGTATTGGTCATGAAATTAGATAGTCAAGTTTAGGTACAGCGATTTACCGGAACTAATATCGATATGTAATTTTTTGGTCACAGTAATTTGTAATTCACGTTACTATTTTTATTTATAAATTTAGATACGATTTGTTTACGGTGACTACTAGGTTATTGTCACGAAAAAAATTTGTGCCGTGATTAATTTTATTTTTTTTGAGATACGATGTTCTATGCTCATGTGATTAATATAGAATCTATAATTTAGACGAGCTGGTTCACCCTTATCTAAATTTGTTTATCTAAATTTTCCACCACAGTATAAACAGGCAGTAAATAAAAAGACAGTGCACTCTTCAGATTCAAACCGTAGCTGCAGCAATCCCTTTCTCTATCCTCTCCCATTCTCTCTGTCCATCAAAACCTAACGCCATGGCTTCACGGAGGCTTCTGGCCTCTTTCCTCCGATCGTCCATACAACGATGTCCCTCCAAATCTGCATTCACAAGCTGTAGAGCCCCCTCACGATTCACCTCCCACCGCCCCTCTCCGGCCTGATTTCTCTTCAACTGTGTCGTTAACTACGCCACATCAGCCTCAGTTCCGGCGTCACAATCTCCTCCATCTACCCCGGCTAAGGGATCTGACAGCGGTAAGATCACGGATGAGTTCACCGGAGCCGGCTCGATCAGGAAGGTATGTCAAGTGTTTTGACTGGGTCATTGATACTGAGTATTTATGACATACTCTCGCTAATAGTACTGCACTTGGCCATCCACAAATTTTAGGCAATTGCTCTACTAAAGATCGCAGGGAAAAGCTTTCTAGATACAAGACTAAGAAGACAGGAATTTTGGCAGGAAAATCAAGGTAATTTATAATTCGCAATTTCCTTTGTTATCATTTTATCACTAACTGTAAGCTTGAGTGGTATCTTCTTTCACCCAAATGGGGAGGAGGAAAGAGTCCCTCTGTATATTGCGACAAAAAGATGTCGATTCTTAATAGCGACTTGCGAGTATACACAATGGAGTAGTCTATAAATTAATACAAATGCATGGGTAATTAAGTGATATATCTACACAACTATCATATTGCAATGAATGTTAGAATTGATGTTTAAGTTATTTTTAATAGAATTCTCGCTTCATCTTGTACTAGAGTGAATTGAACTATTTTACTATTTAGTTAAGATGTTATATGTTAAAATATTTTAGTAGATTTCTTATCCTTATATTACTTGGCTCAAACGGATGAGGTTTGAGATAAATATATAAAATTTCCCATGGATTCAATGCTTAACCAATTTTTGATGTTTTTTCTTCTAATTATTAATAAATCATAACTGATGGAAACATTATTGACTAATAAAAGTGTTGTAGTATTTTATTAAGTTTACTCATCCCTTCATTGTTCAAATAGACTTCCTAAAGTTGGTTTGCTCTTTGCAAAGTATAATAAAGAAACCGCTCCCCTTCCTCGCTCGTATATCTGTAGTTACAAACTAAACATATTGGGTATATGCTAATGTGATTAAAATATCAAGTGGGTACTTTCCAATTCTGACGGCTCTGGAAGTGCTGGATAACTCGATCCGTTTGGTGTTAAAAGTCGCGCAGCATTTGGGAGAGAGTATGGTGCGGACTATTGCTATGAATGGTACTGAAGGCCTTGTGAGAGGTCAGAGAGTTCTCAATACTGGATCTCCCATCACTGTAAGCTCACTCTTTATTGATTTGAAATGATTAAGATTTTGAGTTTGCTAAAGCGTGTCATATATAGGGCTTTCTGTTATTTCTATAGGATCCTAAAGATGTGTGCTCTAATTTCTAATTGATCTTACCAGAAACTTATTATGTGGGTGTAACATTAGTATGTTTGGAATGTGTGATCAGTGATTTGTGTTTAAATTCTATGTCCATCCATTGCTTGAGTTCATTAACCTGTTGCTTTGATGATTCTCAGGCCAAAAGGGTTCACGTTCTTGAGCTATCATGCATGTACTTTTTTTTTCCTTTTATTTATTGCCAATAATTCAGCCAACATTTCACAATTTTATTCAGATTTTTCTTTAGTGTAATTAGGTAATATTATGGGTAAAACATGAAAAATTTTCGTTTCTGTCGGACCCTTTTCTTTGTTTTTATCTTGTGTTATTTTTCTTCAAGTTTAAATGTTATAGTGACTTAATAAAATATGTAATTGACTCAATTTATATGTTATGAGAGAATTTTTTTTAATATCAAAGTCTGATACTGATAATATGGTGGATGTTATTCTCTTTGCCTTTTTGGGAATGTAATCAGCTAATCTTGATTATAAATGAGTTACAGATGTGAGACATTACCAGAATAGTTCCTTATTCCAACTGCCAGCACCAGTAGCAATAATAAATTAAGGGATTATTAGAGCCTATCTATCAAGAAAAATGACAATAATGCGAAAACCTTTTGTAATTTTAATGTTAGAGCAATATTTTGGTCATTTACATGAAAGATACATTAATTTACCGTCAAACTCATTTTCACAATAGTGGAACGATAAGTTGATATTGGGCTTGTGTTCTTTTTAATTGTGGGAAAAATGGGTTAACTTTGATTAGCTGGTGTTTAATATAACTAATTGATGAAAAGGTGCTAATTGATTTGTTATTGTTACCTAACGAATTAGATTGAAGCATCGTGGTCCTGATTGGAACGGTCTATACCAGTATGGTTACTGTTATTTGGTTTTTGGGAATTTAGAGAGGAAATGGAGAGTGCTGGTGTTGCTGCTTCTTATTCTTTATCAATGGGAATGCAGTAACAGCAGCAGGTGAATCATGTTCATGGGGATTAACAAGAACCCCATGTACCAAGCACTGTATTGTTTATTCTTTGCCTTTACTTTCTAATTTTGTAGAAATTTTGATGATTTTATATTTGAGAGGAGAAATAGAGCAGCGACTTCAACCTAAAAGGTTAAACACCACATTTTTTTCTTCTTCTTTTTGTTGATAAGACAGCTTTGGTTTTGATGATATGATATTTGACATATCAATTTAATGGTTGCTTACTAATCCAGTTTTTATTTCTTAATCTTTATAAAGAAGAAATATTAAAAGTTCCATGAAATTAGCAAAAGCGAAATACTAAATTGTCAATGTTTTGAATTAAATACACATCAACTCTATTTACTTGTCTTTGATTTGTTCTACTGTGTTTGTCAAAAGTATACAGTTTTGGAATCACTTGCTAGATTAATGTTGTTATTGTTACTAGTTTCATTGACAATAAGGTTGTAGTTCACCCACATTTTATACCAACACATCAAGTCATCAACTAATCAAGACTAGGAGACTCAAACAACAGAAACCTGAACTCTGAAATGGAAAAACAAAATGTATCACTCATTCTGTGAGTTATGGCTAAGGCTTTAAACTAATGGCTTTAACTAGTTGCAGTTTGATACTCCTTCTGTCCCATAATAAGTGATGTTTTAAAGTTGGGCACAACCATTAAGGAAATGATTGTATATCATTAAATATAGTATCATTTGTCTATAATACCCTTTGTGTTAATAAGGAGAGAGAGAGAGTTAAAAGCATCTGAGTATTGAAATAGGAGTAATGAGGGATAATTTTGAAAATATTGTAATTAATGCTCCTAGATTTTTTAAAACATCAAATAATTTGGGACAAATCAAATCACCTAAAACATCACTTATTATGGGACGAAGGGAGTATATATTTGCATTGCTATTTATGGTCGCATTCCCCTTACTGTGCATTATTATGTATATGCTCTGGCTAATGTTTAAAGATAAATTATGTAAAAATTTAAGCGCGGCATTTTGGCAGATAAACGTAAAAGATTCTTCTGTCCAAAAAATTGTATATCTCCATGCATTATTGAGGAGATGCATGTTTGCTTAATCAAAATGAAACTGATGATCTTTGATTGACTGAAGGCGAAAAAGCAAAGGTCAGAACCATTGGATGAATGAGCATCCCTTAACTTGGAGACCAGAGGAATGTTAGTCTTGACATCACATAGCATTTCATATTTCCTTGTGTAATTGGTACTAAGAAAAAATTAGAGCATTATGAATACACTGGTAATTCACAATAGGTTTCATGTGTTTGTATTTTTTTTGATGTTTGTAGTATGTTAGATATGTGTGGAATACTTGTTTTATTCATTTTCATGGTAAAGCAAATGACTCAATATGATTGATGGCAGGCGACTCACAAAGTGCAGAACTCACAAGTGATGAAGGTAAAGATGATACTGAAAGACTTATCAGGAGGTGTGAGACCAGCACTGTGTTTCCTTCACTCCCTTTAGCAATTAAATGGTTGAGGGACACTGCCCTGCATAATCAGTCTATTCGCTATCAGGTAATGTGACTTTTTATCATATCGAGTCATTGTATCGTATCTTTGTTCTCGATTATACTTTTTCAGGTAGCTCTCCTAAAAGAGAGAGAAATCCATGCTAATTGTAAGGTTGTAACTATTATTACTTATACCTTCACTTTATCGTAATACTGAAACGATCCCTCCCACTTACTGCTAAAGCAACACAACTATAAGTCATACATGCATTTATACAACAAACAACTTTGAAGGAAAATTGTACTTTTCCAACCATATCTCTAACATTTGTTAGAAACTTAATAATATAATGATATTACACAATTTATTGAGTACATAAGTAAGAATAATTATATATATTGCAACTTTACATGTCGACTCTTTTATTGTGAGCTACGTGGATAAGTCATAATTTGGTACAAATCTTTCGCCATATATAGCAGAACTTTATAAGTAATGATATGTTAGAAGTTATGTGTGAAATCATACATTGTGTAAAGATACATTGTGTAAAATTGTTGGTACATACTCAAAGGCAGTGGTAGTGGGTGAGTAGAAGATGGTGTTTACTACTATTGTAGCATTTTTTCAATGTATCCCTGCTTCCATAACATTCGGACTATAGATACAATACTCTTCTGAAATTCCACAATCTGTTCGATTAAACCAGAAAAGTCTGACACTCACCCTACATTGTTGAAATCCCAACTCTTTCTTGCCTCACTTTGTTTTTTTTCTTCATACCCATAAATTACTGTAACTGTTGGTGCCTTTCATCATTACTATAACTGTTGTTGTTCTTACTGCCCTACCATTTATCAGGGCATCATCTCAACAAGAAGCAGAACCAGAAAACTACCACACCATCAATAATTATATCAGGCATAATAAGGTGGTTAGAAATTGATTTGGTTTCTGCTTAGCTTCCCACCCGAAATCTTTGAGATTTGGTGGGTGATATTGCCGATGCTACTATTATTAGTTTTAATTTAGAGGTCCAATTTTCATTTTCAGATTATTATTATTTATTCTAAATGTCATATATTATTTTACTGTGTTCTTGATACTCTCCAATTAGTCATCATAATCTATTCTCCGGCGTATTTATTTGTTACTATTTAATTTTTAGTTTATAGTGGTGCCTTGGTGTATATGTTTTCTCAGATACCAAAATCCTGTATTTTGAAATAAATTTAGAGCATTATGTTTGTATTCAATTGAGAAACATTGGTGAGCAAACTCGACTTAGTATTTCGTGTTTTCCTCTAAGGTAATGATATTTAATTTTTGTAGTATAATATTTCAGCAAATTCTCGCCTTCAACCTATGTTGGAAAAGGATTCTTGCTCTATTTGTTGTGTGGGCTTCTTTTCTACTTCTTCAGATCATTCAGGCAAGTGACAGATGCTCTTTGTTTTATTTCATTACATAAAGTAACTAGAGAATTTTGAGTTGTTTGATCTGTTATTACTTGAAAGTAATTGTAAGTTGGAGCCAGGGTTTGATGGAAAAATGCATCTTACTTCATTATTAGGATAGATCAGGCTTTCAACGGTTAACGATACTTTAAGAAAGAAAGGTCATAGGAATGGAAGTGTTTGCACATTGGTCATCTCTATAATTTGTATGTTTGACATGCTTGTGCTTTGATATACACACTAGTGTGTATGCATTCATTCATTTATTTAAAGGGTAATTTAGAAGTTGTTTGTTTGGATTTTTGCAGAATGATTTAGTGGTTTGTAGCATATGGTATTGGGTGCTCAATTTATTACAGGTATGTGAAAATTATTCTTTCTGTTGTTTCTACTTAATGTACTTGTTTATTGATTGAGTTCATATGATTTTATTTTTCAGTTACTCGTTGTACTTGGAGTATTTGGGTATGAATGTTCTAAATTGTACAAGGAAAGCAAGAAGAGGAGTGGATCAATTTCATTACTCCGTACTTGGAGAGAAGTTAATGAATTATTGGGGTTGTTCTACATGCATACATATATATATATATATATATATATATATATATATAATGAGTTTTGATTTTTGATTAAAAATGTTATATTCAAATACTTTAATAAATATGAATGAATGAGTTAATGGTATGAATGGTTTAATGTGTTGATTTGGGTTACGGTGTTTCCAGGCTTACATATATTGTTTGTTTTTGGAGTCATGTTCATTTCTAGGTTGTTATTGGCACTGGGCATTGTGCCACAAAAATTATTATTATTTTTTTTAAAATGGAACCTTTTAGACACAGTGAAAAATCGAAACCAATGTTTGTTTCGTTCCGGTTGAAAATTGGTTACCAACTATTAGACACGTATTTTAATTCATTATTGTGACCATTTTTGTAATTTAGATACGGTTTTATAAAATTCACGTGACGAAAAAAAAATCTTACATTCATATTGGTTCCGGGTTGAACTTCCAAACTGTGACCATAGGCCTACGACAAAAAAAAATTTAGATACGGTTTTTATAATATTCGCATGACAAAACAATTATAAACGTAGATATTGGTTACGGTGTTATTACTATCACCGTGTCCAATACTTACATATATTTTTTTATCGATCATCATTTTAGTCACGGGGTGAAATTAGATACGGTTTAAAGAAAAAAAACTGACACGGTGGAATCACCGTGATCAAAATTCGTCACGAAGCCTGTAGACACGCAACTTGTGAAACGAAAATCCGTATCTAAAAGCAAATAGTCACTGTTTAACACCGTGTCCAAAGATCATTTTTGTACTAGTGACCGCTACAAGTTATAGTGGCAATGATAAAGCTTGTAGCGGCTAAGTAATTTACTAAAGTGCCCCTTGAATTCTTGGTCAAACTGTTGGAACAATCAATATATTGTATGTGTCGCTACATGTTGTAGCGACTGATGAGTTTGAATTTTGGAATAAGTTTCAAAACAAGTTTTTAAGAGTAATATTAGTGTGTATTAAGAAAAATAATAGTATTATTAATAAATTTAATAATAATAATAATATATTGTATGTGCTGCTACATACTGTAGCGGCTGATTGGAGTAAGTTTCAAGATAATACTACTACTTCTAATATTATACTTATTAAATTTATTATTATTATATTAGTATCAATACTACTACTTCTAATATTATATTTACTAAATTATTATTATTATTATAATTATTATAATTATTATTATTATTACACACTAATATTACTCTTAAAAAATTGTCTTAAAAGTTACTCCAAAATTCAAACTCATCAGCCACTATAGCATGTAGCGGTACATACTGTAAGAGTACCCCAACTTTTTATGAATAAAGATTTAATTTTCTCTAATTATTATTCTAAATAGTAAGGTGATAATTTAATAAATGATATAGTTATGAGTGATATATGCAAATTTTACAAAGTAAGCAAGTTGTCATAAAATATTCGTTGTGTCGGAAAATATTCGTTTGGTCGGAGAATATTTTTTTGTCGGGGAATATTAGTACGACGGCACAATCATTAGTGGACCCCACAACAGAATAACTATCGGATATAGAAATCGACAAAAATAACCTGTGATAGCCCAAATTTTCGGGTAATATTAAAATAAGAATTAAACAAAGAAAATTCTTATTAGATAATATGTTATGTGATATTATAGTGCACAAAGGAATATGTGCTATGCAATATGTGATGTTGTGTATAATAAATATATTAGTGCTATATATTTATTATATGTAAGCAAAGTGTAAGAGTAATTTATTAAAGAAAATGAGATCCAATATATAAAATATTTATATTGGTATCAAATTAGTAAATTGAATTCATATTTGGATAAAATGGATGAATATATTAAATTATATATTTAATATATAAATAAATTGTTTGAAGACAATTTACGGAGAGGAGGAAAATAAATTTAATTATACAATATAGATTGTATAATTTAAATGAGTTATTTAAAATAATTCATGAATTAATTATTAATTATTTGAATTAATTGACTCGTTACACAAAGTGTGTTAAATAAATGTGGATTAATTCCATAATTAGTTGCATAATTTTTATACATATTATAAATGTATAATTAATCAACTTTGATTAATAATGAGAGTACATGTAACTAAATCCTATAAATTGAATTATAAGGAATTGTATGAAAATATATTGTAAGGTATGTAATAAGCATATACACTGTATATGCTGAGAATAAGTAATTAGAGAGCTAGAAAGTATACTGGTAATTATAAGGCCAAAGCATGCTGCTAAGTCATTATAAACTCAAGAAGGAGGTGGCCTGCAATTGGTTTAATACACAAATGACTAAGCAAACCCATCACTTGATAAGTGGAGGCCATGCATAATAAAACACTTAACATCAACCTTCATTCTTCTTCATCAGTACTATGTCATTTCCCTATTCTCCAAAGCTCCGTTCCATGCTCTGCTATTTTTCTATAAATCGAATTCTTTAAACACCAAAAGCTTGAAAAAAAAATCTCCGAAATGTCCTGGCACTATCAACAATTCGGTTAAGAGAAGTAATAGTAAGTTGATTCAAGAGGGAATCACAAACAATAGAAGTGGAAGGAGACTTGTAAATCAAACATCAAAGCTAATATTTCCTTGGGAACTCAGTTTTTACAAGGATCCGTGAAGGAAAGATAAGCTGAATATTATAACAATAGTCAATAGACAAGGCAAGTCTTCCAGTTTTTTTGTGATTATATGAATTGGTTATTATATAAGATCTTTAAGAATATGTTGATCTACATGTTACATGCTATAAACTGTGAAAGTTAATATATGACTAAGCTGATTGAGTTATGGAACTCAATATATATGTGATATATGATATGAGCATATATTGTTTAAGATGATGATGCATGAATGGTATAAAGGATTATGAGATATATGTTGAGCATGAAACTACGTGTTATATGAAGCATAAAAACTGTTACATTTGCTGGGCTGTCGAGCTCAGTTTTGCAAAAATATAATTTTTGCAGGTATGATATGCAACACAGTTTCTTGCTATCCGGGTGATAAAGAATAGAGGCCTGCGTATAGGAAAGTTATTTCCTTTAAGTAAGAATTATATTATATCGTAATGATGATTGTTGATGTGTGTAAATGAGAATTGTGTAGGTATTGGGTTATTCGGTAAATGAAAAATATTTGTGTTAAGACTAAAATACAATTTGGCAATTACCTCAAAAAGTAATGTTTTAGAGGAATGATTCTGTATAAGACAGGATATGAGTTAAAAAATGAGTTATATATACTCATATCACTCTGATAAACTAAATCATAAAAATGAATATGATTTTGAGATAGAAGAGAATCTTAAAGGTTGTGATTCAGGGAATGAATGAAAGACAGAAAGAAAAGTTTTAAATTATCCTGTATTTTTAGCTATTTTAATATTGAATAATGTTTTAAAGCTAGAACAAGGTAGTATTAACGCACAAGATCGTAAAGAGAATTAGTCTCGATTTGGGGTCGTTATATTTGGTATCAGAGCTATAAGCACAAATGTTGTGAAGAGCCCCGAGCCTCTCGCTGGTGACGTCTCTATAAGAGAAGGCACCGAAGCCAGACTCTTCGTAGGGGATGCCAAACAAGTCGGTGGCAAGCTGATGGGTGCCATTGTGAGGTGCTATGGTTGAAAGTACCATGAGCGTTACAGTTGGTATCAAAGCTAAGGGTTATAAAACTTAGGTAAGTGTACCCTAGGCTATAACTGTAAGCAAGGTAAAGAAATGAAAATAGAATGCTAAGTTTAAACTAGAATGAGGTTTAAATGATTTTAAAAAGAATTTAAATCTCATAAATAATGCATTAAGATAATACGCAAAAATTCAAAGAAGAATCTTGAAAAGTTTAAGGATCAGGGGATGTAATACCCCAAATTTTATAAATAAAGATTTAATTTTTTTTATATATATTATTTTGAAATAGTATGGTGTTGATTTGATAAATGTGATAAGTTATGGGTGAGATGTGCAAAGTTTACAAAGTAGGCAAGTGGTTATAAAATATTCATTGTTGTTGGAAAATATTTGGTTGGTCGTGGAATATTCTTTTTGTAGGAGAATATTCGTACGACGGCGCAGTCATTGGTGGACCCCACAACCGAATGAATGTCGGATATAGAAAGCGACATAAATAACTTTTTTATAAAAATAACGGTAAAACTATTACCGTTAAACTATTGAAATACCCAGTGATAAAAATACAATAATACGCGTTATTGCACAGTAGCACACGGTATTGCACAATATTTCGAATTATTTGTTCTTACGTAAGAAGTCACTTACTCAATAATTGTTACAGTAATTACTGTTCAATATTTTATATTATTGATTCAATAATTGCTACGTTGATATTTTATTATTGGTTCAATAATTGTCACAATAATCACTACATAGTATTTCTCATTATTAAATCAATAATTCATATTATTTGAATAATATTATTAGATAACATTATTGACAATGTCTAGAAAGTTCTGTCGAGGAAAGGGGTTAGATTATATAATTGCGACAATGAGGAGAAATCTTTATCGGAAAGCCCCCTCTTTCCTAGGAACGACCTGGTTGTCAATATTGTGGTTCTATAATATTAATTATGAATAATAAATGATGAATAAAATAATTTTTTTTGATAAATATGATAAGTAAATATTTATTCAATTTTGATATAAATGGAAGAATTTTTAGCATGTGACATTTGTTGAAAGTTGGTATTTTATCTTTTTCGATAAAATAATTTATTCAAATATATTATTATAATATTACATTATAGTAGTATGATGTGATTATATAATAGTATAATTTTTATAATTTGAATGATACTATTATTATAGTAAATTCATGGTATAAAAGTAAAATGAGGTGGAAGAAAGAAAATTGAATTTGAATTCTTATGAGGTAAGCGATGATGTCATCGGAACAATGAGGTAAGCAATGATGTCATCAGAACGATGAGATAAGTGATGATGTCATAGGAACGATGAAGTAAGCGATGATGTCATAAATTATGGTGAAAAGACTATTTTACCCTTACTCTGTCAAACCTATAAATAGAAGCTCATTTTTTCATTATTTCTCACCAATTCACTAAAGCTATAGAGAGAAAGAAGAAGAGTATTCTGCTATTACATTAGTGCAGTCTCTAAATATTTATTAAGGTAAGGGGTATTATTTTTTTCGTATTCATGAAGAGAGTTATTTTCTTTCAATACTCGTAAGGGTTGTTATTCCATTCTTTATTATTCTATGAGAATAACCTGTCTATGCGGACTACCGCATGCTTGGTGAATAACCCCTCGTATTCATTCTTTATTAAATTATGGAAATGATCTGTCTACGCGGACTACCGCATGATGGGTGAAAATTCATTTGCAGTGTCGTATCTTGTTTCATTTCAGATCTGTAACTCTAAACTTACTACTATAAGTATTGGTTCTATAATTCCTGAAATGATCAAAAATTTCTTGAGTTTTGCGCTTCATCTAATATCATTTCACTGGAATATTGGTATGAACTTTCTGATGAAATTTTTACCTTTTCATATCGAAGTACTATTCATGAGTTACTATTCACGAGTTACTATTCACGATTTTTTTTTTCAAATTATCTTTGATTATATCTATGTTTTGATCTTTATTCTTGAATTTTGCTCCACAATTGATTATTATAGAGTATTTTTGAATTTGGATAAACCAAATTACGAATCCCTAATATTTGTCCTTTATCTCACTTGATTCGTTTTTTAAAATATTTTTCATCATTCTCAGTCTTAAATGGTGATACAAATGAATATCTTTGACTTGTAGTGCAAAGTTGAATGATTATTTGATGAATATCTTTGGCCTATAGTGCAAAGATGAATGATTACTTGATGAATATGTTTGGCCCGTAGTGCAAAGATGGACAAGTGTTGAAATGAACATGACCACTGGTGATACAAATGAATATCTTTGGCCCGTAGTGCAAAAATGAATATTTTATTCGAGATATATATTGATAGATGTTACAGGAATAAAATATTAATGATGGACTTTTAAATTATTGAAGATAGTAGACATCATTCTCTACTTAACTCTTCTAATGAATTGTTATTTTCGCTGCAGTTGTTGATCTAAAACTTGTTGTCCATCATATTTTATCTGGTTTATTGAAGACTAACGATAATTTATTCTTCATTATCTTAGTCATAATATTCTTTACTGGGCTAATTAAACTCACCCTTTTCTTCCATTGTTCTCTTCAGGAAATGAGAATATCGCGGGGACTAGTCGGGGAATGGAGTGATGGTCCGAGTTAGAGTTGTAAAAGTCCTCACTATTTTATAAATAGTGTGATAATAATTATAATGAGGACTTATTTAACTGTTTATATTTTCTACATGTCTGTATTGACACTCACAGTTGTATGGTTGTATTTTGCAAGACTGTTTGATATAAAAGATTGTATTTGGATTCTGTACCATGTATTTGGCGACTCAGAATAGGTTGAGTATTGAACCTATTTTGGAGACGTCACAGTTGGTATCAGAGCTTAGGGATATAATCTCTGGTGGAGATCTGGGAATAGAACTAGGAGGGGAGAAATGAGTAAATCCTTCGCTAGTATGTCCTACCTAAGCTTATTTGGTATTTAATTGGTCGGTCGGAACATAGGGTTAATATGTGATATTTTAATTTGTTTAATTAACCCTTGTTTTATGGCAGTATTTGAGAATGACAGTTGAAAATCTAAATAATGGAGTGAATGAGACCGTTGAGACACCTTTAATCACCAACCAAGAGAACGTGCAATATGAAGGGAATATTCCTTTTGTAAACAACATCACTGATCAAATGATGAATGATGGTATATTTAGAAGTTTTTTGCAGTTCATGCAAAACCAGACGAGGGAGACTCATGTTCATAATACAGGTGGAAATAATAATAACTCGCGGCTTGTCACTGCCAAGCAGTTCAAAGAGTTAGGACCATCAGAGTTTTTGGAAAATCTAGATCCAATCAAGGCAGAAACATGGGTTAAGCAAATTACTAAGATATTTGATGTCTTGGGATGCACGGAGGAGCAAAAGGTTCCATTCGTCACGTTTATGTTTCGTGGAGAGGCAGATTACTGGTGGAAATCTGTGAAGCGTACCCAGCCTGTCGCACTCAAGATGTCTTGGGAAGAGTTCCAGAAACTGTTCAATGACAAGTACTTTTCAGAAAGTATTTGTCATATGAAGGAGGTAGAGTTTATCAAACTGAAACAGAACAACATGACTGTGTCCCAGTACGAGGCTAAGTTCGCGGAGTTATCCTGGTTCACATCTCATTTGGTGGATAATGAGGAATGTATGACGCGAATGTTTCTGAGAGGTTTGAAACCGAAAATTCATCAATACCTCATTTCTCACAAACTTTCTTTATATTCAGATGTTGTGAACAGGGCCCAATTATTAGAACGAGATAATGAGTATGTTCAGCCAAGGGACAACAACTAGGGTCGTACCGGTGGGAGCAGTCATCGGAACAATGACAACCAGCGGGGAGAAAAGTATCATGACAGAAGTGGTAACCACTCCGGTGGTAATCGTGGCTATGATAATAGAAGAAGTGAGTCGGGGGGGAGATTTTAAGAAGAGAAGGTACAACAATGATAACGTGAAAACGTCGACAGCAGCACCAGCATCAACAACCGTTTCTAGGGGTGGAGAACGACCACCGGTCATATGTTATAAATGCGGAGAAGAGGGACACATCAGTCCCAACTGCACACAACAATCCAGGGTGTGTTATAAATGTGGAAAGGAAGGTCACATAGCTCGAGTGTGTCCTGTAGCGAAACCAAGTCCTGAGGGGATTGTGACTCCAAAGGCTGTCCCGGACAAGTCAAAGTCGGTGGTTCCTAGAAGAGCGTTTGTCGTGACTACCTAAAAAACGAGGAACTCGAACGAAGTTATCACGGGTACGTAAGCTAATCATAGACTCTTACAAAGTCTATACCTTATTAGATACCGGTTCTACCCATTCTTTTATTTCACCTACTTGTGATCAACGTTTGAACTTGATTGTTGAGAAATTAGACTTTGACTTATTTGTTGAAACTCCGTTGGGAGAAACCTAAGTCAGTAACCGAAGTACGTAGCTTTCTGGGCTTAGCTGGTTATTATCGGAGATTCGTGGAAGAATTTTCTCGAATCGTTACTCCATTAACTCAGCTGACTCGGAAAGATACAAAATTCGTATGGAACGAGGAATGCGAGAAGTGCTTATAAGAGCTAAAGAGGAGACTCATTTCGGCACCTGTTCTGACGATACCATCTGATTCAGATGGATTTGTCATCCACAACGATGCTTCGGGCAAAGGGTTAGGATGTGTTCTCATGCAACATGGGAAAGTTATAGCCTATGCCTCGCGACAACTCAAGGAATATGAGAGGAATTATCCTACTCATGATCTAGAGTTGGCAGTTGTCATTTTTGAGTTGACGATCTGAAGACACTACCTGTATAGGGAGAAAGTGGAGATCTATACGGATCATAAGAGCCTTAAATATTTCTTCACCCAGAAAAAACTCAACATACGGCAACAACATTGGCTTGAGCTGTTGAAAGATTACGACCATACCATCCAATACCATCTTTGAAAAGCGAACGTGGTAGCGGACGCATTGAGTAGAAGATCATATGCGAGAACGAGTGCGATGATGTCAACACAAAGGCCCATTTTGTGTGACTTACAAATGATGGAGATAGAGTTCAAGACTCCGGGGACCCACGTGATGATGTCAAGTATACGCGTAAAACCAGCTTTGATTGATAAAGTTAAAGCTGCTCAAGCTACAGACCCGGAGTTGATGAAGATGAAAAAGAAGGTGCAAGAAGGTGCTATTCCAGAAGAAAGAATCGATGAAGAAGGAATACTTCGAGTCAACTCCAGACTTTGTGTTCCTAATGGAGGCACACAACACACCGTTTGCAATCCATCCTGGGAGTACCAAAATGTATCGTGATCTTCGACATACATTTTGGTGGAGCAATATGAAGAAATAGATCGCGGAGTTTATTGCAAGCTATTTAACGTGTCAACGTGTCAAGGCGGAGCATCAAGTGCCAAAAGGTCCATTGCAACCACTTAAGATTCCAAAATGGAAGTGGGAACACATTACCATGGATTTCGTTATGGGTTTTCCCAAGGTTTCTCAAGGCATAGATGCGATTTGGGTTATTGTTGATAAATTAACCAAGTCTGCTCATTTCTTGCATATACGAGAGACTTATTCACTAGAACGTCTGGCTCGTATGTACATAAATGAGATTGTGAGATTGCATGGCATGCCAGTATCCATAGTTTAGGATCGTGACCCGAGATTCACTTCACGATTTTCGGTCAGTTTGTAGAAAATTATGGGCACGGATTACGATTCAGTTTGGCTTACCATCCTCAAATGGACGGGCAATCGGAAAGGGCTATTCAAACTCTTGAAGATCTATTGAGACTTTGTGTTCTAGACTTCAAAAGAAGTTGGGATAAGTACTTATGGTGGAATTCTCCTACAATAACAGTTATCAGGCATGTATAGGCATGGCTCCATTCGAAGCGTTGTATGGACAAAAATAGCGATCTCCAGTATGCTGGGATGAGATGGGTGAAGCAACATTGTTGGGACCGTAGTTAGTACGTATGACTACAGAAAAGATTTAAATGTTCCGGCAACGTATACAAACGACACAAGATCGACAAAAGAGTTATGCGGATCTTTATTAAAGAGACGTAAAATTTAATGTCGGAGATCATGTATTATTACGTGTTGCTCCATGGAAAGGAGTTACGAGATTTGGGAAGAGAGGAAAGCTCAATCCATGATTTATTGGTTCATTTGAAATCCTTGACCGAGTAGGAAATGTGGCCTATAGACTCGCCTTACCTCCAAGCATGTCTCGTGTTCATAACGTTTTTCACATATCCATGCTTCGTAAATATGTGAAAGACCCAAACCACATTATTGAGTTAGAACCAGACGAGATAGCCGAAGATATAACGTACGAGGAGGTACCTGTCAAGATCTTGGATAAGAAGGAACATGTCTTACGCTCAAAGATTATACCTCAAGTTAAAGTTTTGTGGAGAAACCATGATATTGAGGAAATGACCTAGGAGTTAGAATCAAAAATGAAAGCAAGGTATCCTCACCTCTTCGACATACTAGGTACGTACGTCAATTTCGAGGATAAAATTTCATAAGGAGGGGAGGTTGTAAGACTCCAACTTTTATGAATAAAGATTTAATTTTTTTTATATATTATTTTGAAATAGTAAGGTGTTGATTTGATAAATGTGATAAGTTATGGGTGAGATGTGCAAAGTTTACAAAGTAAGCAAGTGGTTATAAAATATTCATTGTTGTCGAGGAATATTCGTTTAGTCGTGGAATATTCTTTTTGTCGGAGAATATTCGTACGACGGCGCAGTCATTGGTGGACCCCACAACGGAATGAATGTCAGATATAAAAAGCGACAGAAATAACCTTTTTATAAAATAACGGTAAAACTGTTACCGTTAAACTGTTGAAATACCCGGTGATAAAAATACAGTAATACACGTTGTTGCACAGTAGCACACGGTATTGCACAGTATTTTGAGTAATTTGTTCTTACGTAAGAAGTCACTTACTCAATAATTGTTACAGTAATTACTGTTTAATATTTTATATTATTGATTCAATAATTGCTACGTTAATATTTTATTATTGATTCAATAATTGTCACAATAACCACTGCACAGTATTTCTCATTATTAAATCAATAATTTATATTATTTGAATAATATTATTAGATAACATTATTGACAATGTCGAGAAAGTTTTATCGAGGAAAGGGGTTATTTTATATAATTGCGCCCCAATGAGGAGAAATCCTTATCGAAAAGCCCCCTCTTTCCCAGGAACGACACTACAACAAAACAGGCTAACTGCGACCACATATCAGCGACCGCAGGTGGTCGCAGATGACTATCAGCGACCAAATGCCATCGCTGATACTGGTCGTAGTAAATCTAGTCACTACAAGTCAATTGGCGACCACTTTCAGCAACCGCACTATTAGCAACCGATTCGATCGTCAGATTGTGCCAGGCCGCGTCAGCCTCTGTTGGGGCGTGGATCCACATGTCAGCGACTAGTATCAGCGACCGCTTGCAGTCGCCTTTAATAGCGACCAGTATTAGTGATCGCAGGCGGTCGCTACCCGGGAAAATGACATTTCGGTCGAAGATATGTAATAGTGACCGTACGCGGTCGCTGATACTACTGTTAAAAATAAGGTTTATTTTGTACCTGCTTATATCCCAAAAAAGTTGACCTATTTTGTACCTGTCCCAACTCACAGTAATTATATACAATCCAAATCCATCCATTCATTCATTCAGTACGCCACTGAATGACAATTACATTCATTCATTCATAAGAAAACCAACACAAAGACAATTACATTCAAATTCAAATCCGTGAATATAAAACGCTCGTACATTCATTCATTCAGTAAAAAAATAGTCAATATATACAATGTAGAACAACGGCTGAGAAATTATGAGAATACAAATGTCTGGGCCGCATCAAATATCGATCGACAGAATGAGGAAGAAAACACGTTAAACATATATGAAAAACAAAAAATAACCCTAGCCTTTCTAATGTATTACAATAACATGAAACCTAAACAATGATAAGATTACCTCATATATCTTGATGCTCTGCTGCTCTAGCCACTGCCTCTGCTAGATCCTCAGGACTCAGGGAGTGCAGATGTCCTCTTAGTGTAAGGAGAAGATTTTGATCTTGACATATTGCTCTCATACAGTCAGCAGGAGTGTGCGGCGTCGGATGGCACGAGGACTGAGTAGACTAAGTAGTAGAGCTGTCCGTGCCGCTGATAGTAGGTCGTCGTCGTTGTCCTTGGCCTTTGACGTAGTTTTTCTTCACAACTGATGCCCTCTCCCACAATTCTTCATCAATCGACGGCCGCGGGGTTCCTTCAGGATAACGCTCCTTCATTAGGCTCTTATAAGTGCCCTGTCAGCATACAAATAATCAAATTGTTAAAAATAAATATAAAATGCTTAAGAATTAATTAATGACGGAAATATAAAGTTATAAAAAACAAATTACCGCTATCTGCACAGCCTCAGGCAAACCATCGCGGGTGGCCACGTACACATCCAGCCAATGAATGGGCTCACCCTGAGACTAAGTCTCCTATATAAAACATGCTTGTATATTAATATGTAAACATATAATATAATGTATACATAATGATTGACATTTGTAAAATACGTACCCTTGTAGCAATATGTTGCAGCTGTGATATACTGCAGCCCCTATACGTGCCTTTTGCCTTGGCGCCTTCAGGTACACCTGAGGCTCTGTTAGCGGCGGCCTCATCTCGCCATACCTCACACATCCCTGCCCATATGTCAGGCGCACACCACCAGGGGCTATACACGTGCATGTGCTGCTCACCCTCCCCTGGATGGTCGACCGATGCATTATTCAAGGCTTTTATTCGTTCCTTGTTCAGGTTATCCTTTTTTCGGACGGCGCACTTTTGCCAAAATAATGTCTGTATTATTGATGTATGTGCGTCGTCCCATCTATACCTCTTCTGCAAATAAACAACAATAATAATATTATAGATGATGATATATAATCCAAAACAATATATACATATTAATTATATTATCTGTCAAAATTAAATAAAATATACCTGGAATTCAGCCCAAACTGCATCCTTATGGGCGAGAGGTGTGGCCGCCCACGTAATCACTGGCGTAGGCCAGTTCTGTAAGCATAACTGTGAAATGCACTTCACAATCTTGGTATCTTGAAAATCCTTACAATATACAACAATTAATATACAAACCAAGAAAACATTAGTATATAACTACAACATTAATGATCTTATTATAAAATGATTATATATAAAATAGATAGATAACGTACGTGATGTCCGGAGGAGGTCTGATCTATATAAGAATTCGGTCATCCGAATTACTCGGGGCCTTCGGGACCTGATTAGGCCCCCGACCCAAGCCACGCTTTTTCAGCAGGGCTTCAGAAGTCATCTATACGTACAAAATTAAAGGATGTTAATAGGAGTTATATGATATATTAACATATACCTTGAATAAAAGGACAATAATGACAGATAATTGTATGAATTAGTTAACTACGACACCTATGAATGAAAGGAACAATGGAGGTGAGTGTATATATGTAATTGTATGTAAAACCTTGCATAAAAGGACAATAATGACAGATAATTGAATGAACTAGTTAACTACGACAACTATAAATGAAAGGTATAACTGCAGTAAGTGTATATATGTAATTGTATGTAATACCTTGCATAAAAGGACAATAATGACAAATAATTGTATGAACTAGTTAAGTATGACAAATACTGTTATACGTTTGCGTAAGTTAGACAGACGGGCTGATAACTCGGGCTCCGTATATCGAAATCGAGTTCCATCAGTTGTAACGCGTGCTTAATACCCATGCGGTGCTATTTCTGTGTTTGTGTGTTGTTTCGACGCCCGAGGCTGGTTTTGGACTCTTTTTCGACTACTGTTATACGTTTGCGTAAGTTAGACAGACGGACTGATAACTCGGGCTCCGTATATCAGAATCGAGTCCCGTCAGTTGTAACGCATGCCTAATATCTATGCGGTGCTATGTCTATGTTTGTGTGTTTTTTCGACGCCCGAGGCGGGTTTTGGACTCTTTTTCGACTACTATTATACGTTTGCATAAGTTAGACAGACGGGTTGATAACTTGGGCTCCGTATATTGGAATCGAGTTCCGTCAGTTGTAAGACGTGCCTAATACCCATGCGGTGCTATGTCTGTGTTTGTGTATCATTTCGACTCCCGAGGCAGGTTTTGGACTCTTTTTTGACTACTATTATACGTTTGCGTAAGTTAAACAGATGGGCTGATAACTTGGGCTCCGTATATCGAAATCGAGTCCCGTCAGTTGTAACGCGTGCCGAATACCCATGCGGTACTATGTCTGTGTTTGTGTGTCATTCGACCCCCGAGGTGAGTTTTGGACTCTTTTTCGACTACTGTTATACGTTTGCGTAAGTTAGACATTGTATATAATGTATATATATGTAATCATATGTGTATTAAATGTATATATATGTAATACAAGTAAAACTAAAAATATATTTCTCACCCTAATCGCTGTCTGAGGCAGAATCATTTTGTATACGTATTGGCGATTCATAACCATCATTTTCTTCATATTCAGTGTCAGTGTCAATGTCAGTCAATAACTCTTCCTCCTCAGTATCAATATCATCTGGCACATGTACTTACTCGGGATCCAGTTCATCAGGTTCATCAGGTTCATCTCCAACCTCTGACTGGATTACTTCATTGTTGTCCTCCACATTTATTATCGGAGGTCTATAAAGCATCTCCTCTTGGTAGAACTCCCCGTCTACTAATTGGACACGATTTTGCGCGGGAGTATGAATTACAACTTGCCAATCTGTAGGCGGTCTATCCCTTTTTCTAACAACACTAGGAGTGTAGTATACTTGTACTATTTGAGTTGGCAACACAAACGGTTCGTGGGCGTACGCAGACCTATGGAGGTCAATATCGACGATTCCATGTCTGTCAACACGTATCTGATAGTAGTGTGTATACAAGCTAATCATGTATGATGATAAAGCACATACTTTGTAAACAATCTTATTTATTTATTAATAAAATATTCATTTAAGGCATTTAATTATCTACATGGTGCTGTTTTTATAATATGTAAATAACCCATAGTTTTAAGCAATGCTTTTAGAATCATGATGAGATCATGCTAATGAGATCTAAATTCTTAGAAAGCTTAAAAACTAAAATAATTCCCAATTATGGGATTACTAAAATGGGGATTAGTAAATCCGGATAGATTGGTACATATGTTGCTTGCTCATTAGATGAGGATGACTGATCTTATGGTCATTTGTGTGGAGACACTAAAGCAAGTATGTAGGTGCTTATTGGAGAATAAGTTCACTGAACTTGACTCGCTATGGAATACCTAATGGAGTTTTACTCGCCTGTCAATAGGAATTCCTAATGTGATAGTAGTACAAGTGATCCTTGGACTTGAGATCATCATAGTATCTTGTATGTAACAAATTATACTTTGACTTATTCCTTAAGGCCTTTTAAGGCATATATAGGGTATGTTTGGGTATAATGAGTTGCATATGGAGATAATGTATGATCAATAAAGAATCTACTACCTCTAGTAAAAGAGGAGATATGTCCTATGTGATTCGTTAAATGACAACCCAGGAATCCTTGACCAAGGTAGAATGAAATTAGAAAGTGGTTTATAATTTGCATTATTTGGAGTTGTGCGTTTTCTAATCGAAATACATACGATTAAATAAATTAAGGCTTGACAGTAAATTCATGTCTTATATTTAATTGGGACATTGTATGGTGAAAGGATTGAACTGTACGGTAACTGTTAACTCACAGGTCCTTTTATGATTAATGTTGAAATCTATATTATCTAGAAAGTCATTGATCGCTAGGGAGGCTTATCCCTATTGTAGAATAAATGTTATTTATTTAAATAGATTATTAGTTTAATTTATTTATTTAAATAAGATTAGAATTGTTCTAATTGATTTATTCACAACCGATTTAATATGGAGAACCTAAAGGGTCACACCATAAAAGGAAGAAGAATTATTTAAGAAGAAAATGGCATGATAGTAATAATGCATTAAGTATAATTAATTTAATCTATGGTGATAGAATAAATTAAATAGGTTATTGTTTATTGTTTAATATTTTAGAAATATTAAATATAAATTAATAAGAGGAGTCTTATTAATATTAATATTAATATTATTATTATTTTAATTCTAAAGGAGTTTAGGAATTAATATAATATCAGTACTCTCTCTCAATCCTAATAAGATTAGGATATAAATTAATTAAAAGCGTTTAATTAATTAATTAAATAAAATCCTATTCTAATTGGATTATGAGGGTTAACCTAATATCTATATAAAAGAGTCTTATATCAGAAATAAGGTACGTGAATTTTTCCAAAGGTTGGGAGTACACATATTCTATAGAGATAGAAACAAGGGTTAAGCCAATAACCCATCTTCCTGAGTTCTTCATCTTCCTTAGTGGATCACCGTTAGAGGCCAAACATTTGGGTGGCTGACATTGATCAAGGGAAGGAGCCACTACAGAGAAATCAAAAGAATCAAAGGAGTAGAACTTGTACTTGAGGAAGCTTGGATCTTCAAAGGTATAATTTCGTTCTCTCTTTTATATTATTGATAACTAGCACAAAGCATGATCATGGTTATGGGTTTGTATAAATTTTTGAAAACCTATGTTTCACGCTTTCGCCCTATTTATGTGATTTGATTGCATTATTTCGTTACGTACAATTCCGATAGTGGTATCAGAGCCAATCTTGTGCTAATTATCAGTCTATGTGATTCCATACATGTATGATATGCGATTGGATCGAGTTCTTCGGCAACAAAATTTTTCTGATTCTGCGAAGCTGCGCAGCTACGCCGGTGCAAGCCTTTCTTGTTGCGCAGCTGCGTCGGTGTCTATACTTAGTTTTCACTCTGCGCAGCTTCGCCGGTTCCCTATACATTACTGGCGCAGCGGCGCCACTAGCAGAATCTGAATTTTTTTTGTTTTATATAATTAAATGAATGGTTTATTTAATTAATAAAGGTTTAAAATAAAGATGTTTATTTTATATGAAATGAGATTTCAGAATTGCTAAAATTAAAGAGTTTAATTTGGAATTGTTTTTGAATGAAATTAAGGAGTTTATTTTTCCAAAAACAAAGTTTAGCAAACTTTTGCCCATTAACTGATATTAATACATATATGGAATGAATTTACTTTCATGAGATGAATAAGTTTTATTGATACGTATGATGATATGTATGTTAATAAAAGGGATTGATTATGGACTATGACCAATGTAATTGGATTTTATTTTGGATGAATGCTTGAATGTATGAGTTTTATAAAATGGGGTCTGCGTACCTCGTTTTTTCTGGTTTTCTTCTTGGTGTAAATTCTATCTCTTTCCTATGTTCTTCCCCTTGACTGCTGATCAAGGTTTCTATTTAATAATATTTTATGTAATAGAGATAGTTAGAATTATCTTGAAGAAATTGGAGACCAAGGAGCAAGGAGCGCGTGAAGACCCATTTGTATGGAGCCCGGGTTTAAATGTAATAGTTATATTTAAATTTAAATTCTTGCACTCCTAGGTTTGACCTTTTGGTTCACTTGGTGGCTTTAGTGAACCAAACTAGAATAAAAGTCCATAATCAATCCGGGTAGAATATAGTATTCTATATTGCATGCTAAATATTATATATATATATATATATATATTATATTTTATGCAAGCATGCTTCGCATGTTTAATAAAATGACGCGTATTTTATATATATATATATATATATATATATATATATATATATATATATATATATATATATATATATATATATATATATATATATATATATATATATATATAGGATAAGGCTCTGGAACGAACAGTTCGTTTACGAACATATGTAGGGCCCAGTGTTGATAGTTATTGATTGGATGAGATTATTTAATACTAATTACAAATATATGATGGTACATAATTGGGCCAATCAACAACTATCAACACTGGACCCTACATATGTTCGTAAACGAACTGTTCATTCCAGAGCCTTATCCTATATATATATATATATATATATATATATGTGTGTGTGTGTGTGTGTGTGTGTGTGTGCATGCGCGCTAAACAAGATGAGACAAATAATAAAAAACCCCTCAAAGAAATAATATTAAGTCCGAAGCGTTCAAATGATATTTGAAATATCGAACGTCGCCTTCTAGCATGATTAATTAATAGAGTATTAAATATTTAATATGAGTTTGTTGTGCTATCCACAAGGAGAGTATTGAGTATTTAAGATGTTAATTAATCACATTTGATGCTTATCAAGAAAATTGAATGATCTAGTCTTGTTGTGCTATCCACAAGGACGAACATTTTTCTTTTTTGAATTTATGGAAGTGCTAGGCTGGACTTAACTTAAATTATTTTAGTTTGGATGTGCATACACATGACCATTATGATTTAAGAGGCAAAATAAAAGGAGTTACATGGTGATGTAATTGACAAGAGTGTCTACCTATTTATTTGTATATCGCTTGTTGTACTACTCACAAGGTTATATACATTTGAAATGGGATCCTTAATCTCACTAGCAAATCTTTAATTAGATGTTGCCGAACTATATAAGTGAAGGTAATATAGTTTGATGAAAATAGTGGGAGATACCAATTTAAAATAAAGACCTAAATTTATTTTGGTATGCAAAGTTAATAAAATGAATGTTTGCTAAAAATATTGTCTTTTCACATGCAGAATTTTAAAAATGTCAAAATCACTAATCTCACTACAAAGCATACTTGATGCAAATAAGCTTACCGGGCCGAATTATGAGGATTGGCTAAGAAATCTGAGAATTGTTCTCACTGCTGAAAAGATTTCTTATGTCCTAAATTCAACTATCCCTGAATCTGTTTCGAAAATAGCCTCTGAGGAAGAGATTGCCACTTTCAATAAATGGCAAGATGATGCATATGTGGCTCAATGCATCATGCTCGCATCCATGAATAACTAGCTTCAGCGTCAGCACGTAAATATGGATGCTCCTGCTATGCTGCTTCACCTCAAGGAGTTGTATGGTGAACAGAGCAGGACTGCTAGATATGAGATATCTAAGGAGCTCTTCCGATCTCGGATGACCGAGGGCACTACCGTCGAGACTCATGTTCTGAAGGTAATCAATTTGATTTAACGCCTTGGATAGCTTGGGTTCGTCATGGATGGGGAGTTGAATCAAGACTTGGTCTTGCAGTCACTCCCTGAGACCTTCTCGCAGTTTGTGGTTAATTTTCACATGAATAAGCTAGATGTCAGCTTGCCTGAGCTGCTTAACATGCTGAAAACTGCAGAAGGTCACTTCTCATCCAAGAAGAACCATGTCTTGATGGTGGATTCTTCTAATAAAAGGAAGAGGCCCAAGGTGTCTTCTGAAAAGAAGAAATCCAAGAAGGCTAAGGGAAAGGGGAAAGAAAGGGAACAAAAGAAACCTGCACCAGCTAAAGGAATGTGCTTTCATTGCAACGAGCCGGGACATTGGAAGAGGAACTGAAAGAAGTTTCTAGCAGAGAAGAAGCTTGGAGAAGCTTCGACTTCCAATCAAGTTTGTTTATGATTGAAATTAATTTTTCTGAAAGTCATAATTCTACTTGGGTATAGGATACCGGCTGTGGGTCTCACATATGTAACACTGTGCAGGGACTGGTCAGAAGTAGAAAGCTAAATAATGAAGAGGTGATTCTACGAGTGGGGAATAGAGCAAAGGTTGCTGCATTAGCTGTAGGAACTTATTATTTAGCAATGCCTTCGGGCAAGTCCATTTATCTTAATAATTGTTATTATGTTCTGAATATTATTAAAAATATTATTTCAATTTCTGTATTGGATATGGAAGGTTTTGACGTTATTATAAAGAACAATGGTTGTTCTATTTATAAAGATGATGTTTTATATGGTATTGAAAATTTGCGAAATGGGCTTTATGTACTTGACTTGCAAGAAAATATATTTCAAATTGAACAAACTAATAAAAAAAAAAGAGATGATATTAATTATACCTACATGTGGCACTGTAGACTCGGTCATATCAATGAAACAAGATTATCCAAGTTGCATAAGGATGGGCTCCTAGAGCTATCTGATTATGAATCATATCCAACTTGTGAATCTTGTCTCATGGGTAAAATGACTAAATCTCCTTTTAGTGGAAAAGGAGAAAGAGTTATAGAGTTGTTGGCATTGATTCACACAGACGTTTGTGGACCTATGACAACAAGTGCACGGGGTGGGTATTCTTATTTTATTACTTTTACTGATGATCACTCAAGATTTGGATATGTGTATTTAATGAAATACAAATCAGAATCATTTGAAAAGTTCAAAGAGTTCAGAAGTGAAGTAGAGAAACAAACGGGCAAGAGTATTAAGATACTTCGAACAGATCGAGGTGGAGAATACTTACGTGGTGAGTTTCTCAATTGTCTCAAAGAAAATGGTATAATCTCACAATGGACTCCTCCAGGTACACCACAAGTAAATGGAGTATCTGAAAGGAGAAATCAAACACTGTTGGACATGGTTTGATCCATGATGAGTTTTACCGACCTTCCAATTTCTTTCTGGGATTATGCCCTAGAAACGGCTGCATACCTACTTAACAAGGTACCTACAAAATCCACCCCAAAGACTCCATATGAGATGTGGAAAGGGAGAAAACCAAATCTTAAGCATGTTAAGACTTGGGGTTGTCCAGCTTATGTCAAAAAATTTGAAAATGATAAGCTACAGACTAAATCCGATAAATGTAGATTTGTGGGATACCCTAAAGAAATTGTAGGGTATTATTTCTATCATCCAACTGATCAAAAGGTGTTTGTTACGAAACATGTTGTCTTCTTGGAGAAAGAGTTTATCCATGAAGGGGTCAGTGGGAGTAAGATATATCTTGAAGAAGTTCAAGAACCACAAATTACAACGGATCAAAGTCAGGTACCTAACCAAGTAGAAGAACCTACTGTACCACACCCTGTTCGTAAATCTGGAAGAGTACCGAAGATACCTGAGAGGTATGGATTCGTTATAGAGGATGACGATGAGGTACACATCATGAATGATGATGATCCATTGAATTACGAACATGCTGTGAGTAATAAAGACTCAGAGAAATGGTAGATGACCATAAAATCTAAAATAGATTTGGAAGCTATGCTCAAGTCCATTTGAATTTTTCTTGCGATTGCAGCTTATTTTTACTTAATCTGGCAAAATGAACGTGAAGACGTCCTTCCTCAAATATACATTATTAGAGGAGAATGTATGTATGATACAGCCAGATGGTTTTTGTTTCAATGGTTGAAACAAATCATGTATATGAGCTACAACAATCCATTCGTGGATTGAAGCAAGATTCTCGTAGATGGAACTTTCGTTTTGATGAGGCAATCAAAGAGTTTAATTTTATCAAAAACGAGGATGAACCATGTGTGTACAAAAAGGTCAGTGGGAGCGCTGTTTCATTCCATGTATTATATGTTGATGATATATTACTGATAGGGAATGAAATTCTTATGCTAAAATCAATCAAAATAAAGTTGTCTAAACATTCCTCCATAAATGATTTGGGTAGAACATCCCGTATTGGGGATATAAATCTGTATTAATAGATTTAAAAGGATGTTCGGCTTAACCTAAGAAAACGTATATTCATTAGATTCTAAAGGCGTTTAGCATGGCAAACTCCAAAAGAGTGCCTCATGATGATGAGCCATGGAGTATATCTCTCTAATATTGTCCTCGGTAAAAGAGAGATCGCATGAGTTACTATCATGTATGCAATGAAATATACGAGACTTGATGTTGATCAGTCAGATTCTGGAGAATATCACTGTGAGACAGTGATAAACATCCCAAAGTACTTAACTGACACTAAGGATGTCATCATGACACATGATGGGTCTAAATAAATCTAGAGTGCTAAACAGACTCAAGTTTTCAGACTGACCAAGACGACAGTAAATCCACTATAGGGTAAGTCGTTACCTTGAAAGGTGGTGCAGTGAATTGGAAAGGTTCCAAACAGCAAAAGGTTGCTGATTTAGTGACAAAGACAAAGTATATAACTGTAAGTGAAGCTGCAAGTTGATGTTTCGGATGAAAAGTTCATTATAGAACTAGGAATAGTTCCTAAGTCTCATCTTGAATCTAAACATGTGTTGCGGCACTTTGATTAAAGAAATCATTGAAAGAAGAGCATATAGACTCTCAAGATAACATTGCAGATCCATTTACTAAAGTTATAACACAACAGTAGTTTGATCGTCACTTAGAGAAGATGGGTATGAGATACCATGGTGATTGGCTTTAGTGCAAGTGGGAGATTGATAGTAGTGTGCATACAAGCCAACCATGTATGATGATAAAGCACATACTTTGTAAATAACCTTATTTATTTATTAATAAAATATTTATTTAAGGCATTTAATTATCTACATGGTGCTGTTTTTATAATGTGTAAATAACCCATAGTCTTAAGCAATGCTTTTAGAATCATGATGAGATCATGTTAATGAGATCTAAATTCTTAGAAAGCTTAAAAACTAAAATAGTTCCCAATTGTGGGATTACTAAAATGGGGATTAGTAAATCCGGATAGATTGGTACATATGTTGCTTACTCATTGGATGAGGATGACTGATCTCATGGTCATTTGTGTGGAGACACTAAAGCAAGTATGTAGGTGCTTATTGGAGAATAAGTTCACTGAACTTGACTCGCTATGGAATACCTAATGGAGTTTTACTCGCCTGTCAATAGGAATTCCTAATGTGATAATAGTACAAGTGATCCTTGGACTTGAGATCATCATAGTATCTTGTATGTAACAAATTATACTTTGACTTATTCCTTAAGGCCTTTTAAGGCATATATAGGGTATATTTGGGTATAATGAGTTGCATATGGAGATAATGTATGATCAATAAAGAATCTACCACCTCTAGTAAAAGAGGAGATATGTCCTATGTGATTCGTTAAATGACAATCCAGGAATCCTTGGCCAAGGTAGAATGAAATTAGAAAGAGGTTTCTAATTTGCATTATTTGGAGTTGTGCGTTTTCTAATCGAAATACATATGATTAAATAAACTAAGACTTGACAGTAAATCCATGTTTTATATTTAATTGGGACATTGTACGATGGAAGGATTGAATTGTACGGTAACTATTAACTCACAGGTTCTTTTATGATTAATGTTGAAATTTATATTATCTAGAAAGTCGTTGATCGCTAGGGAGGCTTATCCCTATTGTAGAATAAATGTTATTTATTTAAATAGATTATTAGTTTAATTTATTTATTTAAATAAGATTAGAATTATTCTAATTGATTTATTCACAACCGGTTTAATATGGAGAACCTAAAGGGTCACACCATAAAAGGAAGAAGAATTATTTAAGAAGAAAATGACATGATAGTAATAATGCATTAAGTATAATTAATTTAATCTATGGTGATAGAATAAATTAAATAGCTTAATATTTATTATTTAATATTTTAGAAATATTAAATATAAATTAATAAGAAGAGTCCTATTAATATTAATATTATTTTAATTCTAAAGGAGTTTAGGAATTAATATAATATTAGTACTCTCTCTCAATCCTAATAAGATTAGGATATAAATTAATTAAAAGTGTTTAATTAATTAATTAAATAAAATCCTATTCTAATTGGATTAGGAGGGTTAACCTAATATCTATATAAGAGAGTCTTATATCAGAAATAAGGTACGTGAATTTTTTCAAAGGTTGGGAGTACACATATTCTATAGAGATAGAAACAAGGGTTAAGCCAATAACCCATCTTCCTGAGTTCTTCATCTTCCTTGGTGGATCACCGTTAGAGGCCAAACATTTAGGTGGCTGACATTGATCAAGGGAAGGAGCCACTACAGAGGAATCAAAAGAATCAAAGAAGTAGAACTTGTACTTGAGGAAGCTTGGATCTTCAAAGGTATAATTTCATTCTCTCTTTTCTGTTATTGATAACTAGCACAAAGCATGTTTATGGTTATGGGTTTGTATAAATTTTTGAAAACCTATGTTTCGCGCTTCCGCCCTATTTATGTGATTTGATTGCATTATTGCGTTACGTACAAACCCAACAGTATCCCTTTTTCTAAATCAAACCGACGACACTTGAACAAATTAATCTGACCCCCGTAAGTGCCCTTGTACGACAACTCTATGATTTCCTCCAACTTTCCATAAAAGGCACGACCAAGCTCATTGTAACAATCTCCTTGGACACAAACTCCAGTGTTCATGTTTCTTTTACCGCGAGCATATATATTTGTATGAAATTAACAGCCATTTATTTTGTAACCATTGTGGTTGACTTGGTCCCTATCTGGGCCCATAGCTAGGACTTGTATATTTGGAGGAATGGTTCCCACATTAAGAGCCTACAAAAATGAATTTAAATTAAATGAATTCATAATTTACTATTATATATGTCGTGCTTAATTAACTTCACTTACTTTGTCCTTTAGCCGAAGTGCAAATTTTTTATCTCGACTGACATGAATATCTTTATCAGTGATGCCTGGCTGATTTTCTTTTAACTCGTCGTCGTATGATCTATACAATTTTATAAACATTAACATATTGGAATGTATGAGATTAATTTTATAAACGTTAACATATTGGAATGTATACCTCACAAATTTGTCAATCTCCTCGCAATTGAGAAGAATGTAAGTTTGTGCAGCATCTAATTCTTGCTCAGAGAGAAATATGCGCTTCCCTTTTCCATAAGCACGTCCCGGTAGACCAAATACAGAAAGTCGACCATTTAGTTCAACATTGCCCCCATCATCATGTCTCGGGACTCGATTGGCCTTTGTCAAGACTTCGTCGGGAAAATAGTCTGAGACAAACGTAGATTTCTCATCGAAACTATATGCCTCACATATCGACCCCTCGACGTAAGCTCTATTCCTCACCTTCCTCTTAAGGTTTCCCATCATCCTCTCGAAAGGGTACATCCATCTATATTGAACTGGACCACCAACACAAGCTTCATAGGGTAGATGGATTTGCAAAAGCTCCATGGAGTCAAAAAAACCAGGTGCGAATATCTTTTCAAGCATACACGTGATCTCAACGATGTTTTTCTCAAGTACAGACATGTCCTTCTCATTTAACATTTTTGAACATATGTCTCTGAAGAAACGACTAAGTTCAGTCAAAGCATCCCATATTGGTTTATCAAGCAAATCCCGAAATGTTATAGGCATGAGTCTCTCCATGAACACATGGCAGTCATGACTCTTCATCCCTTGTAATTTCCCACATGTGACACACCTTGCAATGTTTGAGGCATATCCATCTGGTAGTTTCAGAGTCTTAATCCACGTGGACACATCTTCAACTTGATTTTTGGACAATGTATATCTTGCATGCGGTTTGACCATCCAACCGTGAGGAGATTCATAAATTTCTAATCCAGGACGTTTATAAATATCTTTCATGTCCAACCGTGCCTTATCATTATCTTTCATCTTTCCTGGAACATTCATCACGGTGTTAAACATATTGTCAAACATATTCTTCTCAATATGCATCACATCTAGATTATAACGAATCAAATTTGTAGACCAATAAGGCAGTTCCCAAAAGATGCTTCTCCGAACCCAATTATGAGACTCGCCAAACCCATTGATTATGTTTGAGGCAACAATCTTATCGAATGGAATGATCGGCAATCTCATCACACGGTCACGTATCTCCGTCCCCGACATTCGAGGTCATATCATTCTCTACTTTCCCTTTCCTGAAGTGTTCTCTATTTCTTCGAAACGGGTGGTCTATCGGCAAGAAACGACGATGACAGTCAAACCAGCAAGGCTTTCAACCTTTTGATAGATTGAAAGACTTTGTATGCTCTATACAATACGGACAAGCCAACTTCCCATGTGTACTCCATCTAGCTAATATACCATAGGCAGGGAAATCACTTATAGCCCACATAACTGCTGCCTTAAGGTTGAAATTTGTTTTTGTGGAAACATCCCAAGTATGTACTCCATCCTCCCACAATACCTTCAACTCGTCTATAAAAGGTCTCAAGTAAACATCTAGGTTCTTTCGAGGACTCTTGGGACCAGGAATCACGAGTGCAAGAAACAAGTATGGTTGTTTCATGCACATCCAAGGAGGCAAGTTGTACGGAGTAACAATCATAGGCCAGTAGGAGTACGGAATAGCTGAGTGGCCGAACGGGTTGAATCCATCAGTGGACAAGTCAAGCCTCACATTTCTACGTTCCAATGCAAACCCAGGATGTGCTAAGTTGAAATCTTTCTAAGCCTGCCCATCTTCGGGATGGTTAAGTTCTCCATCTTTAGCTGGAGATTTCGCATGCCAAGTTATATGTTCAGCTGTTCTTGAAGACATGTACAACCTTTTTAACCGATGCGTAATTGGAAAATACCTTACAATCTTAAAAGGTATACTTGTCTTTTTTGTAGTCACACCCTCTTTATTAGGCTTGAACCGATCATGACTGCAAAACGTGCACCTTGTCTTTTGTTCATTTTTCTTTTAAAACAACATGTAATCGTTCGGACATGCATCGATCTTTTGGTATCTAAGACCCAACTTCTTCACCATTTTCTTATAATAGTAGTAGTTATTGGGTAATTTTTCATCGTCAGGAAACATACTCTTAATGGCCTTCAATAGCGACTCAAAACACTCATGGCTCATGTTGTGATCAGCCTTGATGTTAAGTAATGTTGCCACTGCAGACAATGTAGTGTGCTTGGTGCAACCATGCCACAACGGCTTGCTACCCTCGTCTAACAACTTAAAGAACCCTTTGGCATCAGAATTCATAGGTTTCTCTCTGCCTTGTTCCCAATCAAAATCCGGCCCTGCAATATCATGAACCATGGCATTCATACAATGGGTACTGCTGCCCGGAGTGTGTACTTGTGCATAGCCACTATCTTTTCTCTGCCCATGTGCCCACCAACATTCTTCATAATTTCTCATGAACCCAGAAACAAGTAAATGATAGTTTACTATGTCTCTGTTCATATAATTTTGATTTTTACACTTCAAACAAGGGCATCTTATCTTGTTCTAACCATTCACACATTCCGAGTGACTATGTGCATAATCTAGAAACACTTGACAACTAGTTCTAAATTCAGTTGTAGCACCTATCTGGGAACTTGACTTTCGTTTTCTCATCCAACTACGGTCTGAATAGAGGTCCATGATACCATGGTGCCTATTGCAAACAAGAATTATTATATCCTCTTGTTAGATATTTACAATTCAGTCCAATGTCATTTATGATGCATATAAATACATATAGATGTATCTTTATGTAAGCATATGACTTAAGCATACTTGTAAGCATATGACTTGAGCATACTTGTAAGCATATGACTTGAGCATACTTGTAAGCATGTGATTAACATTTAAGCATACTTGTAAACATATAACTTGAGCATATACACGTATATGATTAACATTTCAACATACATGTAAGCTGTTATTGTTTGAGGGTGTTCAAACAACAACACAGCTCCAACCATACATGTTCAAACCATACTTCTCCCATCTTCAAGCTTCAAAGGAAACTAGTTGATTGGCGAAGCATTGAATTCTCTTGTCTGAATACTTTCGTCCTGGCTGGATTTATGATATAGTTGTAGAATCCTAACTTGATTAGTCATAGTTCTTCTATAGGATCATAGATTATTATTGTTGACATAACCTTAGGCCTCTTGAACCTATAACATCTTCCCATTATAACAGTCCAACTAGATCGATTTCATTCTTGTTCTTTTTGTTTAGTGTTTAATTAATTTTGCTTCCTATATAACCCTTTATATTTGATACTAATAGTCTATGCTTTATATGTGAAGAAGAGGAGCTTACATAGAGAAGACTCGGCAAGGCAGTTCATCCACGATGCTCCATTCTTTTGGATGTCAATCATTTTCTTATTCTTTTTTGAAGCAAGTTTGTAGTGGGTTATAATAAGATTGTGTTTTGTACATGAAAGTATTAGACACTATTTTCTAGCTGTTCTGTTATGCAAGATGTCCCATGAACTAATTGTTGGTATATTTTGGACAAACTTTGTGGTTGATGGATTCTGAACCAGCAGTTAATGGATTCAATCTAATAGATGGGGTTCAAACACAACACCATATGATAATTGACAAAGTGCGAAACTTACTTGCTTGTTTGATAACTATTCCCTATTTTATTTGAAATTTTTAGAATTTGGATTAAGTGGGGTTCAAACACAACACCATATTATATTAGTTTAATATAATATTTTACTATATTATATTATATTATATTATAATAATATATTTTATATTATTTAAGTTTAATATTCTATTTATATGATATTATAATTTAATTTAATTATATATTTAATCATATTTAATATATATTATATGTCAAATATTAAATGTTACTAAATTTGGTATGAGAAAACTAAGTAATGCATGTGTCAAATATTATATCATGTTATTTTAATTTAATTTTTATTTATTTATTAGTTGAAAACAAAATAAATGGTAACTTAGTAATGTTACAAAGAATATATATATAGTATACATTACTCAAATTAAACCTAATTACCCAAATTAAGCCTAACAAATTAAACCTAATTACCCAAATTAAATCTAATTATCCAAATTAAACCTAATTAAGAGTTCTTAAACATAGAGTATACATACACCAAATTAATCAAATTTATGTATATATATACATATTCATAACAACAAATCAATATAATAACAACATGTATATATGTGTGTATATATATATATATATATATATATATATTCATAGCAACATATCAATGCATATATGTATACATTACCCAAATTAATCATTCATTGTATAACAAAATCATTCATAGTATAACTAATATATACCTAAGTGTCGGCGGTGGTAGCAGCGGGTGGTGGCGGTGAGGCAATAGCAACGGGCGGCAGAAACCCTTCTTCCTCTTCTCCCTATTCTTCTCCCCCTTCTCCCTCTTCTCACTTTCTTTGTCTCCCTCTTTTTCTTTCTGTTTCGCGTCTGTTGTCTAGGCCTGTTGCTGAGAACATTTAAAAGGATCAGCGACCGCTTTCAGCGACCGCCTGTGGTCGCTAGTTTTTAATGACGTGGATCTACCAGCGACCGCATGCCGTCGCTGTAACTCTGTGGTCGCTGAAGAAAAGCCCGCAAGCAATTTACGCCAATTTTTAGGCGGCAAAAACACACTTGCGACCGAATAGCGGCCGCATGCGGTCGCAGATATAAAATAGCGACCAAATTTCAGGATGGTCGCCAAAGGCGGTCGCTGATGCCACTACTAGCGACCGGATGTTGTGGTCGCTGATACCTTTGGTCGCTGATAGCCTCTTTTCTTGTAGTGCGATCTGGTTGTCAATATTGTGGTTCTATAATATTAATTATGAATAATAAATGATGAATAAAATAAAAATTATTGATAAATATGATAAGTAATATTTATTCAATTTTGATATAAATGGAGGAATATTTAGCATGTGACATTTGTTGAAAGTTGGTATTTTATCTTTTCTGATAAAATAATTCATTCAAATATATTATTATAATATTACATTATAGTAGTATGATGTGATTATATAATAGTATGATTTTTATAATTTGAATGGTAACATTATTATAGTAAATTCATGGTATAAAAGTAAAATGAGATGGAAGAAAGCAAATTGAATTTGAATTCTTTTGAGGTAAGCGATGATGTCATCGGAACGATGAGGTAAGCAATGATGTCATCGAAATGATGAGGTAAGCGGTGATGTCATAGGAACGATGAGGTAAGTGATGATTTCATAAATTATGGTGAAAAGACTATTTTACCCTTACTCTGTCAAGCCTATAAATAGAAGCTCATTTCTTCATTATTTCTCACTAATTCACTAAAGCTATAGAGAGAGAAAATATAGAGAGAAAGAAGAAGAGTATTCTGTTATTACACTAGTGCAGTCTCCAAATTTTTATTAAGATAAGGGGTATTATTTCTTTCGTATTCATGAAGAGAGTTATTTTCTTTCAATACTCGTAAGGGTTGCTATTCATTCTTTATTATTCTGTTGAAATAACCTATCTACGCGGACTACCGCATGCATGGTGAAATCCTTTTGGTTATTCCATTATTTATTATTCTATGGGAATAACCTGTCTACGCAGACTACCGCATAACTGGTGAATAACCCCTCGTATTCATTATTTAATAAATTGTGAAAATGATCTGTCTACGCGAACTACCGTATGACGGGTGAAAATCCATTTGTAGTGTCGTATATTGTTTCATTTTAGATCTGTAACTCTAAACTTACTATTGTAAGTATTGCTTCTATAATTCCTGAAATGATTAAAAATTTCTTGAGTTTTGCGCTTCATCTAATATCATTTCACTGGAATATTAGTCTGAACTTTCTGATGAAATTTTTACCTTTTCATATCGGGGTACTATTCTTTAGTTATTATTCACGAAAAAAAATGTATTTTTTTCTTTCAAATTATCTTTGATTGTATCCATGTTTTGATCTTCATTCTTGAATTTTGCTCCACAATTGATTATGATGGAGTATTTTTGAACTTGGATAAACTAAATTACGAATCCCTAATCTTTGTCCTTTATCTCACTGGATTCGTTCTTTAAAATATTTTTCATCATCCTCAGTCTTAAATGGTGATACAAATGAATATCTTTAGCCTGTAGTGCAAAGATGAATGATTACTTGATGAATATCTTTGGCCTATAGTGCAAAGATGAATGATTACCTGATAAACATCTTTGGCCCGTAGTGCAAAGATGGACAAGTATTGAGATGAACATGACCACTGGTGATACAAATGAATATCTTTGGCCCGTAATACAAAGATGAATATTTTATTTGAGATATATATTGATAGATGTTACAGGGATAAAATATTGATGATGGACTTTTAAATCATAGAAGATAGTAGACATCATTCTCTACTTAACTCTTCTAATGAATTGTTATTTTCGCAGCAGTTGTTGATCTAAAAATTATTGTCTATCATATTTTATCTGATTTATTGAAGACTAACGATAATTTATTCTTTATTATCTTAGTCATAATATTCTTTACTGGGCTAGTTAAACTCACCATTTTCTTCCATTGTTCTCTTTAGGAAATGAGAATATCGCGGGGACTAGTAGGGAATGGAGTGATGGTCCGAGTTAGAGTTGTAGAAGTCCTCACTATTTTATAAATAGTGTGATAATAATTGTAATGAGGACTTATTTGACTGTTTATATTTTCTACATGTCTGTATTGACAGTCACATTTGTGTGGTCGTATTTTGCACGACTGTTTGATATAAAAGATTGTATTTAGATTTTGTACCATGTATTTGGCGACTCAGAATGGGTTGAGTATTGAACCTATTTTGGGGGCGTTACAGGGGACACCTTATTCGAATAATCATAAATAATATGATTAAAGAGGAAAGAAAAGAAGATCGTAAAAATGAAACGATCTTAGAATGAGAAAGAATCGTAATATAATACGATTATAAGATAAGATTACGACATGGTCTGATCAAGTCAAAGAAGGATAGTTAATCAATCGAATGTTTGAAAATTTATAGCAGAATGGCTATATGGAAATGGTACTATGTAATAGTACAAGAATAAAACTCGGAAAGAGTTATGAATGATGAAATACAAATTAAATAAAATTTGTATTGTACAAAGGACAAGATAAGATTTGATGGGATTAAGTGGGATTTTAATTGAGGACTCATGTGATAGCTGAGTTGTACAAACTTTTGTACGGGCATGAGTTTGGTGCTTGGTTTAACGACCACTTATTTTATCATATTGATAATCGTTGAAATATTAGTGTCGCGTTATTTGTATATATATGGTGAGAATGTGATTCTTTTCTCATATATATATTCGATAATTAGAGAATATAAGAGTAGGTGCGAGTTCTTAAAACTCATACTTATGTTGAGTTTGTGACTCATAATCATATATATGGTGTGTTTTTGGAACTCCTAAGTGTATGGACAGTCCCTGATTTGTTATTTGATTACGTATGGCTAGGACAAGTTCCTAAACTTTTATTTTTATGGCAAGTTCCTAAATACATAATGTGTGGTAAGTTTGATGAACTGTACTAAGGTATAGGAATATTATAGAATAAGAGCTAATTAATTATAGTAGATTGATCATTGATGGTGCTAGAGATAGATGGAATTATTTCATGGTGTGACGATGGAAGAAGTTGAAGTTGACAAAGGAGAAATCGATATTTCAAATCTTCTAGCTATGCTAGATCTCGAAATTTTTGAAATCAAGCTAAATTCGCACAGATGTGCCTTTAGAAATACAAATAAATTTTTGTTATCTGCAACACACGGTGACAATTAAGGGTGTGGATGTGGACTTTGAGCCACTAACACATCATTACCTGTTGCAACACGATGTCACCAAAAATATTTTTAAATGGTTTTGAACCGTTTAAAGAAGAGTCTACGCTAATGGTTTCGGGTAAACAAAGTTTTAACTATCAAAATGTATTTTATATAGTCATTATTACATCAATAATATATGTTGATATGACAAATGATGGAGTTATCAATGCAGCTTAACCGAGTGTTGGATGAGATCTAAAGATCGTCAATCCACTATGGTATAATGTGATATGACAAAGTCATAAAATGATAGCATTCTCAACGGATTGTTGAAAATAGTGCGGTACTATACTTCATAAAATAATTTTCAGTATTTTAATAATTAAAGAAGTGTCAAATGCCATTTGAATCGACTAGAAACAAATTCAGATATTGCTTATGTTAAACTTTTGAACTGTCCAACTAAATTGAGTTTGTATGGATTCCAGAATGAGTAAGAATTTCCCTATAATGGGATTTTATATTACGTCCTGGGGACGGCAAAGAGGAACTGAAAGAAATTATTCTGTCAAAATAGTGTTGATTAACACAGAACATCAATAGAAAATTCTGTTTGTGATAAATAGCAGTGATGATGAACGTAAATATCGTTCAAATTGTGCCGAATGGCAATGATGTGGAATGCGAATGTCGTTCAAATTTATATTGCGTCCTGTGGACGGCAAAGAGGGACTGAAAAAGTGTTCCGTTAAGATATTATTGATCAACACAGGGTGTAAGCAGGCTGACCATCTATATGCCTGTAAGATATGTCGATTTGCAGATGAATTTCTGTTGAAACCTTTTCAGAAATAAAGTTTATGGACTTTATGACCTTTATCATGAAATAGAAAGCTTTTTTTAAGAGAATCTTTTGAATTCATGAATCATTCATATTGCTTCACAATTACTAATCAATTGTGGGGAATTTCTATTCTGGAGATTGGGTATAGAAAGAATGAACTTTCTTAAGAGGAAGTAGGTTGTAGAATACGACGATGGTTTATAAATCCTTGAAGAAGGAAAAAAAAAGAAGTAGAGTTATGAGGAATAAAGATTTTCGCATAACAAAGTAGACACTGGTGATGTGTCATAGAAAGTCAGACACTGGTATTGTGTCATAGACATGGGTAATCTGTCATAAGAAGATAGACATTGGTAATGTGTTATAACAAAAACATAAACACAGATAATGTTATGATAATAAGAACAGACATATGGGATGTCAAAATTAAGATATAGATGATGTCACAAATAGATAGACATTGATAGTGATAAAAAGGAAGTAGACTCTGGAGAGGGTCAAAAAGTGAAAGGATAAGTCCAAAAATTTTAGGACCTTTCACATTAACAAAATATTAAGTATAAAATAGCGAAAGCTATTGAATATTTGGAGATACATGTTTATATGTATGTTAATATGTGTTATGATATATGAAAAAAATAACTAATATATTTCACTATTACAGAATAAGGTTGTTAAGAGGGAATTAGCATAATCAGGGAAGAATGAGGTTTAAACCGAGTAGGCAAAGTTCGGTATTGTGATTCCGGGGACGAAATCTTTATGAGAGGGGAAGAATGTGATAACCTCAATTTTCAGGTAATATTAAAATAAGAATTAAACAAAGAAAATTCTTATTAGATGATATGTAATGTGATATTGTAGTGCACAAAGAAATATGTGCTATGCAATATGTGATGTTGTTTATAATAAATATATTAGTGCTATATATTTATTATATGTAAGCAAAGTGTAGGAGTAATTTATTAAAGAAAATGAGATCCAATATATAAAATATTTATATTGGTATCAAATTAGTAAATTGAATTCATATTTGGATAAAATGGATGAATATATTAAATTATAAATTTAATATATAAATAAATTATTTGAAGACAATTTACGGAGAGGAGGAAAATAAATTTAATTATACAATATAGATTGTATAATTTAAATGAGTTATTTAAAATAATTCATGAATTAATTAACTCGTTTCACAAAGTGTGTTAAATCATTTGTGGATTAATTCCATAACTAGTTGGATGATTTTTATACATATTATAAATGTATAATTAACCAACTTTGATTAATAATGAGAGTACATGTAACTAAGTCATATAAATTGAATTATAATGAATTGTATGGAAATTGTGACACCCCCAAATCCGGGTACTTCAATTTCTACGGGATTTGGTGTTCACTATACAAATATCATATATCTATCTACCCATAATAATTGCAAACCATGAAATAGATAGAAAAACTCCATCATCTCCCCTTATAGGGTTACAACATCTGAAATAGAATACATAAAAAAAATCCCAGGTCATACTTAACCTTAAATCTCAAATGCGAAAACGTAAACAATTAAGTCTTAATCAATACACATAAGTCTTAAACATAAACATTCTCAAATAAACAACAAGTCTTCGTCACTTATTGACTTTGCTAGTGGAAGGCTCGTCGAACCTTTCGTTCTTAACTGTAATGTTATTTTGCAAGAGTGAGCACAATTGCCCACAAGTATAATAATATAACAATATAATAACATGTGAGCGAATCAAAGACTTCTGAATAAAGAAAATTCGGCTTTTGAATCAAGAATGAATAACAAGAATCAAAAGAACATCTGAGGGTCATAAGACCTTGAACTATGTCCTAGGTAATCAAGTATTTCTACTTTAAACCTTGAACAGTCATAAGACTATATGGACTCTACTTCTCGTACTTAGGGAGATCAGCCCTTAGTACCATACTGTGCATAATATCTCAACGGTAAAGCATAAATAATCCCCCTTACAGGGTTGTTCATCTCAGTTTGACATTAGAGTCCGCACCAAAGAAAGTTTGGTTTGGATAAGCTCACTAACAATTCTAGAATTTAGAACGTTCATTAACTATGGACTAGTCGAAATAATAAGGGTTCACTAGCCTTACAAGGTTCAACAATAAACGATATTCAAATCGAATAATAATTTCTCAAGAGTATACAACCGAATAAGTATTGTATAGCTGGAATCATGCTTCAAAAGTATTATAACATCTTATATGGAATCTCAACTTGAATAATCAAGGATAAGAACTTGCATCATAATAGTATTTCAAGAATAGAAAACTTGCTCAATAAAAGTAAAGTTTGAGTTTAGAAACTTGCTTGACATAAAAATAAGGAATAGAACACTTATTCAACTTAAAGAGTATAGATAAGAAAACTTGCTCAACGATAATAAGTTAAGTATAGAACACTTGCGTAATCGTAAACCCGTTAGGGTAAGGAAACTTGCCTCGTGCACAAGCTACAATTACAACTACAATTCACTTCCTCAATGTCCTACACATTATATTATGCATATGACATCGATTAGTTACATAACCACTACGTTTTACCGTTGAACTTTCTACTTAAGTTCAACTTACAACTTGGTTCATAGTGTTAACTTATTAATTAACCATATAACATGAGTATAACTCATAACATGCATACCATACAAGCGTAAGTTCTTAGACGATCATAATCAAGTCTTACGACCACAATACCCTAATTCACACTTAGTTTGTTAACACGAAACTTCACATTATATTACATATGTCAACAACTTAGTTTGTTAATATGAAACTTCAAATTATATAATATGTGTTAACAACATGTTGTAGCATAGTATTACATGTTGATCATGTCATCAAGTACATTAAGTTAGGTTACTCATCATGTTATGGCTTAAAATCACACAAACGGGCAAAAATTTGAATTTTTTTCTGCACCACACCCGCTGGGGCTGTCCACCTGCTACATAGTACCCGCTGGGGGTGGGTCTGGACCCCCGCTGGGGCGGGTGGCTCCGGCCAGTTCAGCCCCAGTTTGCGATTTTTGACAGTTAATGCCAAATAAATACAAACTAAACTAGTACAGTGATTATCATGAAGTATAAACTTCATAGAAATATCATATAATGATTTTAACATGCTTGTAACACTTTATATTATATAATTACTCAAATCAAATCACATAAATTCATTGTTCTTGGTATTTTTGAAAGTTTTGGAGAAAAACATGAAATTCATCGTCACAGATTTGTTATAACTCCGAATCCGTCCGTTTAAAGTTTGTTGTGTTCGTTTAAACATGTATAATCATATTCAATCATCAATTTAAAGTGAAACAAACGATTTAAAGCATTTAATTTGTACGTAAGGGCCATATATATAACTTTCATACTCTATAATTCATGAAACTCCAACGTATAATTTCATGAAATTAACTACTTTAATTCATGCATACATGGTATAAAACATATTATGGGCATATACTAACATATATATAATCATATCATGCATTAATTAACAAACTAGTCTTTTACAGAAAACTTCAAAGTACGTTAATGGAAAACTTTGAAAATCTTAATTTGAAAACTCAAGAGGAGAGATTACCCCTGCTAGTTTGTGAAGATGATGATACAATCTCTTCAATTCTTCTTCAATCTTTCTTCCTTAAACTCTCAATTTTCTCTGAACTTTTCTCTCACGTTCTCTCTTTGTTTTTCTCTGAAGTTCGTATATAATATAGAATAGGTATTGATATAATGTATATAACACGTATAATATAACTGTAAGATAGTGGGTCAGTTTATTAACTGACCAACTTTCCTTAGGGCCTTGTTTGGCTGGCTCTTAATAACTCTTTCCCATTTAATTTAATTAACTTTTTATTATATAGTTTAATGTCACACCTTTATTAATCAAATAATTTGATTTAAATTCAATAAAATAAAATATGACAATTCACATTAAATTACATTATCACATAATTAAAATTCTCATTTATTAATTATGTCAATCATTAAATCTCTAATTAATTTTTAAATTAATTAGGCTAACATTATGCTTATTACATAATTCATTTAATCAAATAAGCTCAATTAAATTCATACTTTGAACTCAAAAATTACTACACATTAATTTAATCAATGTAACACATATAATTAAATTAATCTACCATAATTTCATCACATAATTACTTAACTCAATAATTAGATAATCAAAAATATTTATTTAATTCAATAAATATTAAAAATAAAGTACAAAATTCTCGTTCTTTATAGAAATATATTGTAAGGTACGTAATAAGCATATATAGTGTATATGCTGAGAATAAGTAATTAGAGAGTTATCAAGTATGCTGGGAATGATAAGGCCAAAGCATGCTGCTGAGTCATTATAAACTCAAGTAGGAGGTGACCTTTAATTGGTTTAATACATAAATGACTAAGCAAACCCATTACTTGATAACTGGAGGCCATGTTTAATAAAACACTTAACATCAGCGTTCATTCTTCTTCATCAGTACTATGTCATTTCCCTATTCTCCAAAGCTCCGTTCCATGCTCTGCTATTTTTCTATAAATCGAATTCTTTAAAAACCAAAAGCTTGAAAAAAAATTCTCCTAAATGTCCAGGCACTATCAACAATTCGGTTAAGAGGAGTAATAGTAAGTTGATTCAAGGGGGAATCACAAACAATAGAAATGGAAAGAGACTCGTAAATCAAATATCAAAGCTAATATTTCCTTGGGAACTCAGTTTTTACAAGGATTCGTGAAGGAAAGATAAGCTGAATATTATAACAATAGTCAACAGACAAGGAAAGTCTTCCAGTTTCTTTGTGATTCTATGAATTGGTTATTATATGAGATCTTTAAGAATATGTTGATCTACATGTTACATGCTATAAAACGGTGAAAGTCAATATATGACTAAGCTGATTGAGTTATGGAACTCAATATATATGTGATGTGACGCCCCCAAATTCGGGTTTTATAACCTCGAGTTTGGTTCACACGATACATTATCATCATAAGCATTCTATATACTATTGTGGAACATACAGTGTTCATTATAATAAAATCTTACAACAATATCCCAAGGTTTATTACCTTAAATTAAAATTACCTTACTTAGTTACATATAGTAACACATAAGGTTAACAAAACCATTAAACATAATGTAACATAATACATATATAAGCATTCATAATAACTATTCCTAAACTTTTCCCTTGCCCTTGTCCTTCTTGGACGACTCTGACTTAGCTGGAACAAATGTCATGCTATAGCAAGGGTAAGCAACTAACTTGCCTAGCAAGTAATACAAAGGAGATATATCATGATTAGAAAAAAATTTAGCTTTCAATGTTCAACAAGATAAATCAATTGTGAAAGAACATGAATTAAATCTCGATAATTGAATATTTGAATAAGTGAATAACATATGCTGAGTGTTTTGAAATAACCATGAATATATACTAAGATTGTCAGTATTTAAACTGGTCCTTTTAATAAGATTTGGTAATCAAGGGGATCAGTCTTTCATACTCAGTGAAATATGCATAATCACTCAATATACTAGCACCAATTATTTTTCAATAATTCTTTAATCAAATTATTCTTTTTCTCAGTCTCGAGTTCTTAACAAATCAATTGTTTAAGAACATCTCTTAAAAACATATTTGATTTAGCAAATTTAAACATACTTGATCTAACTGATACAATTAGCATAGATCCATATCATAAACAGTTCATGAATAGAATAACTTTAATCAATTCACAGTTCCAGAATGATGGAACATGAATTTGTAGGGTTTTCGGCACATAAACGCAGTGGAAATTAAAAATTTTCTGAAACCCTAAAACAGGATCCATGCGAAAAATATATTAATTCAGAGGTTAAGATTTGTTTTACCGATTATTCAAGCCTGAACGGAGACGATGGAGATTCTGGAACTGCTTTGAATCCTCAACGCAATCCAACGGAACTGCGCCTCTACGGTATCCACACGAACGTCCCGCGAATCATCACACGATCTGCAGCAAGGAAAGCTGTGGTACTAGCCGCCAAGGATCTGGACTTTCGAAATTTTTCTCTCTAGTCTCTCTCTAAGAGCGGCTAGGGTTTTGATATCGATGATACCCTAAACGGCTGATATATCATATATATATATAGCAGTTAAAGGAATTAACCAAAACCTAATCCAATTAGAAAAATAAAATCCGAATTTATATATATATATATATATATATATTATATCTTAATTAAGTCTTACTTAATTAATATATATATATATATATATATATATATAAATTATCCTATTAATTTAAATTCATAATTTAAATACTATCAATTATATTGATATATTTAAATCCATACAATTTAAATTAATTCCCTTTTAATTACGTTCTAAGTGTGTGACCCTGTAGGTTATTATTATGTTGGGAATAATTTTAAAATCATATTATAAAATTATAAACAGTGAGCGGCATCTAGTAATGCATCACTGCTACCCAAATAATAATAAGATCGGTGATTCGATACAACCTTTTCGTGACCAATGTTTCAATGTAATTTAATCCTTTTAACCTTGACATCCTATATTAAACTCGAGGCATGGAATGTGTCATCCTCTTCATAATTTAATCAGAGTTTTCTTGATCGATGAGTAGACTATATGAAACAAATCACTATTTGAGCATGGCCATGCATTTCATAGTCCTACTCAATCAAGAGGCCTATGGATATCACCCCTAATATATAGGAGGGTTAAATTCCATCTAGATCACTCATATTCCTCACACGATTTATGATGTACCCAATAATCACCTTTATCGTCCACCCTATTAAAGGTGGCCTTTGATGATATCAAAGTACATAATTTCTCGTGTAGTAATATAGTAATTTCAGGTCGAAGGATCATTACATCATTGTCACTATGAGAATTGCTTATGACACTTTGCATAATGCTCCACATAGAATTCTCATGGTGGGTCTGTCCAGTACATTGTTCTCTAACATGTACCTATGCATTGACTCAATATCTCATATATTTATGACCAATGAGATTTGACCATCAGTCAATCCACATACTAGTCTCAATGTATCATTGTTGTCCCATTAACAATGACACTCGACTAGGGACATTTAAGAGTAATGATACTAATTGTAATTATATTATCTCATATTCAAGTCACATACTTGAAGCCATATAATTTGTATCACTATTCTAAGGACTTTTATTATGTTAACATTTATATAACGCAGTAAATAAAACCATAATAAAATAATTCATTTATTCAATCAAATATAATATCAAAAAATATTTAAGCAATTATATCAAAGAATTAGCCTCTAGGGCATAAACTCTAACAGAATTCAATTGCACAAAGTGCGAATATCAATAATCAGTTTAGTTGTGAATAATCAATAATAATTATTCACTAACATGCTTCGAAACTAATAACTCAGGTTAAGTTAGAGAACTTGCCTGTTCGACGAGCTACAACTAACTAGCTTTAATTAGAACTCTTTGAAAGACCCAGCATTAAAAATGTTGGTGTGACGCCCCCAAATTCGGGTTCTCTAACCTCGAGTTTGGTGCTCACGATACATCATCATCATAAACATTCTATAACTATTGCAAAATAATAAACGTACATCGTTCATTAATATAATGTCTGACAACAATAATCCCAAGGTCTTCTTAACCTTAACTTAAACTTATCTTTATTATTACAAAAGGTTTACATAAATAATTATATCAGATTAGATAATAATTAAACATCTTTAACAACTACTATTCCTGAACCTTGCCCTTGCCTTTATCTTTCTTATTTGATGCCTTTGGCTTAGCTGAAATAAACGTCATGATATAGCAAAGGTAAGCAACTAATTTGCTTAGAAAGTTTTAATTCAAAGAAGATATATCATGATTAGAAAAGAATTTATCGTTCAATGTTCAACAATAGAATTTGATTATAAAAGAACATGAATTACATTTCAATAATTTATTATTCAAATATTTGAATAATAGATACTGAGTGGTCTAGAGTGACCATGAACATCTGCTAAGGTTGTCAGTATTTAAACTGGTCCTTTTAGTAAGTTTTGGTAATCAAGGAGATCAACCTTTCATATCCGGTGTATTATGCATAAACACTTAATAGACTAGCAACAATTGTTTTCCAATATATTGCTTTAATAAAATATTCTTTTCTCTGTCAAGAGTCCTTATCAAGTCAATTGAATAAGAACAACTTTTGAAAACGAATTTGAGTTAACAAATTTTAAACATGCTTGATCTAGCTGATACAACTAGCATAGATCCAATTCATAAACAGTTCATGAATAAAAGAACTTAAATCAATTCTCAGTTCAATAAATAATAGAATAAGAATTCAATTGTACAAAGTGCGATTTACAATAATTCATTAAGGATGAGGAATAATCATCAATAATTATCCACTAACATGCTTTAGAAGTATAACTCGAGTTTGAGTTAGGGAACTTGCCTGTTCGTCGAGCTACTGCTTACAATCTTTAATTAAAATTCTTTGATTGACCTAACATTGATAATGTAGATCTGTAATGATCAGGGATTTCCAAGTTTTATTATTAATTAAATAAAGAATTTAATTTCTAATAAATTAATTTTGTGCGATTTAATTTAAAATTTTGTGACATATAGTGAATAAATATGTTATTATTTATGCGGAAAGTTTATGTATTCTCTATATGGTCATATATTGAATTATTGTAAGGAGAATTAAATAGATGGCTATGTAACCTAATTATACATTAGGTTAGTAAGTAAATAACCTAAGAGTTATAGCAATGAAGAATGATAGTATGTATGATTATAATATTCTAAGGGATAATTTTTATTATCTCAAGTGACTAATTATTTTAAACCTAAATAAGACAAGTCTAATTGGGTTATAAAATTTAATCATTTTAAATTCCAAATGGAATGGAATGGAAACTCTAAGTAACTAATTAGGATAAAATAAAATTTAGGTTTTGGGTCATGTTAATTTACATAGCCCAAACAATAAAATTGGAAGCCCAAAAGAATTAAATGAGTGGCCCAAACCTAGCCCAATTAAAGAGGGGCATTATGGTCATTTGATTAAGCATTATTTGGCATGAAAGAAAAAAAAAGGGGGAGAATATAGCTTGAAGAATCCGGCCATACAAGGGGCAAAGAGGGAAGAAAATTTTATTTTTAGGCTTGTTCATTTTATTAGATAAAATCTACCAACTCCACCAACTCATCCAAGTGTCACGTGATAAACTCATCCAACACTTTTGTTTAGTGTAGCAAGCAAGCATGTGGTGAATATATCTAATAATTACATACACTTACTCATTTACACTCACAAGCTTAAGTTGCTATAGAACAAAACATAGAGAGAGAGAGAGAGAAACCTTGCTAATTTCGGCAGCTAGGAGAGCAACAAGGGAGTGAAATATTTCATGCATCCTAAGTTCCTAAACTATTTTGGAAAGAAGAGAAGGTGTGCAAGAAGATTAAGGTATGTAGCAAGTTTAGTACACTTTATTTGGCTTAATCTTGAGGAAACAAGGAGCTTAGTGTTTGACCTTTGTAAACCTTTGTTTTGTATGTGTATAAGTGATTTGTATAAGGATCTAAGTATTTTTCATGTTAATATTTGGAACCAAAGAGAGAAAATCATGCTTTGTTCCATTTTGTTCAAGAAAAATGTTTTTATGGTATACCCTAAGTATTTTTAAGTTAGATCCTTGGGGTTTATATGTTAAATGTTTAAAATCACATTATTATACTAGATTTTGAGTTTAGTATGTGATTATTATGGATTTGTATAATTTAGTATGGTAAAAATTAGAAGAAATGAAGTTAGAATGATTTGTATAAAAAGTTTGGTTTATTAGTGTAATAAAGCATGTTAATATTGAAATCTATAAGTGGTATTTGAGATTTGTTTTTTTTGTATGTTAGATATAAGAGTTAAGGACTAAATCCCTTTTGAATCACTTAAAAATGTTAAGAAATGATCAAGTTTTGATTTTTGTTCCAAGCTATGCAATCTGTCAAATAAACCAAACGGAACAGTCACTTCTGACCCAATTTCCGAACTCAAAACAGAACCAAATTAAGTGTTTGATAATTGGAAACTGTATTTTAAGAAGTTACGAATCCAACGCCTCCGACGGAACTTAATTCCGAGTTGTACATTTCGTTTTACAAGCGTTTCCGTAAGGGACGTCAAATCTGGAAATTTTGGGCGTGGATGGCATTATCGTAATTAAGTGAAAGTGAATAATTATTGAATAATAATTCTTAAAACCATTAAATGGTTAGAAAAGTAATTATATAAAATATTAAATATAATTAACTATTTAATTATTATTTAAGTGATATTAAATGATAATTAACTAAAGATTAGTGTTAATAAAGTAACTAGTTATTATTTAATTATAATTAAATAATAATTAGAGATTAACAAATGGATTAATTATTAGTTAATTGATATTAATTAATGATTAAAGAATGTTTAAGTAAGATTATGTAATAATAATGTAATTACTTAATTACAATAACATAAAAGGTTATAATTATTATTATTTAATTAAATATTAAATAATAAATAAAGACAAGTAATAATTAATTATTTTTAACTTTAATAAAAAGAATAATTAAAGATTTACGAGATGAATTAATTTTTTGTTATTTAATTAATATTAAATAATAAATAAGGATAAATGATAATTAATTATTCTTTAATTAATAAAAAGGAATAATTAAAGACTAATAAGGTAAATAAATCAATTATTTACTACTCAAGGATAAAAAATTAATTAATTATTATTTAATAATTAAATAATAATTAAAGACTAATAAGGTTAATACGTTAATTATTTATTATTTAATTAATATTAAATAATAAATAAAGACAAATATTAATTAATTATTATTTAATTAGTGTTAAATAATAATTAAAAACTGATAAGGTTAATAATATTAGATAATTAAAATATTATTAAATAATTAATAATATTATATTATTAGAGGACTAATAATAATAGATTCTTAAAATATTATTAAAAGATTAATAATATTAGAGAGCGATTAAAATATTATTAAATAATTAATAATATTAGGAAGCGAATAAAATATTATTACAAGGTTAATAATATTGTTCAAGCGTTAAGATACTTACTTAATAATAATATTATCAAGGGACGATAATATTTTTAAGGAATTAATGTGATATCTAATATTTGATTATGTGATTAATGTTAGATAATATATGAGAATAATAATATTATGAATAATTATATGTTATACTAATTGAAGGATCCATGATAGGTCTTTCCAAAGAGGATAAGTTAAATTCATTAAGCGGATTATAGAATTGCGTAGCAGTAGTCCGCAGACAAGGCAAGTTCTTTAACTCAAACTCGAGTTATTATTTCAAAGCATGTTAGTGGATAATTATTGTTGATTATTCCACATTCCTTAATATTATTGTTAATCGCACTTTGTGCAACTGAATTCCTGTTCTATAATTATTGAACTGTGAATCAATTAAAGTTCTTTCATTAGTGAACTGTTTATGAGATAGATCTATGCTAGTTGTGTCAGCTGGATCGAATATATTTTAAATTTGATAAATCAAATAGATTTTAAAAGTTGTTCTTAACCAATTGAGTTGGAAAGGACTCGAGACTGAGGAAAAGAACAATTTTATTAAAGCATTATATTGAAAAATAATTGTTGTTCGACTATTAAGTGTTTATGCATAATTCACCGGGTATGAAAGGCTGATCCCCTTGACTACCAAAATGTACTAAAAGGACCAGTTTAAATACTGACAACCTTAGTATATGTTCATGGTTATTTCAAACCACTCAGCATCTATTATTCAATTATTGAGACTTAATTCATGTTCTCTCATAATCGAATTCCATTGTTGAACATTGAACGTTAAATTTCTTTCTAATCATGATATATCTCCCTTGTATTTAAACTTGCTAAGCAAATTAGTTTCTTACTCTTGCTATATCATGACGTTTATTTCAGCTAAGCCAGAAGCATCAAATAAGAAAGATAAAGGCAAGGGCAAAGTTCAGGAATAGTAGTTATTAAAGATGTTTAATTATTATCTAATCAAATGTAATTAATTATGTAAACCTTTTGTAATAGCAAAGGTAAGTTTAAGTTAAGGTTAAGAAGACCTTGGGATTATTGTTGTAAGACTTTATATTAATGAACGATGTACGTTTATTATTCTGCAATAGTTATAGAATGTTTATGATGATGATGTATCGTGAGCATCAAACTCGAGGTTAGAGAACCCGGATTTGGGGGCGTCACAGGTTGGTATCAAAGCTGTAGGTTATAAACATTAGGAATGTGAAACCTAGGTTATAACCTTAAAAGAAAACTCGTATAGAGTATGCTAAGTGATGGATTATAAAAATTCATCGAGTATGTGTTGTACTTAATAAAATATTATTTTATTTCATTAATGAACATATTTTATTGTAGTACTAATGTTGTATCCTTATTTTATTATAGGATGCCTGGAGATAGTTGGGGGAGCCATTCCGTAGACCAGAAGGAGGCTGTGCCGGAGGAGGTGAGGGATACCTCACAGGATGAGGTGATCGGTGACCTGCTAGCAAAGAACTATGCTCTGGAGCAGAGGATTGTAGAATTGGAGGCACAGAACATGACTCATCAATATGTAGAGCAACAATATAAAGATGCTGCTAGTCAGGCACTGATTGAGTTAGCAGAGGCGCTAGTACAGCTGGAGCATGAGAAGGCAAAGTTTGGAGCACTGAGTGTAGAGCATCTGGCGATGCGGGGTGAGTTTGACTTAGAGATTGCAGATAAGATACGTGTGGATGAAGCATTTTATGAGTCAGCCAGGCGGGTGAACCAGTTAGAGACAGCACTGCAGGCTATGGAGGTCAGGGTCGAGACGTTGGGACTGGCGCTAGACGCAGCATATGAGGGTCAGCGCAGTGGGACTAGGAGGGCACATATCGAGATAGGGGAGTCGAGTCGATCAGTTCGACGTAGAGTTATGGAGGGGTTGTTTCCCCAGGAGCCTGTTCAGGTGACCCAGCAGGGCCACCAGTGATGTTATGATATGGACCAGTTGTAGATAGATGCATTAGTACCCTTTTTGGTTATTAGGATTATATGATGTAAACCTCAGAAGGTGTGAGGTAGTATGTAAATATGATGTATCCCCACTTTATGTGCATAGGGGAGTATATCGTTTGGTAGATCCCATCTTTTGGATGTTTAAAATGGGATAGTAGCATTTATAGAAATATGCCAGGCATGTAAGTATGTAACACTAAGATTTGGTATATGAATATAAATGCAGTTATATGGTTATGTGTATGATTAAGTAAATAAGTATGAGACTTAAGATAGTATATTGTCTATCTGATAAAATGTTAATTCAGTAAGCTGAATTTTAAAATCCAATGTGTTAATTATATAATGGTTAGATTTTAAAATTATATGTTATAAATTAAACACTAATAAGTTATGGCATATCAAGAAACTCAAAGTAATAATTTAAGGTTTTATTCAATCAAGAAAATGCCACCAAGATGGAGAGGAAGAGGAATACCGAGATTACAGCGAAATGTAAATGAAGGAGCAGAAACTGAAAATGAAAATAGGGAAAGGGAACAAGCAAACCCACCAAACCCAATGCAAGATTTTGCGAATATGTTGACAGAGGCTATACAGAATAGAGCACCAGCCGTAGCAAATTCGCCAGGGAATCAATTGGCAAATTTTAAAGATTTTAAAGCAGTAGGTCCGCCAGAATTTCAAGGAACAACAGACCCCATAAAAGCCCAAATTTGGGTAAAGGAAATTGAAAAGGACTTTATCATTGCAAGGGTTGTGGAGGAGCAAAAGACAGCTTTTGCAACGTATTTGATGAAAGGAGAGGCGAACTACTGGTGGGAATCCAATCAAACTCGGGCTGGAGAAGGTATAGTAACCTGGACTAGATTTAAGGAATTTTTTCTTGAAAATTATTTCTCGGAGGCCATGCAAGCCAGAATGGAAGTGCAGTTTCTTGAATTAAAGCAAGAAAATATGACAGTTACTGAATATGCAGCAAAATTCAATGAGCTAGCCAGATTCGCACCTCATCAAGTGGATACAGAAATACGGAAGACGCGTAGGTTTGAGAATGGGCTGAAGCCGTGGATACACAGCAAAGTCGCAGTACTACAAATTGCTACATTTTCAGCACTGTTAGAAAAAGCTATCATTGCAGAAGGTAGTAGTGAGGCAGTATCTAAATACAACCGGGAGAATAACAAGAAGAAGATTGAAGGGGGACATCAGGGTGCCAACAGTGGTGGCAGTAACAGTAAAAAATGCAAGTGGAACAGTGGTAATGACTCGGGAACTCAACAAGGAAGTACACCACAGAAGAAGTCAACATGCAGTAAGTGTGGAAAGAATCACTCTGGGGAGTGTATGAAGGGGAAGAATGTATGTTATAACTGCGGCCAGGAAGGACATATCTCACCAAATTATCCTAAACCAAAGAAGGGAGGTTGCTTTTCTTGTGGGGGAACGGGACATCGGTTTAAGGATTGCCCACTTAAGAAAAATACTGATGAAGGAAGTGGAAACAGAAGCAGTACCCCAAAGTTAACAATTGGACGGCCAACGCAGCAGAGCAAGCCGACAGCCCGTACTTTCAATATGACTGTGCAAGACGCAGTTGCATCTAAGGAGGTGGTATCAGGTATAATTTCGATCAATAATATAAATGCATATGTATTGTTTGATTCGGGAGCTACCTGTTCATTTGTGTCTGATGACTTTGCTAGAAGATTAAACTTACCCTGTGAAAAGTTAAAGAACCTTATGAACATAGAAGTTGCAAACAAAGAAGTGATTCCTGTAGAGTTTATCCATAACAATTGTGGTGTGGAAATAAGGGGACATAAGTTAAGCGTGAATTTGATTCCAATACGCTTAGGGGAATTTGATGTTATCCTAGGGATGGATTGGTTGTTTAACTATGAGGCAATTATAGATTGCCAGAAGAAGAGTATACGCCTTAAGACACCAAATAAGTCTAAGGTTATATTTTATGGTAGCAAGTCGCCAAGACAAACTAGTTGTCTGACGATGATGCAGGCCAGGAGGATGTTACGAAAAGGATGTGAAGGTTATTTGGCTCATGTAGTGGATACAAGGGTTGTGAATTCGGACATGGGGCAGATACCTATAGTTAATGAGTTTGGGGATGTCTTTCCAGAAGAACTTCCAGGACTTCCGCCAGACAGAGAGATAGAGTTTGTGATTAATTTGGTACCGGGGACAGAGCCGATATCGAAAGCACCGTATCGAATGGCTCCGGTAGAAATGAAAGAGTTAATGATCCAGCTACAAGAGTTGTTGGACAAGAAGTACATTCAACCTAGCGTATCTCCGTGGGGAGCACCGGTGTTGTTTATAAAGGAGAAGGATGGTTCGATGAGGTTGTGTATGGATTATATAGAGTTGAATAAAGTAACAATCAAGAACAAATATCCGTTACCGAGAATAGATGATTTGTTTGACCAACTTAAAGGAGCGACATATTTTTCGAAGATTGACTTAAGGACTAGTTACCATCAGTTAAAGGTGAGAACGGAGGATGTACCAAAGACATCATTTAGAACTCGTTACGGCCATTATGAGTTCCTAGTGATGTCGTTTGGACTGACGAATGCACTAGCTGCTTTTATGGACTTGATGACCAGAGTATTTAAACTGTACTTGGATAAGTTTGTAGTTGTGTTCATTGACGATATTCTGGTGTATTCAAAGACTGAAGAGGAACATGCCGAACATCTAAGAATAGTATTAGAAACGTTAAGAAAGGAGAAGTTATATGTGAAACTTTCAAAGTGTGAATTCTGGTTGAAAAGAGTTCAGTTTTTGGGGCATGTTATCGACAACGAGGGAATTTCTGTTGATCCAGCGAAAGTAGAAGCGGTGAAAAATGGGGACAACCGAAGACACCGACAGAGGTCAGAAGTTTCTTGGGGTTGGCTGGATATTACCGAAGGTTCATTCAAGATTTCTCAAAGATAGCAACGCCATTAACGAATTTGACCAGAAAGACTGTGAAGTATGTATGGACAGACAAATGTGAGCAAAGTTTTTAAGAACTGAAGAAGCGATTAAGTGAAGCTCCTATATTATCATTGCCAGATAGTGCTGGGGGTTTTACAGTGTATAGTGATGCGTCACATAAGGGACTAGGTTGCGTATTGATGCAGAATGGTAAAGTCATTGCGTATGCATCACGACAATTAAAGGACTATGAGAAGGATATCCTACCCATGACCTGGAATTGGCAGCGGTAGTATTTGCCCTTAAGATTTGGAGACATTATCTCTACGGAGAAAAGTGTGAGATATGCACAGATCACAAGAGCCCGAAGTATATCTTTACACAGAAAGAGTTGAACATGAGGCAAAGGAGATGGTTAGAATTGATCAAGGATTACGATTATGAAATTCTATATCATCAGGAAAAGCTAACGTGGTAGCAGATGCTTTAAGCAGGAAAAGTAGAGAAAAGTTGTTCGTATTGACAGAACAGGAAGAATTAATAAAAGAAATGGAGAAAATGGAGTTGGAGGTGAAAAATCCGAAGAATTCAGACAAAGTGATAGAAATGGAAGCAAATCTGACTTTACTCGACAAGGTGAAGAAGGCACAAGAAAATGATGAAGAATGTGGTAACATCAAGAAACGATTGGTTAAAGGCGAAGAGTTGAAGTATAAAATCGATGGCACCGGATTACTAAGATTTGAAGGTAGAACTTGGGTACCTGCAGTACCAGAGTTAAAAGAGGAAATTTTGCAAGAGGCTCATAGTACTAAATTCTTGATACACCCAGGAAGCACGAAGATGTATCAAGATCTGCGTCAACATTATTGGTGGCCGAATATGAAGAGAGAGGTTGCAGAATGTGTCAGTCGATGCTTAACTTGCCAAAGAGTCAAGGCAGAACATCAACGACCAAGCGGACTGTTGCAGCCATTAGAGATTCCAGAATGAAAATGGGAGCACGTCACAATGGATTTTGTGGTAGGACTTCCAACAACGCAGAAAGGATATGACGCCATATGGGTGATAGTGGATCGTCTTACGAAGTCAGTGCACTTTTTGCCGATCAGGATCAGGTATAATTTGGATCAGTTAGCCAAATTATACATCAAGGAAATTATTTCAAGACATGGAGTGCCAATATCAATTGTATCGGATAGAGATCCGCGCTTCACGTCTAACTTTTGGAGGAGTCTTCAAGAAAGAATGAGGACACAGCTAAGGTTGAGTACCGCGTATCATCCACAGACCGATGGACAAAGCGAGAGAACAATTCAAACCTTAGAAGATATGCTCAGAGCTTGTGTGATGGACTTCAAGGGAAGTTGGGAAGATCATCTTCCGTTAGTAGAGTTTGCGTATAATAATAGTTATCATGCAAGCATTGGAATGCCGCCATATGAAGCACTGTATGGAAAAAAATGCAGAACGCCCTTATGTTGGGATGAAGTAGGTGAACGGCGACTGTTGGGGACAGAATTGGTGCAGCAGACCGTAGAGATTATCAAGGTAATAAGAGCTCGACTAGTAGCAGCTCAAGATCGTCAAAAGAAATATGCCGATCTTCACCGCAAGAAAAGAGACTTCAAAGTGGGAAGTTACGCATTTTTGAAAGTATCTCCCTGGAAGGGAAAAATAAGATTTGGTAAGAAAGGTAAATTGAGTCCAAGATTTATTGGACCGTTCGAGATATTGAAGAAAATAGGTGAAGTGGCGTACGAGGTAGCTCTACCTCCTGAACTGGAACATATTCATAATGTGTTTCATGTGTCAGTGTTGAGACCATATAAACCTGATTATAAGCATGTGATATCGTACAAGCCAATCCAAGTCGAGAGGGACTTATCGTATGAAGAAATTCCTATAGAAATTTTAGATAGGAAAGAGCAGAAGTTAAGGAATAAGGTTATACATTCTGCCAAAGTTCTGTGGAGAAACCACAACACTGAAGAAGCTACATGGGAGCTTGAGAAAAAGATGAGAGTGAATTATCCGCATCTTTTTGAGTGACCTTATGTTGAAATTCCGGGGACGAAATTCTTATAAGGGGGGGGGGGGGGAGAATGTAATGATCAGGGATTTCCAAGTTTCATTATTAATTAAATAAAGAATTTCATTTCTAATAAATTAATTTTGTGCGGTTTAATTTAAAATTTTATGACATATAGTGAATAAATATGTTATTATTTATGCGGAAAGTATATGTATTCTCTATATGGTCATATATTGAATTATTGTAAGAAGAATTAAATAGATGGCTATGTAACCTAATTATACATTAGGTTAGTAAGTAAATAACCTAAGAGTTATAGCAATGAAGAATGATAGTATGTATGATTATAATATTCTAAGGGATAATTTTTATTATCTCAAGTGACTAATTATTTTAAACCTAAATAAGACAAGTCTAATTGGGTTATAAAATTTAATCATTTTAAATTCCAAATGGAATGGAATGGAAACTCTAAGTAACTAATTAGGATAAAATAAAATTTAGATTTTGGGTCATGTTAATTTACATAGCCCAAACAATGAGATTGGAAGCCCAAAAGAATTAAATGAGTGGCCCAAACCTAGCCCAATTAAAGAGGGGCATTATGGTCATTTGATTAAGCATTATTTGGCATGAAAGAAAAAAAAAGGGGGAGAATATAGCTTGAAGAATCCGGCCATACAAGGGGCAAAAAGGGAAGAAAAATTTATTTTTAGGCTTGTTCATTTTATTAGATAAAATCTACCAACTCCACCAACTCATCCAAGTGTCACATGATAAACTCATCCAACACTTTTGTTTAGTGTAGCAAGCAAGCATGTGGTGAATGTATCTAATAATTACATACACTTACTCATTTACACTCACAAGCTTAAGTTGCTATAGAACAAAACATAGAGAGAGAGAGAGAGAAACCTTGCTAATTTCGGCAGCTAGGAGAGCAACAAGGGAGTGAAATATTTCATGCATCCTAAGTTCCTAAACTATTTTGGAAAGAAGAGAAGGTGTGCAAGAAGATTAAGGTATGTATCTAAGAAGATTTTGCAAGTTTAGTACACTTTATTTGGCTTAATCTTGAGGAAACAAGGAGCTTAGTGTTTGACCTTTGTAAACTTTTGTTTTGTATGTGTATAAGTGATTTGTATAAGGATCTAAGTATTTTTCATGTTAATATTTGGAACCAAAGAGGGAAAATCATGCTTTGTTCCATTTTGTTCAAGAAAAATATTTTTATGGTATACCCTAAGTATTTTTATGTTAGATCCTTGGGGTTTATATGTTAAATGTTTAAAATCACATTATTATACTAGATTTTGAGTTTAGTATGTGATTATGATGGATTTGCATAATTTAGTATGGTAAAAATTAGAAGAAATGAAGTTAGAATGATTTGTATGAAAAGTTTGGTTTATTAGTGTAATAAAGCATGTTAATCTTGAAATCTATAAGTGGTATTTGAGATTTGTTTTTTTATATGTTAGATATAAGAGTTAAGGACTAAATCCCTTTTGAATCACTTAAAAATGTTAAGAAATGATCAAGTTTTGATTTTTGTTCCAAGCTATGCAATCTGTCAAATAAACCAAACGGAACAGTCACTTCTGACCCAATTTCCGAACTCAAAACAGAACCAAATTAAGTGTTTGATAAATGAAAACTGTAGTTTAAGAAGTTACGAATCCAACGCCTCTGACGGAACTTAATTCCGAGTTGTACATTTCGTTTTACAAGCGTTTCCGTAAGGGACGTCAAATCTGGAAATTTTGGGCGTGGATGGCATTATCGTAATTAAGTGAAAGTGAATAATTATTGAATAATAATTCTTAAAACCATTAAATGGTTAGAAAAGTAATTATATAAAATATTAAATATAATTAACTATTTAATTATTATTTAAGTGATATTAAATGATAATTAACTAAAGATTAGTGTTAATAAAGTAACTAGTTATTATTTAATTATAATTAAATAATAATTAGAGATTAACAAATGGATTAATTATTAGTTAATTGATATTAATTAATGATTAAAGAATGTTTAAGTAAGATTATGTAATAATAATGTAATTACTTAATTACAATAACATAAAAGATTATAATTATTTATTATTTAATTAAATATTAAATAATAAATAAAGACAAGTAATAATTAATTATTTTTAACTTTAATAAAAAGAATAATTAAAGATTTACGAGATGAATTAATTTTTTGTTATTTAATTAATATTAAATAATAAATAAGGATAAATGATAATTAATTATTCTTTAATTAATAAAAAGGAATAATTAAAGACTAATAAGGTAAATAAATCAATTATTTACTACTCAAGGATAAAAAATTAATTAATTATTATTTAATAATTAAATAATAATTAAAGACTAATAAGGTTAATACATTAATTTTTTATTATTTAATTAATTTTAAATAATAAATAAAGACAAATATTAATTAATTATTATTTAATTAGTGTTAAATAATAATTAAAGACTGATAAGGTTAATAATATTAGATAATTAAAATATTATTAAATAATTAATAATATTATATTATTAGAGGACTAATAATAATAGATTCTTAAAATATTATTAAAAGATTAATAATATTAGAGAGCGATTAAAATATTATTAAATAATTAATAATATTAGGAAGCGAATAAAATATTATTACAAGGTTAATAATATTGTTCAAGCGTTAAGATACTTACTTAATAATAATATTATCAAGGGACGATAATATTATTAAAGAATTAATGTGATATCTAATATTTGATTATGTGATTAATGTTAGATAATATATGAGAATAATAATATTATGAATAATTATATGTTATACTAATTGAAGGATCCATGATAGGTCTTTCCAAAGAGGATAAGTTAAATTCATTAAGCGGATTATAGAATTGCGTAGCAGTAGTCCGCAGACAAGGCAAGCTCTTTAACTCAAACTCGAGTTATTATTTCAAAGCATGTTAGTGGATAATTATTGTTGATTATTCCACATTCCTTAATATTATTGTTAATCGCACTTTGTGCAACTGAATTCCTGTTCTATAATTATTGAACTGTGAATCAATTAAAGTTCTTTCATTAGTGAACTGTTTATGAGATAGATCTATGCTAGTTGTGTCAGCTGGATCGAATATATTTTAAATTTGATAAATCAAATAGATTTTAAAAGTTGTTCTTAACCAATTGAGTTGGTAAGAACTCGAGACTGAGGAAAAGAACAATTTTATTAAAGCATTATATTGAAAAACAATTGTTGCTCGACTATTAAGTGTTTATGCATAATTCACTGGGTATGAAAGGCTGATCCCCTTGACTATCAAAATTTACTAAAAGGACCAGTTTAAATATTGACAACCTTAGTATATGTTCATGGTTATTTCAAACCACTCAGCATCTATTATTCAATTATTGAGACTTAATTCATGTTCTCTCATAATCGAATTCCATTGTTGAACATTGAACTTTAAATTTTTTTCTAATCATGATATATCTCCCTTGTATTTAAACTTGCTAAGCAAATTAGTTGCTTACTCTTGCTATATCATGACGTTTATTTCAGCTAAGCCAGAGGCATCAAATAAGAAAGATAAAGGCAAGGGCAAACTTCAGGAATAGTAGTTATTAAAGATGTTTAATTATTATCTAATCAAATGTAATTAATTATGTAAACCTTTTGTAATAGCAAAGGTAAGTTTAAGTTAAGGTTAAGAAGACCTTGGGATTATTGTTGTAAGATTTTATATTAATGAACGATGTACGTTTATTATTCCGCAATAGTTATAGAATGTTTATGATGATGATGTATCGTGAGCATCAAACTCGAGGTTAGAGAACCCGAATTTGGGGGCGTCACAAGATCTATCAATTAGTACTGCGTATAATTACTCATCTATACGCTTAATTCTGCTATTATCTAGCAAATAATTCAATCACATTGTACATATATATAATGTACTATCATTAATCCTATAAGACATTTAATAGATCTTAGGTTAATGACTTAATAATTTAATCATGCTTTTCTTAAGTGATAATCACTTATTAGATCCTTAAATAATTTATTATAATTATTTAATTGAGGAGTTATTGAAATCTTCTTCATTTATGAACTCCATCTTCATTTGATTACTATTTAACATTAATTAAATAGTAATTAATTAATTACCTTTAGTTATTATTTAACTATAAATAATAACCAATTAAATTTTCTCATTATTTAATGTTAATTAAATAATGGATAATTAAATTCTTATTTGTCTTTAATTATTATTTAATATTAAATAAATAATAATTAATTAATTTCTTATCCTTGAATAGTAAATAATTGATTTATTTACTTTATTAGTCTTTAATTATTCCCTTTTATTAATTAAAGAATAATAAATTAACATTTGTTCTTATTTATTATTTAATATTAATTAAATAATAATTAATTAATTCATCTCATAAATCTTTAATTATTCTTTCTTATTAAAGTTAAGAAAATTAATTATTACTTGTCTTTATTTATTATTTAATATTTAATTAAATAATAAATAATTATAACCTTTTATGTTAATGAAATTAAGTAATTACATTATTATTACATAATCTTACTTAAACATTCTTTAATCACTATTTAATATCAATTAAATAATAATTAATCAATTTGTTAATCTCTAATTATTATTTAATCACAATTAAATAAAAATTAGTTACTTTATTAACACTAACTTTACTTAATTATCATTTAATATCACTTAAATAATAATTAAATATTTAATTTTGTATGTAATTAATTTGCTAACCATTTAATGGCACTAAAAATTATTTTTAATAATTATACACTTTCACTTAATTACGATTATGCCACTCACGCCAAAAATTTTCAAATTTGACGTCCTTTACGGAAACGCTTATAAAACGAAATGTACAATTCAGAATTAAGTTCCGTCGGAGGCGTTGGATTCGTAACTTCTTAAAATATAGTTTTGATATATCACACACCTGTTTTGGTTCTGTTTTGAGTTCGGAAATGTGGATAGAAGTGGCTGCTCAGTTTGGGTTGTTCGACAGTTTGCATAGTTTGGAACAAAAATCAAAACTTGATCATTTCTTAACATTTTTAAGTGATTCAAAAGGGATTTAGTCCTTAACTCATGTATCCAGCATGCCAATAAAGCAAATCTCAAATACCACTTATAGATTTCAAGATTAACATGCTTTATCACACTAGTAAACCAAACTTTTCATAAAAAATCATTCTAACTTCATTTCTTCCAAATTTTTCACACCAACTCTTGCAAATCCATCATAATCACATACTAAACTCAAGATCTAGTATATTAACATGATTTTAAATATTTACCATATGATCCCCAAAGATCTAGCATCAAAATAACTGTAGCATACTATAGAAGTAGTTTTATTGAACATAATGGAACAAAGCTTGGTTTTCTCTCTTTGGTTCCAACAATCAACTTGAAAAATACTTAGATCCTCATGTAAAACACTTATACTCATATAAAACAAGAGTTTACAAAGATCATAAACTAAGCCCCTTGTTTCCTCAAGATTTAGCTAAGTAAAGTACACTAAACTTGCAAAATTTCTTGGAAACAAACCTTGATCTCCTTGCAATCCTTCTCTTCTTTCCAAAATAGTTAAGAAACTTAGGATGTATGAAATATTTCACTCTCCTAGAGCTCACAAGGCTGCCGAATTCTTGTCCCTTTCTCTCTCTTTATATTTTATTCTTTTAGTAACTAAGAAGCTTTGGAAGTGTAAAATGAAAGTAAGTGTAGTAACTTTGATTATTTGGTTTACTAGATTGTAAGTGTTCAATGTATGATAATTGCCCACATGCTTGCTTGTACCAATAAACTAAAGTGTTGTATTAGTTCATCATGTGACACTTGTAAGAGTTGGTAGGGTTTGGTAGATTATTACTCACATTTTGGACAAGCTAGCAAAAATGAATTTTTTTTCTTCCCCTTTTGCCCCTCATATGGCCGAAAATCCCATGCCCTTTTCTCCCAATTTTGATTTCTTTCTTTTGTCAATTAATACTTTAATAAATAACCACAATGCCCCTCTTCAATTGGGCTAGGTTTGAGCCACTCATTTAATTCTTTTGGGCTTCCAATTTAATTGTTTGGGCTATGTAAACTAACATGACCCAAAATTTACATTTTATTTTACCCTAATTAGTTACTTAGGGTTTTTATTCCATTCAATTTGAAATTTAAAATGCTTCAATTTTATAACCCAATTAGACTTGTCTTAATTAGGCTTTAAAATAATTGGTCACTTGAGATAATAAAAATTATCCCTTAAGATAATATAATCATACATACTAACATTCTTCATTGATATAACCCTTAGGTTATTTACTTACTAACATAATGTATAATTAGGTTACATAGCCATCTATTTAATTCTCTTTATAATAATTCAATATATGACCATATAGAGAATACATATACTTACTTAATCACATTCAATCCACTTAGGTCACAAAGTTTTCCATAACATTGATATTTAATGAATATATTTACTTACAATGTGACTTAGGAATTCTTGGTTATTATAGTTGGTCTATTAATTAGTACTGCGTATAATTATATGACTATATGCTTACTTATGCTATTATCTGATAAATAATTCAAACACAAGGTATACATAATATCATGTACTATCATTAATCCTAAAAGATATTTAATTGATCTTAGATTACTGATTTAATTAATTAATAATGTTTTTTCAAAGTGATAAACACTCATTAGATCCTTAAATAATTTATTATAATTTTTTAATTAATGAGTTATTTAAATTTTCTTCATTTATTAACTCTATCTTCATTTAATTACTATTTAATATTAGTTAAATAGTAATAAATTAATTAACTTTAGTTATTATTTAAAAATAAATAATAGCTAATAAAATCTACTTATTATTTATTGTTAATTAAATAACGAATAATTAAATTATTAATCTTATTTGCCTTTAATTATTATTTTACATTAATTAAATAATAATTATTTATTTATTTATCCTTGAATAATAAATAATTTCATAAATCTTTAATTATTCTTTTTTATTAATTTAAGAATAATTAATTATTATTTGTTATTATTTATTATCTAATATTAATTAAATAATAAATAATTATTTTATAAGTTTTTATATCAATGTAAGTAAATAATTACATTATTATTACTTAATCTTACTTAAACATTCTTTAATCATTATTTAATATTAAATAATTAATGATTTAACTCTAGTTAATTCATTTACATAACCCAATTAGACTTACCATATTCAAATATATTGAGTACGTAATTAGGGTTTAATACGTTAATCAATTTCCTGGATTATTAAAATACTAAGGTTATTCCACTAACTTAATTAACTCATTAGTGAGAGTTCCTTTAAATACTCATAGCACACTAGTCACATAATCACTTAATCACTTAGTCATCTACAATATATCACAGATTTGTTAATTTTATTAATAATTAATTAATATATTTATTTACAATGTGACACGAAAATTCTTGGCTATTACATTCTCCCTTCCTTAGAATTTCACTAAGGTTACTCAAAAAGATTCGAATAATTCTTCGTCTTCTTTTCCTCGAGCTCCCACGTAGCTTCCTCAACATTGTGATAAGCCTTTCTCGACTTTAATCGGTTCATACGATATCACATGCTTGTAATTCGGCTTATACGGACGCTGTGACGCCCCCAAACTCGGGTCTTAAATACCCGGATTCGGTCATCACGATCTAATACAAACATTCACCTCTAAACAACATACATCAACTAAATTCGGAAAGAAATAAACGTATGTCGTTCATTCAAAAGGTGCTACTAGTCCCAAGATTCAAAAACCTTAATACAACCATACAATCATACCCTAGAATAACCATTAGGGTTCAAATTACATAAACAGAATTAAACTAAGCATAAAACAAAGTCAGCTACTTGAAGTCTATTACTTCATCTTTTCTTTGCTCTTGTCTTTCCCTGAAGTCTCGGATTTAACTATAATAAAACTCATGATATAGCAAGGGTGAGCAACTAGTTTGCTCAACAAGTTTAAATACAGCAATAAAGGATATATCATGATTAACAGAATATATACAAAGAGAAATTCAGCAATATGAATATCGGAAGCAAGGAGAATAATTGCTTTTAGAATAATTGATAGACAAGTAGACTTTGAACTATAAACTTCCAATGAAATCAATAACTGATTGACCCTTTGGTTACTGACTACAGAATATGTACTTGAGGGGATCATCCTCGCGTATGCCATATATATGCATAACATTCAACTCTGCTGTTTGTATCTTATTTTAGATACGTGGGGTACTCCCCTGCAATATAAGGGGTGTTCTCTTCAGTCTAAGAACCCATACCATCAATCGGCCTAGATAACTCTTATAAAAATTTTATGCAGTTGTCTGACCAAACAAGGATTCAGAATCTATCTGAAGCAGTTCATGAATTATAGAACTTTTAAATACTGTACAAGTCCAAGACTTTACGAACTCAAGTGCACCAAGTGCGAGTAGCAATAAAATCGATGCGGAATAATTGTAAAGTAATTAAACCACCTAAAGCATACTTGGAAATAAGGTCCAAGCGTAAATAATTAACTTGCAACACAATAATAACCTACACAATACAATATGAGAAGGATAGGAAACTTGCACAATAAATAGTGTAAGTCAGGGAACTTGCCTGCTTGCTTAGCTACAAATAATCTAGCTTTAACTAAATAGTGTTGAAACGACCTAACATAAACAAGTCGGTCTTTTTATTAGTATTGTGTAGACTGGTATGAGTTCACACTTACAAGAATCTAATGATCAGGTAAGTCTACCACATAATTCATGTAAGTCGATTCACTATGACTGAGTCTATAAACATTTAACTCCGTCCTAGATTAATAACTTTAGAATATCTAGTCTTTATGCATCAACATAGGCTTGAACATATAGCCCTTCAATTTAATCATGCAATACAGTTTAAGACACACACATACTGCAAGGTTCTGTCCATAATTTAAAGTAATTTGGCAAAACTGGCAACTGGCACAGCTACGCTGGTACTTGCCTTAGGAGTGACGCAGCTGCGCCACTCACTGGTCAGACCAGGAATGAAATTTCATTCTGCTGGAAATTCGAGCCAATTCTCTAGCATACAGGCTATTGATATTAATCAAATACACATGCTTATAAGGTTATTAACTTGAGTTTGAAATCTAGCATGCTCATTCTAAATCCAATTCAAAGTTATATGGTCTTTATGCTGGTAAACCTTAAGCTAATCAAGTCCATGTTACTATGGGTCAGCTACTATAGCCATAATAACGGGACTAAACAATACTTAGTATACATGCTTGTGGGTATTCTACACATGTACACATTAACCACATAGTCTACACTTGGAATTTCATTTTCTTGAACATGCGTGCATAGGTAAAATTCATGTTTAACCAGATGATGCTCATGTCAACATGTTTAGAGGTATAATGAATCCTATTATTCATGCTTGCATGATTAGAACGTAACTCACACAGTGATTGATGATATTAGCTTTCAAACTCTAAGTTTTCTTTGAAAATTACACTAAGTCAACTAAAGCAACTTAGTACATGCAAAGTATCTTGAAATCATAACTCACATGCATTTGAACACATATCTATGCCACATATACGAACTCAATTGGTCAGAACTTAAATAGCAAAAGTTTTGTCAAGTTTGTTTCAAAGTTCTTAAGTTTTCTTTTAGAAAATACATACTAGAACAACGTACGCGACTCATGTTACATCAAGAAACATATACACATGAGTTAAACTAGTTTTCATGCCTTCCTTAAGTAATACCAACAAGTTAGCATTATCAGATTCATAATAGAAACAGAAAACAAAGTTCAGGGCCTGGCTCAGCTGCGCTACACCCTAGTACAAATAGGGCGTAGCTGCGCCGGGGCTCTGCCAAAAATAGAGCAGCTTTTTACTTTAGCAGTTAACAAAAACCAAACTCAAAATTTTCTTCACGAATTCCATTCTAAACATGATACATTATAGTTCTAACATACCTATAAGCTTGTATAACACTTAGCAAGTATTTCTCAATTCAATTAACTTCTAATTTAACATAATCAAGAATTTGAAATTGAAGAACATGAATGACAAGTAATACGAATTATACCTCTGCAATGAATTGAGCTGCTGCTAAAGTGATTTCTCTCAACTGATCTCTATCTCTCTATCTATATATCTCAGTGAACTCACACTTGCTTGAATAAAATTCTCAGCAATTTAAAAGAAGAAGGAGAAGAGCTCATTATATAGGCAAATCAATATACAGTTCATAGCTTTGCTCACCATATCAAACTAATGGAAATAAGAATTGTATGATGGTTAAGGAGATGGGTTGGTAGAGTAGTTGAAGAACACTGTTATGCCCACTCCCCCTCATGATCATTAGCTAGAAATGCTGAGTTTAAAAGAAGAGGTATAGACTAGCCTTCATGAGTTATACACATGAGAAAGGAATTGGTCACTCAATTAGGGACAAGGCAATTAACTCAGCAACTTGTATATAACACACTAAGGTTATATATATATACCTACCATACTTACTTAGGTTATATAATATATACACTTTACATTTCATATACACTTAGGTTATAAATTAATTAAAGGGTACATATGGATAATATTATACATAATAGCAAGTTGGGTTATACACATCCATATATAATCCATGTACATTTTATTAATACCAAATATAATTCAATTGGGTATTATCACATTACATTATCCCCACCTTATTATTATAGTATACATTAACTCTCCAATTCGTGATTAAATAAAAGATTGAATTGGTTAATTAAATAAATAATCTAGTCTGTTAGTATTACATTACTAAATAGACTATTAAATATTAATATTAATATTGCTTACATTTATTAATTAATCTACACAATTAAATCCTTTCACTATATTCAAGTAAATTGAATATTTAATTACTAACAATTCTATCAATTCTTATGATATACAAACCTTAGGGCTAGTCCACTAATTTAATAAAACCATTAGTGACTCCCTTTAAATTAATTCTAGCAATTATTTGCATAGGCACTAATTCACATAACCACATAACCACACAAGGTTTAAATAAGCATACAAAACTTACTCATTAAAATTAAATCCTATATTTAATTAATAATGGAGTTTAAAAATTCTCGGTCATTACAGACGCAACACTGACACATGAAACACATTGTGATTATGTTCCAGTTCAGGAGGTAGAGCTACCTCGTACGACACTTTGCCTATCTTCTTCAATATTTCGAATGGTCCAATAAATCTCGGACTCAGTTTACCTTTCTTCCCAAATCTTATCTTCCCTTTCTAGGGAGGTACCATTAGAAACTCATAACTTCCCACTTCAAAGTCTCTTTTCTTGCGATGAAGATCTGCATACTTCTTTTGTCGATCCTAAGTTGCTACCTGTTGAGCTCTTATCACTTTGATGATCTCTACAGTCTGCTGCACCAATTCTGGCCCCAATAGTCTTCGTTCACCTACCTCGTCCCTAGGGGTGCTCATCGGTAAAAAATCGAACCAAAACTGAAAAAATCGAACCAAAACTGAAACCAAAATACTGAAAAAACACGAACATGTACCGAATTATCTGTTTCGGTACCGGTTCGGTACAGAATCGGTACCGGTTTTTTCGGTTCGATTTTCGGTTATACCGCACGGTAATATATATATATATAATTATTAATAATAATTAAATAATTTTATTTTCTATTAATAATTTTTTTAAATCATCTATATAATTGATTAATTGTCAATTTATGTACTGGAAATAAATTGACATAATAAATTGGGAATGATTTGAACCAAGCAAATAAATTGAATGAATTAACGGAATAAATTGGCAGCTATAGCCTATACAGTACAGACTTGAGAGTTGAGACTACTAATAAAAGCACTTTTCATGATTGTTTTGTGGTATGAATTAAAATAATATACATTTGAATAAATATTTGACCAAATTATATTACTAGTGTATGAGATAACATATAATAAATTAAAGTGGTACTCTTCTTAATTGCTACTAAAGTACTAATCTTATATCTATCTAATATTAAGATCGAGCTCATCTTCATTCTGTATATCTTTCCCTTTTCCCTTTATTAGCCTTGTCCTAAGTTTAAATACTTTGTTTTTTTTTCAAATATATAAGATTAATATTCATATTTGAAAAATTAATTGAGATATTTTAAAATTTATATTTGACATTTGAGTTCTGAAATTAATTACTAATTTTTTGAAAAATTAATAAAAGATGAGCTTAATGAGAACATAAATTTTGTGTTAAACAAAAGGGTAAAAGTGGGTCATAAAATAATTATGAAATAAGATATTTTCATTTCATTCTTTTTTCAAATTTATACCTAAGAAATATAATTTATATTTATAAAAATAATCAGGAGTGGACGGGAAAAATAATCACAAAATTGAAGAAAGCAAAATAGATGGGAAAAGGACAAGAAGATCTGAAGATTCACTTGTCTCCTGGTTAGATTTGAGATGCTTAGACGGTGGGTGGATTCGTATCCGGGTGCGTGGCTGCTGCTCAGAACTCAGAAATCGAAAGTGTGCTGGGCTGCTGCTCAGAAACCCAAGTGGCCAAATATGCTGGGCTGCTGCTACAAGCCTACAATTATAAATCGGTTTTTTTTGGTTCTTCGGTTTTTATCGAATCCAAAATTTTCATTACCGCTACCAGTACCGAAAAGTATAAAAAAACCAAAAAATTGGTACCGAAAAAACCGGTACCATCGGTACCGGTACCAACCGGTTCGGTAAAAAATCTAAAAAACTAAATTTTTTGAGTACCCCTACTCGTCCCAACATAAGGGCGTTCTGTATTTCCTCCCATACAGGACTTTATACGGTGGCATCCCAATGCTTGCATGATAACTATTGTTGTATGCAAACTCCAATAATGGAAGATGATCTTCCCAGCTTCCTTTGAAGTCCATCACACAGGCTCTGAGCATGACTTCTAGTGATTGAATTGTTATATCTTTGCCCATTGGTCTGTGGATGATACGCGGTACTTAACCGTAGCTGTGTTCCTATTCTTTCTTGAAGACTTCTCCAAAAGTTTGACGTTAAGCACGGATCTCTATCAGACATAATTGATACAGGCACTCCATGTCTCGAAATTATTTCCTTGATATATAATTTGGTAAGTTGATCCAAAGTATACCTGATCCTGATCGGCAAAAAGCTTGCTGACTTTGTAAGACGATCAACAATCACCCATCTGGCGTCATAACCGTTTTGTGTCGCTGGAAGTCCTACCACAAAATCCATCGTGACGTGCTCCTATTTCCATTCCAAAATTTATAACGGCTGTAAAAGTCCACTAGGTCGTTGATGATCTGCCTTGACTTTTTGACAAATTAAATATCTGCTGACACATTCAGCCACCTCTCTCTTCATGTTAGGCCACCAATAATGTTAACGCAAATCTTGATACATATTTGTGCTTCCTGGGTGTATTGAATATCTCCTACGGTGCGCTTCTTGCAAAATCTCTTCTATTAACTCTGGTACTGCAGGTACCCAAATTCGTCCTTCAAATCTCAGTAATCTAGTGTCGTCAATCTTATACTTCAACTCTTCATCTTCAGCTAACCGCTTCTTGATGTTACCACATTCCTCATCATTCTCTTGTGCTTCCTTTACCTTGTCTAATAAAGTTGGACTTGCTTCCATTTCTATTACACTATCCGAATTCTTTAGATTTTTCACCTCCAACTCCATTTTCTCCATTTCTCTTACTAAATCTTCTTGTTCTGTCAATACAAATAACTTTTCTCTGCTCTTCCTGCTTAAAGAATCTGCTACTACATTGGCCTTCCCTGGATGATATAGAATATCACAATCGTAATCCTTGATCAATTTTAACCATCTCATCTGCCTCATGTTCAACTCCTTTTGTGTAAAGATATACTTCAGACTCTTGTGGTCTGTGTATATCTCACACTTTTCTTCATAGAGGTAATGTCACCAAATCTTAAGGGCAAACACTGCCGCATCCAATTCCAGGTCATAGGTAGGGTATCCCTTCTCATTTTCCTTTAATTGTCCTGACGCGTACGCAATGACTTTACCATTCTGCAATAACACGCAACCCAGTCTCTTGTGTAACGCATCACTATACACTGTAAAACCTCCCATACTATTTGGTAACGATAACATAGGCGCTTCACTCAATCTTTTCTTAAGTTGCTGAAAACTCTGTTCACACTTTTCTTTCCACACATACTTAACGTTCTTCCTCTTCAGATTAGTTAATGGTGTCGCTATCTTCGAGAAATCTTGAATAAACCTCCGGTAATATCCTTCCAATCCCAAGGAACTTCTGATCTCTGTCGGTGTCTTTGGTTGTCCCCAATTTTTCACCGCTTCTACTTTCGCTGGATCAACAGAAATTCCCTCGTTATCAATGACATGTCCCAAAAATTGAACTCTCTTCAACCAGAATTCACACTTTGAAATCTTCGCATATAACTTCTCTTCTCTTAATGTTTCTAATACAATTTGTAGGTGTTTGGCATGCTCCTCTTCTGTCTTCGAATACACCAGAATATCGTCAATGAACACAACTACAAACTTATCTAAGAACGGTTTAAATACTCTGTTCATCAAGTCCATAAAAGCAGCTGGTGCATTTGTCATTCCAAATGACATCACTAAAAACTCATAATGGCCATAACGAGTTCTATATGTTGACTTTGGTACATCCTCCGTCCTAACCTTCAACTGATGGTAACCAGTCCTTAAGTAAATCTTTAAAAAACATCTCGCTCCTATAAATTAATCAAACAGATCGTCTATCCTCGGTAACGGATATTTGTTCTTGATTGTCACCTTATTCAACTCTCTATAATCTATACACAACCTCATCGATCTATCTTTCTTCTTTACAAACAACACCGGTGCTCCCCACGGAGATACACTAGGTTGGATATACTTCTTGTCCAATAACTCTTGTAGTTGAATCATCAACTCTTTCATTTCTACCAGAGCCATCCTATACGGTGCTTTCGATATCGGCACTGTCCTCGGTACTGAATCAATCACAAATTCTATCTCTCTGTCTGGCAGAAGTCCCAGAAGTTCTTCTGGAAAGACACCCCCAAACTCATTAACTATAGGTATCTGCCCCATGTCCGAATTCACAACCCGTGTGTATCCACAACATGAGCCAAATAACCTTCACATCCTTTTCGTAACATCTTTCTGGCCAACATCATCGTTAGACAACTTGTTTGTCTTGGCGACTTGCTACCATAAAATACAACCTTAGACTTATTTGGTGTCTTAAGTCGTATACTCTTCTTCTGACAATCTATAACTGTTTCATGGTTAAACAATCAATCCATCTCTAAGATAACATCAAATTCTCCTAAGCGTATCAGAATCAAATTCACGCTTAACTTATGTCCCCTTATTTCCACACCACAGTTTTTATGGATAAACTCTACATGAATCACTTCTTTGTTTGCAACTTCTATATTCATTGGGTTCTTTAACTTTTCACAGGGTAAGTTTAATCTTTTAGCAAATTTATTAGATACAAATTAACAGGTAGCTCCCTAATCAAATAATACATATGCATTTATATTATTGATAGAAATAATACCTGACACCACCTCCTTTGATGCAACTGCGTCTTGCACAGTCTTGTTGAATGTTTGGGCTGTCGGCTTGCTCTGCTACGTCAACCCTCCTATTTTTAACTTTGTGGTACTGCTCCTGTTTCCACTTCCTCCGTCAGTATTCTTCTTAAATGGACAATTTTTAACCTGACGCCCCGTTTCTCCACATGAAAAGCAACCTCTCTTCCTTGGTTTAAGACAATTTGGTGAAATATGTTCTTCCTGACCGCAATTATAACAGACATTCTTCCCCTTCATACACTCTCCAGAGTGATTCTTTCCACACTTTTCACATGTTGGCTTCTTCTGTGGTGTACTCCCTTGTTTAGTTCCTAAGCTGTTGCCACTGTTCCACTTGCATTTCTTAAAGTTACTTCCACCACTGTTGGCACCCTGATTTCCACCTTCAATGTTCTTCTTGTTCTTCTCCCGATTGTAATTAGACACTGCTTCGCTACCACCTTCGACAATGATAGCTTTCTCTAATAATGCTGAAAACGTAGCAATTTGTAGCACTACAACTTTGCTGTATATCCTCGGCTTTAATCCATTCTCAAACCTATGCGCCTTCCGTATTTCTGTGTCCACCTGATGAGGTGTGAACCTGGCTAACTTAATAAATTTGGCTGCATATTCGGCAATCGTCATGTTCTCTTGCTTCAATTCAAGAAACTTTACTTCCATCTTGGCTTGCATGCTCGACGAGAAATAGTTCTCAAAGAACAACTCTTTAAACCTTGTCCAGGTTACTACTTCTGTTCTGGCTCTAGCCTAGTTCGACTCCCACCAGTAATTAGCCTCACCTTTCATCAAGTAGGTAGCAAAAGTCATCTTTTGCTCCTCGGCTACCCTAGCGATGACTAAAGCCTTTTCCATCTCTTTCACCCATGTCTGAGCTTCTATGGGGTCTGTTGTTCCGCTGAATTCTGGCGGTCTTACAGCCTTAAAATCTTTAAAGTTTGCCAATCTATTATCCGTTCTAGTTCTTGATGCTGGTGCACGAGTCTGCATAGCTTGAGCTATCATATTTGCAAAGTTCTGCATTGGTTCAGCTTGATCTCTTTTATTATTTACAGATTGTTCCTCCCTCTAGTTTTATTTTTGTCGTCTTGGCGGCATTATCTGGTTAAACAAAATCTTACTTATCACTTTGAGTTTCATTATATGTCATATCTTATAAGTGTTTAAAGTATAACATGTAATTTAAACTCTAACAATCATATTGTCATAATGTTCAACTTGCTGAATTAACATATTCAGCTTGCTGAATTATCTAATCCAGCTTACCGAATTAACACATTCAGCTAAATAAACTTTCAAATTATCAACAGACAACTTACTATCTTCATACTCAAGACTTATCTACTTAATCAAACATTTACTCATAATACCACATTTATATTTATATACCAAATATTAGTGTCTTACACTTACATACTTGGCCTATTTCTATAAATGCTAACTATCCCATTTTAAACATCCAGAGATGGGATCTACCAAAAGATATACTCCCTTATACACCTAAGATGAGGATAAATCATATTTACATACAACCTCACACAGTCAAAGGTTTACATCATACATAATCTAACCCTGCTAAACAAAAAGGGTACTAGTGCATCTATATACATTACAACCAACTAACACATCACTGGCTGTCAGGAAAAAGAACCTCCACTTGGACATACTCCTGCTCCTGCAATGCACCTCCAACCATATGACGTCGCACTGACCGACTAGACTCACCGATATTAAAATGCGGCCTCCTATTATCCACCCTAGGACCGGCGTATGCTATATCTAAAGCCCGTCCCAGAGACTCTATCTTAACCTCCTTCTCCTCCAAAGCTGCCTCTAACTGATCAACCATCCTTGCTGCTCTAAGCCAGGCATCCTCAATTCTAATCTTGTCAGCAATTTCCAAATCAAACTCAAAGCGCATCGCCTGATGCTCAACTCTCAGTATTCCCAGCTTTACTTCCTCTTGCTCCAATATTTCCCTCAGCTCTGCATTCACAGAAACCATTTGCTGAGCCGATGCCACATGTCCTTGCAACTGCACCTTTACCTCTGCAAGCTCTGCCTGAGCCTGATATGCTAACTCTTTGTACTGCATCTCATTAAACTGATGAGTCGAGTTTTCTTGCTCCAGTTGTGTGACTCTATTTCCCAATGCTACATTCTCCTCGAACAAATATACTTCCATCATATCTTCATCATAGTCCTCACTCTCAGTGTGCTCCTCAACAGGATCCCTTGGCTCCTGCTCCATAGTATGGCTATCCTGCCTCTCTTCAGACATCCTATAAGCAAACAAGCACAACATCAGTATCATAATAAAATATATTTATTGATAAAATGAAACGATATTTTATTATGTACAATCTATACTAGATGAATCTCCACAATCAATCTTCTAGCATACTCTATACGAGTTTTCTTCTAAGGTTATAATATGACCTAGATAGGTTTTGTATCCTAATGTTTATAACCTAAAGCTTTGATACCAACCTGTGACGCCCCTAAATACGGGTTTTCTATCCTCGAGTTTGGTGCTCACGATACATCATCATCATAAGCATTCTATATACTATTGCGGAATAATAAACATATATTGTTCATTATAATAATGTCTTACAACAATATCCCAAGGTCTATTACCTTAAATTAAAATTACCTTACTTAGTTACATATAGTAACACAAAAAGTTAACAAAACCATTAAACATAATGTAACATAATACATAAGCATTCATAATAACTATTCCTGAACTTTTCCCTTGCCCTTGTCCTTCTTGGACGACTCTGTCTTAGCTGAAACAAATGTCATGATATAGCAAGGGTAAGCAACTAATTTTCCTAGCAAGTTTAAATACAAAGGATATATATTATGATTAAAAAATAATTTAGCTTTCAATGTTCAACAACATAAATCGATTGTGAAAGAATATGAATTAAATCTCGATAACTGAATATTCGAATAATTGAATAACAGATGCTGAGTGGTTTGAAATAACCATGAATATATACTAAGGTTGTTAGTATTTAAACTGGTCCTTTTAATAAGATTTGGTAATCAAGGGGATCAACCTTTCATACCCGGTGAAATATGCATAATCACTCAATATACTAGCAACAATTGTTTTCTAATAATTCTTTAATCAAATTGTTCTTTTTTTTAGTCTCGAGTTCTTAACAAATCAATTGTTTAAGAACAACTCTTAGAAACATATTTGATTTAACAAATTTAAACATGCTTGATCTAGCTGATACAATTAGCATAGATCCATATAAAAAACAGTTCATGAATAAAAGAACTTTAATCAATTCACAGTTCCATAATGATAGAACATGAATTCAATTGCACAAAGTGCGAATATCAATAATCATTTTATATGTAAATAATCAACAATAATTATTCACTAACATACTTCGAAAGTAATAACTTATGTTGAGTTAGAGAACTTGCCTGTTCGACAAGCTACAACTAACTAGCTTTAATTAGAACTCTTTGAACGACCCAGCATTGACAATGTTGGTCTATTAATTAGTACTGCGTATAATTGTATGTCTATACGCTTACTTATGCTATTATCTGGCATATAATTCAATCACAAGGTATACATAATATCATGTACTACCATTAATCTTATAAGACATTTAATTGATCTTAGGTTACTGATTTAATTAATTAATAATATTTTTCTTAAGTGATAAACACTCATTAGATCCTTAAATAATTTATTATAATTGTTTAATTAATAAGTTATTTAAATTCTCTTCATTTATTAACTCTATCTTCATTTAATTACTATTTAATATTAGTTAAATAGTAATTAATTAATTACCTTTAGTTATTATTTAATAATAAATAATAGCTAATAAAATCTACTTATTATTTAATGTTAATTAAATAACGAATAATTAAATTATTAATCTTATTTATCTTTAATTATTATTTAACATTAATTAAATAATAATTGTTTATTTATTTATCCTTGAATAATAAATAATTTGATAAATCTTTAATTATTCTTTCTTATTAATTTAAGAATACTTAATTATTATTTGTTCTTATTTATTATTTAATATTAAATATTAAATAATTATTTTATAAATTTTTATGTTAATGTAAGTAAGTAATTTCATTATTATTACTTAGTCTTACTTAAACATTCTTTAATCATTATTTAATATTAATTAAATAATAAATAATTAATGATTTAACTCTATTTATTATTTAATCTTAATTAAATAACCAATAGTTAGTTTATTAATACTAACTCTACTTAATTATCACTTAAATAATAATTAAATAGTTAATTACATTTAAATTGTATGTAGTTAGTTTAATAAGCATTTAGTTGTATTAATAATTATTAATTAGTAAGTTTTAAATGATTTAAATGAGTTTAAACCATTAATTACTTAATAATTACATAACTGTTCAGAAAAATTCTAAATTAAATATTTTAATATTCTTCACAATTTTAGAAAATTTTGGGACCCGGACCCGCCACCAGAACTGGCCGAAAAGTGGGTGAACCGGCCGCAGAAAAATTCTGCCGGTTCATCGGTTTTGCTAAACCAGTCAATTTCTTTAATTGTTTTCAATTTTTTTCTTTTATTTTTAGTTTTGGGGTCCTTCACTAAAACCTTCATAAAATAAAATCTACAACTCTGATTTAGGTCCAGTAGGTCTCGTTGGACTCGTATCTTCCCGAAATACAATTTTCATTTATCAAACATCAAATTTGGATCTATTTTGGTCAAGGAAAACAGCGCAGAAGTGGCTGATCAGTGATATATTTTAATAGTTGGAGTGTTTTTGTAATAAATCAATATCTTGCTCATTTTCAACATTTTTACATGATTCCAAAGAGGTTTTACCCTTAAATAATAGATCTAGCATAACAAAAATTAAAATCACAAAAAACCTTTGTAGATTTCAAAATGACAAGCATAGATCACCCTTTTTAAAATAAATTTTTCGGAAAAACTCTTTCAGCTTTCTTTTTCCAAAATTTCCAACATAAACTCATATAGATCATCAAGTTAAACACATTATATACAAGATCTAACCTTCTCATAAGGTTCTAGCCATTTAAAATATAATACTTCAAGGATCTAACATAAAACTTCATATAGAATACAAAGTTAGGGATTCTTATTTTGTTTTGTGGGCTATTCTTCTCTTCTTTCAGAATATAGGTGATGAATCTAGGATGCATGAACTCTTGCTCCTCTTCTCCTCTTTTCTTCCCACCGAACCCTCTCTCTCTCTGTCTTTTGTCTCTCTTTTTAGTTTCTTTCTTTAGTTTAGCTTAGGAAATGAAATAAGAACAAATGATGTACTTGATTTGTTGGTTAGTAAAAGGTGTGTAGATATAATGTATATATCTATTATTATCTCCCAAGCTCTTACTCTTTCTCTCTCTCATTAAGTTAATTGTTTCTTACAAGAATAGCCAAAAGTGGTGGTGGAATGAGAGGATGACACCTAAACAAAGTTGTTCACCTACTAAAGTGATATAATAATCACATTATCCCCCCTTCTTCTCCTCTCTAAACTCCGGCCATAAGGCCTTCTTATCCTTTCCATTTTTTTATTTTTTTATACTTTATTCAATGACCAAAATACCCTTCTTCAAGTGGGCTATGATTGGGTTTTTAAATAAATTCTTTTGGGCTTGCAATTAATTATTTTGGCTACTAATAAGCTTGGGTCTCCATAACTAATTAATTGTACTACTAGTATACTTGCCCTTTACATCTAATATCGGGCTAGTTTAATAGTTTAGTTGCTCTTAAATCAAATTATCTACAAGTCAATTACTTAAATAAACAATTGTGCTTGTTTAAATTACTTACCCTTCTTAGTCTATTAAATCTATTTTCACTTGAACTAATACTCATTATTATTGATATTTGCATATTCTCATCAACCAATAATGTTAATTCATTTACATAACCCAATTAGACTTACCATATTCAAATATATTGAGTATGTAATTAGGGTTCAATACGTTAATCAATTTCCTAGATTATTAAAATACTTAGGTTAGTCCATTAACTTAATTAACTCATTAGTGAGACTTCCTTTAAATACTAGTAGCACACTAGTCACATAATCACTTAATCACCTAGTCATCCACAATATATCACAGATTTGTCAATATCATGAATAATTAATTAATATATTTATTTACAATGTGACACGGAAATTCTTGGTTATTACATAGGATATATGATATGAGAATATACTATTTAAGATGATGATGCATAAATGGTATAAAGGATTATAAGATATATGTTGAGCATAAAACTACGTGTTATATAAAGCATGAAAACTGTTAGATTTGCAGGGCTGTCGAGTTCAGTCTTGCAAAAATATAATTTTTGCAGGTATGATATGCAACACAGTTTCTTGCTATCCGGATGATAAAGAATAGAGGCCTGCATGCAGGAAAGTTATTTCCTTTAAGTAAGAACTATATTATATCGTAATGACGATTGTTGATGTGTGTAAATGAGAATTGTGTAGGTATTAGGTTATTCGGTAAATGAAAAATATTTGTGTTAAGACTGAAATACAATTTGACAATTACCTTAAAAAGTAATGTTTTATAAGAATGATTCTGTATAAGACAGAATATGAGTTAAGAAATGAGTTATATATACTCATATCACTCTGATAAACTAAATCATAAAAATAAATATTATTTTGAGATAGAAGAGAATCGTAAAGGTTAAGATTCAGGAAACGAATGTAAGACAAAAAGAAAAGTTTTAAATTATCCCGTATTTTTAGCTATTTTAACATTGAATAATGTTTTAAAGTTAGAACAAGATAGTATTAACGCACAAGATCGGAAAGAAACTTAGTCTCGATTTTGGGGTCGTTACATTTGGTATTAGAGCTATAAGCACAACTGTTGTGAAGAGCCCCGAGCCTCTCGCTAATGATGTCCCTATAAGGGAAGACACCGAAGCCAGACTCTCTGTAGGGGACACTGAGCAAGTCGGTGGCAAGCTGATGGGTGCCATTGTGAAGTGTTATGGTTGAAAGTACCATGAGCGTTACATAACCTTTTTATAAAAATAACGGCAAAACTTTTACCGTTAAATTGTTGAAATACCCGGTGATAAAAGTACAGTAATACGCGTTGTTGCACAGTAGCACACGGTATTGCACAATATGTGTTATTATTGATTCTTACGTAAGAAGTCACTCCATATTCAATAATTGTCATAGTAGTTGCTGCATAGTATCTCATATTATTGATTCAATTATTGTCACAGTACCATCTGCACAATACTTTATATTATTAATTAATAATTGACACGACATAGTTACTCATATTATAATTAGCATTATTGACAATGTTTAGAAATTTTTGACGAAGAAAGGAGTTAGGTTATTTAATTGCGCGCCAATAAGGAAAAATCCTTATCGGAAAGTCCCCTCTTTCCTGGAACGATCTGGTTGTCAATATTGTGAATATAATATTAATGATGAATAATTGTTGATTAAAGATAAGTATAATAATTGATGAGTGAAAAATATTTGTTTAATTTGTGATATAAATAGAGGATTTTATTATAAGTTTAGCTTATTATTCCATGGACCCCCACGTATCAATTTGTCAAACCGTCGGTATAAATTTATCTCAGTTTTGTTTTATTATTATTATAATAGTAATGAAACAAAAAATATATAAAACAGAAAACTTTTTATAATATATATAAAGTTATTTGTTTTATTAGAATAATAATAGAATATATTATATATAAAGTTTTTATTTTATTAGAATATTTTATTGCATAGTGTTGCACAGAAAAATCAAATTTCACCGAATTCGTCCGTGAATTTCTTTCGGTTCATCAGTGATTATTTTTCTTAAATAGTGCTGTTCCATTCTCCTCTAAATAGGGTGCTTAGTTAAAAAATAAAAATCACCCCAGAATCAGAGAATTATTCTTGTATAATATTGTGCGTATTTCTTTCTAGTATAAGAATACTTTGAGTGTAGCTAAGAGTGCAAGATTTTCTAAAGATAATCTCCGTTATACATGTCAGATTTAGTCTTCTACTATGATAAAGGATGTTATTTTTTTTCAATACTCGTAAGGGTTGTCATTCTATTCCTTATTAATCTGTGGGAATAACCTCTCTACACAAACTACCACATGCATGGTGAATAAACCTTCATATTCATTCTTTATTAAGTTGTGAAAGTGATCTGTCTACTCAGATTACTGTATGACGGGAGAAAATCCATTTGCAATTTCGTATATTCTTTCATACTCGTATGTGATATCATTTCTTTTGTACTCGATAAGGGATATCGTTTTCTTTCATATTTCTCCATTTATAGTATGAAATTATTGTTTGTTTCCATAACCTTATTAATAAATGGTGAAAATCCTTGAAATTAGTAGAATATCCTTGATAGTTTGCGCTCCATCTAATATCATTTCACTTGAATATTAGTCTGAACTTTGTTATTAAATTTTAATCTTTTCATGTCGGGGTACTATTCATACGGTACTATTTACAATGAAATTAAATTTTCTTTTCTTTGTCCAAGTTATCTTTTATGAATCTCATTCTTGAATTTTACTCCACAATTGGTTATTATGTTGACAATTTGAACATTCTTGAACTTGGATGAATTAAATTACAAATCTCTAATATTTGTCCTTGATGTCACTTGATTCATTCTTTATATCATTGTCATCATCCTCATGCTTGAATTGTGGTAAAAAGTTATATTTGGTCCGTTGTGCAAAGATTGATTGTTGATTGGTATGATTATGACCAGGAATTGTGTATTGGTATAATCATGACCTTTGGTGTTACAAAAAAATGCTTGTGGTGAAAGTTCTCTTTGGCCCGTAGTGCAAAGATGGATAGATGTTGTAATAACAAAGGATTTCTGTGTGCATTGTAAATAAATATATTAAATAATCTGTAATATATCATGGATGATTAAGTGATTATGTGAATAATATGTTATAGTATTTAAAGGAAGTTTCATTAATAAGTTAAATAAGTTAGTGAACTAACCTAAGTATTTTAATAATCTAGAAAATGAAATTTAGGTGTTAAACCCTAATTAAATACTCAATAAACTTGTATACGACAAGTCTAATTGGGTTATGTAGGTGAATTAGTATTATTGATGAATAATAATATGGAAATACCAATAATAATGAGCATTAGCTCAAGAAATAATAATTAAAGAAGAATAAATAAATTAAACAAGCCCAATTATATTTTTAGTGTGGGACTTGTAAATAAATTAATTTAAGGGCAATTAAATTATTAAATTGGCTCAATATATCATGTATAAGATAATTTAATAATAGCCCAATTTAATTAATTAGGTAAGCCCAAGTTTAATTTTTGCAAGTAAGCATAATAAAAAAAGTGCAAGCCCAATTTGCATTTAATTTAAGCCCAAGGCTTAGCCCAGGAGTGAGGGGCATTATAGTCATTAAACCAAGCATTTAATAAAACAAAAGTGGAGAAGAGATGCATGTGGCGGGTTTTTGAAGGAGAGAAACAAGGGGAAAGAATGTAATGATTATGTTAACTTTATTATGTAATTACCTTTATTAGGTGTCATTAAATTAATGGGGCCAACACTTTAATGGTTGATTGCAAGTTATGTTTTGTATAATGAGAGAGAGAGAGGATAGCAAGATAGTAAAAATCTATAGATATAAGAAATATATCTACACTTTTAATATTAAGTAAATATAACTTTCTATGTTTTCTTTTTCATTTACTAAGCTTAAGAAAGAGAAAACAAAGAACTAAAGAGAGAGAGCAAGAGAAGATTTCGGTGGGAGAAAGGAGAGAAGAGGGAGAGGGCTTGATTCATAGATGCACCCAAGATTTATCACATATTACGGGTATAGAAGAAGAGAAGCCAAAAAGTCAAGGTATAAAACTAATCTTTAGACTTTACTTTTCTTTTCTTTTATGGATTTGATGGATCAAGGGGTTTTGTGATTTGGAAGTATAGAACCCTTTAAGTTATGTGTTTTCTATAGTTTCATGTGTGGATCTAACTTGTACAAGTATTAAAAAGTGGATCAAAAGGAGAGAAATGAAACTAGGTTTCTAGAAATCTAGAAAACCCAAGCTTTCTCTTCCTTTGAACAAATAGTATGTTAAATCTACACCTCCTTTTCATGATCCGTCGAAGAGGGGTGCTAGATATATGTATTAACTAGTTAACTCAAGTGGTAGAACTTGAAAATCACTTGTCTAACAGTCGTGGTATGCGTTTTGGTCAAAACAATCCACGTAGCGGACAAAAAGCTTTAAAAAGCTCTCTGATCAGTCTATCACGAGGGCAGTTTCGTCTACTTCATTTGCTTTAAAAATTCAAGAAAAATTTGGAGAGGTAATATCAGAGGTTAGGTAGGTTATGTAAAAATTTGAGAATTTTTGGCCACACGGTTTGAGAGTTATGCATTTTACGGCCGAGAACTACCTTTAAAACTCTAACCGAATAACTCTCTGTGTATTGATCCAAAAATTATAAATTTTTTACTGGAAGTTCATATATATAACAGAAGCCTACCCTAAAATGTTCAGAATTTTTGGAGTTAGATTCGATTTATGAAAAATCTGACAATATTTGGCCATTATGGACTATGTAAATATAATAAATATATTTTGAAAATTCCCAGAAAAATATGTTTTCATGAGGGGATTATATGTAGGTACTGTCCATAAAAGAAATGATTTTTGAGTTGTTTTGCTATTTTTCATATAAATGATGTTATATGGTTAAATGAATTTAATTAAATATATGATGTCAAAAATGTGAAAAATATGGTTTCATAACTTGAGATCCTTAAACATGGTTGATGCAGATTTGTGGTGAGGATTTCGGTCAGTGGTGAATAGTGGTTATGTGTATGGTGTTTTAGAAGATTTAAATAAATTAATTAATGAAAGAAAAAGTAATTAAATAAATTATTTATTAATTCAATAAATGATTTAAAATATCTTTATATGACTAATGATATTAGATTAAAATATTATTGGTAATATTAGACTTAAATGTTATTAAAAGTAGATAACATTAGTTTGAAATATTATTATTTAATTAATAATATTAAACGGGAGACTAAAATTGAGAAATTACTTTATTTTAATTATAAGTCGTTCAAATTGGTATGCAATGGACTATATTATGATGGTAGTAGATTGAAATGAGAAGTCAGGGTACTGAAATGGATTCAGGATTGCTGAAATGATTTCGGTTTACTGAGTTTGATTTTGGTCTACTGAAATTATGATTTCAGGATGCTGAAATATATTTTGGTTTACTGAAATGGTATTTCAGTTTAGTGACATGTTATCTAGTTTACGAAGATAACATATAAAGGGAAAACTTATAATTATAAGTTATGACATGATTAAAAAATTATCAAAGTATAACAGTAACACTAAAATTTTAATATAATATCTAATACTTAACTATATGATTAAATGTTAGACACTTTAATATAAGATGATAAGATTATAAGTGAGTTATGCTATGACTAATCGAACGATCAATTATAGGTCTCTTCTCTAAAGAAGTTAAAGTAAATTGCTTAGCAGTAGACCGCGATTGAGGCAAGTTCTCTAACTCAAACTTGAGTTATATTTCAAAGCATGTTAGTGAATAGTTAGTGATGATTATTCACATCCTTATTGATTATTGTTAAATCGCACTTTGTGCAATTGAATTCCTGTTCTACAATAATTGGACAGTGAATTGTTTAAAGTTCTTTCATTCATGAACTGTTTATGAGATGGATCTATGCTATTTGTATCAGCTAGATCAAACATGTTTAAATTTGTTAAATCAAATATGTTTGTAATGCGGTGCCTAACCAATTGAAATGGTAAGGACTCTTGACTGAGAAAAAGAATATTTTTACTAAAGCATTATTGGAAAACAATTGTTGCTAGTATATTGAGTGATTATGCATATTTCACAGTGTATGAAAAGCTGATCTCTCTGATTACCAAGCTTTATTAAAAGGATCAGTTTAAATATTGACAACCTTAGTATATGTTCATGGTTATTTCAAACCACTCAGCATCTGTTATTCAGTTATAGAGATTAATTCATGTTCTTTCACTATCCCTTTATCTGATTGAACTTTGAAAGTTAAAATCTTTTCTAATCATGATATATCTCCTTCATATTTAAACTTGCTAAGTAAATTAGTTGCTTACTTTTACTATATCATGACAATTATTTCAGCTAAGCCCGAAAGTTCGAGTAAGAGGGACAAGGGCAAAGGAAAGGTCCAAGAATAGTTAATATAAATGTTTAAGTATCATGAGATACTATGTTTGATGTTTTTGTAAACCTTTTGTGTTACTTTATGTAACTTAAGTAAGGTATGTTTATGTTAAGGTAATAGACCTTGGGATATTGTATAAGACTTTATTATAATGAACAATGTATGTTTATTATTCTGTAATAGTATATATAATGCTTATGATGATGATGTACCGTACGTGAGCACTGAATCTGAGGTTAGAGAACCCGAATTTGGGGGCGTCACAGGTTGGTATCAGAGCTGTAAGTTATAAACATTAGGATGCGAAACCTAGGTTATAACTTTAGAAGAAAACTCGTATAGAGTATACTAGGAGATGGATTGGGGAGATTCATCTAGTATAGATTGTACATAATAAAATATTGTTTCATTTTATCAATGAATATATTTTATTGTGATACTGATGTTGTGTTTGTTTGGTTATAAGATGCCTGAGGAAGGACAAGACAGCCATACAGTCGAACAGGAGACGATAGATCCGATAGAGGATCAAAAGAATAGTGATGGGAATGACGAGAATATGATGGAGGACCTGTTCGAAGAGAACATGGCGCTGGAGAATAGAGTGACATAGTTAGAGCAGGAGAATACTACTCATCAATTCACTGAGACTCAGTACAAAGAATTGACATATCAAGCTCAGACCGAGCTTGCTGAGATGAAGATACAGTTGCAGGTGCAGACAACATTGGCTACACAGATGGTTGTCATGAATGCTGAGCTAAAAGAGAGACTAGAACAAGAGGAGATAAAGTTGGGAGTGTTAAGAGTTGAGCATGAGGCCATGCGATTTGAGTTCGATTTAGAGATCGCCGATAAGATTAGGATTGAGCAAGCATGGATTAGAGCATCCAATATGGTGGACCAGCTTGAGGAGAAGCTGGAGGCTAGTGAGGTTTGAGTGGATACTTTGGGACGATCCCTGGATGCCTCTTACATGGGTCAGCGGGCAGGAGTGAGGAGATCCTCAGAGATAGGCGAGTCGAGTCGATCTATTAGACATCGACATATGGATGGACTCATTCCACCAAAGCAGGAGCATGCAAGCACACCCCCTCCAGACGCGCAGTGATAGTTTAGTAGTTTTTTATTGTATATAGATGCAGTAGAACCCCTTTTGTTTATTAGGGTTTTATGTTTGATGTAAACCTCAGACTGTATGAGGTAGTATGTTTGTTTGATCTATCCCCATTTATGTGTATAGGGGAGTATGCCTTTTGATAGATCCCATCTCTGGAGGTTTAGAATGGGATAGTTAACATTTATAGAAATATGCCAGGCATGTGTACGACACTAAAAATTTGGTATATGAATATAAATGCGGTATTATGACTAAATGTTTGATTAAATAGATAAGTTTTGAGAATGAAGATAGTAAGTTATCTTTGTGATAATTGAAAGTTTTATTAAGCTGAAAAGGTTATTTCAGCAAGTTGAAAAGGGTATTTCAGCAAGCTGAAAAGGGTATTTTAGCAAGTTGAAAAGGGTATTTCAGAAAGCTAAAAAGGATATTTCAGCAAGCTAAAAAGAATATTTCAGCAAGCTGAAATGGAAAGTTCAGTAAGTTGAACATGAAGATAATGTGATGATTAAAGTTTAAATTACATGTTGTATTTTAAATACTTATAACATATAATGAAACTCGAAGTAATAATGTAAGATTTTGTTTAAATCAGAAAATGCCACCAAGATGGAGAGGAAGATGAATACCGAGATTACAGAGAAATGTAAATGAAGGAGCAGAAACTGAAAATGAAAATAGGGAAAGGGAACAAGCAAACCCACCAAACCCAATGCAAGATTTTGTGAATATATTGACAGAGGCTATACAGAATAGAGCACCAGCCGCAGCAAATCCGCCAGGGAATCAATTGGCAAATTTTAAAGATTTTAAAGCTATAGGACCGCTAGAATTCAGTGGAACCACGGACCCCATAGCAGCTCAGACATGGGTAAAAGAGATGGAAAAGGCCTTTGTCATTGCTAGGGTAGCCGAAGAGCAAAAGACGGCTTTTGCTACCTACTTGATGAAAGGTGAGGCTAATTACTGGTGGGAGACAAACCAAGCTAGAGCCGAAATGGAAGTAGTAACATGAACTAAGTTTAAGGAGTTGTTCTTAGAAAGCTATTTCTCGGAGGCCATGCAAGTCAGAATGGAAGTGCAGTTTCTTGAATTGAAGCAAGAACACATGACAGTTGCCGAATATAAAGCAAAATTCAATGAGTTAGCCAGATTCGCACCTCATTAGGTGGATACAGAACTACGGAAGGCACGTAGGTTTGAGAATGGGCTGAAGCCGTGGATACATAGCAAAGTCGCAGTGCTATAAATTACTACGTTTTCATCACTGTTAGAAAAAGCCATCATTGCAGAAAGAAGTAGTGAGGCAATATCTAGATTCAACCGAGAGAAGAATAAGAAGAAGATTGAAGGAGGTCATTAGGGTGCCAGCAGTGGGGGCAGTAACACTAAGAAACGCAAGTGGAACAGTGGCAACGAATCAAGAACTCAACAAGGGAGTACACCACAAAAGAAGCCAATATGTGTAAAGTGTGGAAAGAATCACTCTGGGGAGTGTATGAAGGGAAAGAATTTTTGTTATAACTGTGGCCAGGAAGGACATATCTCACCGAATTGTCCTAAACCAAAGAAGGGAGGTTGCTTTTCTTGTGGGGGAACAGGACATTGGATTAAGGATTGTCCATTTAAGAAGAATACTGACAGAGGAAGTGGAAACAAAAGCAGCATCACAAAGTTAACAATTGGAGGGCCAACGCAGCAGAGCAAGCCGACAGCCCGAACTTTCAACATGACTATGCAAGACGCAGTTGCATCAAAGGAGGTGGTGTCAGGTATAATTTCGATCAATAATATAAATGCATATGTATTATTTGATTCGGGAGCTACCTGTTCATTTTTGTCGGATGAAGTTGCTAGAAAATTAAACTTACCATGTGAAAAGTTAAAGAACCCAATGAATATAGAAGTTGTAAACAAAGAAGTGATCCCTGTAGAGTTTATCCATAACAATTGTGGTGTGGAAATAAAGGGACATAAGTTAAGCGTGAATTTGATTCCGATACGCTTAGGAGAATTTGATGTTATCTTAGGGATGGATTGATTATTTAACTATGAGGCAGTAGATTGCCAGAAGAAAATTATACACCTTAAGACACCAAATAAGTCTAAGGTGGTATTTTATGGTAGAAAGTCGCAGAGACAAACAAGTTGTCTGACGATGATGCAGGCCAAGAGGATGCTACAAAAAGGATGTGAAGGTTATTTGGCTCATGTAGTGGATACACGGGTTGTGAATTCGAACGTGGGGCATATACCTATAGTTAATGTTTGAGGATGTCTTTCCAGAAGAACTTCATGGACTTTCGCCAGACAGAGAGATAGAGTTTGTGATTGATTTAGTATCGGGGACAGCGCCGATATCGAAAGCACCGTATCGAATGGCTCCGATAGAAATGAAAGAATTGATGATCCAGCTATAAGAATTATTGGACAAGAAGTACATTCAACGTAGTGTATCTCCGTGGGGAGCACCGGTGTTGTTTGTGAAGAAGAAGGATGGTTCGATGAGGTTGTGTATGGATTATAGATAGTTGAATAAGGTGACAATCAAGAACAAATATCCATTACCAAGAATAGACGATCTATTTGATCAACTTAAAGGAACAAGATGTTTTTCTAAGATTGACTTAAGGACTGGTTACCATCAGTTAAAAGTGAGGACAGAAGATGTACCAAAGACATCATTTAGAACTCGTTACGGCCATTATGAGTTCCTAGTGATGTCGTTTGGATTGACGAACGCACCAGTTACTTTTATGGACTTGATGAATAGTATATTTAAACCGTACTTGGATAAGTTTGTAGTTGTGTCCATTGACGACATTTTGGTGTATTCGAAGACTGAAGAGGAGCATGCCAAACATCTATGAATTGTATTGGAAACCTTAAGAGAAGAGAAGTTATATGCTAAATTTTCAAAGTGTGAGTTCTGGTTGAATAGAGTTCAATTTCTGGGATATGTCATCGACAACGAGGGAATTTCTGTTGATCCAGCGAAAGTAGAAGCGGTGAAAAATTGGGGACAACCGAAGACACCGACAGAGATAAGAAGTTTCTTGGGATTGGCATGATATTACCGAAGGTTTATTCAGGATTTCTCGAAGATAGCGACACCATTGACTAATCTGACGAGGAAGACTGTTAAGTATGTGTGGACAGAGAAGTGTGAGCAGAGTTTTCAGGAACTAAAGAAAAGATTGAGTGAAGCACCTGCGTTATCTTTACCAGATAGTACGGGAGGTTTTACAGTGTATAGTGATGCGTCACACAAGGGACTAGGTTGCGTGTTAATGCAGAATGGTAAGGTCATTGCGTACGCGTCATGACAATTAAAGGACTATGAAAAGGGATACCATACCCATGACCTGGAATTGGCTGCGGTAGTGTTTACCCTTAAGATTTGGAGATATTATCTCTACGGAGAAAAGTGTGAGATATACACAGACCACAAAAGTCTAAAGTATATCTTTACACAAAAGGAGTTAAACATGAGGCAAAGGAGATGGTTAGAATTGATCAAGGATTATGATTGTGATATTCTATATCATCCAGGGAAGGCCAATGTAGTGGCAGATGCTTGAAGTAGGAAGAGCAAAGAAAAGTTGTTTGTATTGACAGACCAAGAAGAATTAGTAAGAGAAATGGAGAAAATAGAGTTGGAGGTGAAAAATCCAAAGGATTCGGATAAAGTGATAGAAATGAAATCAAGTTCGACTTTATTAGACAAGGTGAAAGAATCACAAGAGAATGATGAAGAATGCGGTAACATAAAGAAGCGGTTAGCTGAAGCCAAAGAGTTGAAGTATAAGATTAACGGCACTGGATTGCTGAGATTTGAAGGAAGAATTTGGGTACCTGCAGTACCAGAGTTAAGAGAAGAGATTATTCAAGAAGCGCACAATACGAGATACTCAATACACCCAAGAAGCACAAAGATGTATCAAGATTTGCGTCAACATTATTGGTGGCCAAACATGAAGAGAGAGGTTGCTGAATGCGTCAGTCGATGTTTAACTTGTCAAAGAATTAAGGCAGAGCATCAACGACCTAGTGGACTATTACAGCCGTTGGAAATCCCAGAATGGAAATGGGAACACGTCACGATGGATTTTGTGGTAGGACTTCCAGCGACACAGAAGGGTTATGACGCTATATGGGTGATTATCGATCGTCTTACAAAGTTAGCACACTTTTTGCCGATCAAGATCATGTATACTTTCGATCAGTTAGCCAAGTTGTATATCAAGGAGATAATTTTGAGACATGGAGTGCCAGTATCAATCGTGTCTGATAGAGATCAGCGCTTCACGTCAAACTTTTGGAGGAGTCTTCAAGAAAGTATGGGGACACAACTAAGGTTAAGTACCGCGTATCATCCACAGACAGACGGGCAAAGCAAGAGAACGATTCAAACACTAGAAGACATGCTCAGAGCCTGTGTGATGGATTTCAAGGGAAGCTGGGAAGATCATCTTCCATTGGTGGAGTTTGCGTATAACAATAGTTATCATGCAAGCATTGGAATGCCGCCGTATGAAGCCCTGTATGGAACGAAATGCAAAATACCCTTATGTTGGGACGAGGTAGGTGAACGAAGACTGTTGGGTCCAGAATTGGTGCAGCAGACCATGGAGATCATCAAAGTGATAAGAGCTCGACTGGTAGCAGCTCAGGATCGACAAAAGAAGTACGCAGATATTCATCGCAAGAAAAGAGACTTCGAAGTGGGAAGCTATGTATTTCTCAAGGTATCTCCCTGGAAGGGGAAGTAAGATTTGGGAAGAAAGGTAAACTGAGTCCAAGATTTATTGGACCATTCGAAATACTGAAGAAGATATGTGAAGTGGCATACGAGGTAGCTCTACCTCCTGAACTGGAACATGTTCACAATGTGTTTCATGTGTCAGTGTTGCGTCCGTACAAGCCGGATTACAAGCATGTGATATCCTATGAGCCAATTCAAGTCGAGAAGGACTTATCGTACGAGGAAGTTCCTATAGAAATTTTGGATAGGAAAGAGCAGAAATTGAGAAATAAGGTTATACATTATGTCAAAGTCTTATGGAGAAACCACAACGCTGAGGAAGCTACGTGGGAGCTTGAGGAAAAGATGAGGAAGAATTATCCGAATCTTTTTTAGTAACCTTAATGAAATTCCGTGGACGGAATTCTTATAAGGAGGGGAGAATGTAATAACCAAGAATTTCTGTGTGCATTGTAAATAAATATATTAAATAATCTGTAATATATTACGGATGATTAAGTGATTATGTGAATATAATATGCTATAGTATTTAAAGAAAGTTTCACTAATAAGTTAAATAAATTAATAAACTAACCTAAGTATTTTAATAATCCAGAAAATGAAATTTAGGTGTTAAACCCTAATTAAATACTCAATAAACTTGTATACGACAAGTCTAATTGGGTTATGTAGGTGAATTAATATTATTGATGAATAATAATATGGAAATATCAATAATAATGAGCATTAGCTCAAGAGATAATAATTAAAGAAGAATAAATAAATTAAACAAGCCTAATTATATTTTTAGTGTGGGACTTGTAGATAAATTAATTTAAGGACAATTAAATTATTAAATTGGCTTAATATATCATGTATAAGATAATTTAATAATGGCCCAATTTAATTAATTAGGTAAGCCTAAGTTTAATTTTTGCAAGTAAGCATAATAATAAAAGTGCAAGCCCAATTTGCATTTAATTTAAGCCCAAGGCTTAGCCCATGAGTGAGGGGCATTATAGTCATTAAACCAAGCATTTAATAAAATAAAAGTGGAGAAGAGATGAGGCATGTGGCGGGTTTTTGAAGGAGAGAAACAAGGGGAAAGAATGTAATGATTATGTTAACTTTATTAGGTAATTACCTTTATTAGGTGTCATTAAATTAATGGGGCCAACACTTTAATTGTTGCTTGCAAGTTATGTTTTGTATAATGAGAGAGAGAGAGAGAGAGAGAGAGAGAGAGGATAGCAAGATAGTAAAAATCTATAGATATAAGAAATATATCTACACTTTTAATATTAAGTAAATATAACTTTTCATTTTGTTTTCTTTTTCATTTACTAAGCTTAAGAAAGAGAAAACAAAGAACTAGAGAGGGAGAGCAAGAGAAGATTTCGATGGGAGAAAGGAGAAAAGAGGGAGAGGGCTTGATTCATAGATGCACCCAAGATTTATCACATATTACGGGTATAGAAGAAGAGAAGCCAAAAAGTCAAGGTATAAAACTAATCTTTAGACTTTACTTTTCTTTTCTTTTATGAATTTGATGGATCAAGGGGTTTTGTGATTTGGAAGTATAGAACCCTTTAGGTTATGTGTTTTCTATAGTTTCATGTGTGGATCTAACTTGTACAAGTATTAAAAAGTGGATCAAAAGGAGAGAAATGAAACTAGGTTTCTACAAATCTAGAAAACCCTAGCTTTCTCTCCCTTTGAACAAATGGTATGTTAAATCTACACCTCCTTTTCATGATCCGTCGAAGAGGGGTGCTAGATATTTGTGTTGACTAGTTGACCCAAGTGGTAGAACTTGAAAATCAAGTATCTAATAGTCGTGGTATGCATTTTGGTCAAAACAGTTCACGTAGTGGACAAAAAGCTTTAAAAAGCTCTCTTATCAGTCTGCCACGAGGGCAGTTTCGTCCACTTAATTTATTTTAAAAATTTAAAAAACATTTGGAGAGGTAATATTAGAGGTTAGGTAGGTCCTGTAAAAATTTGAGAATTTTTAGCCATACGGTTTGAGAGTTATGCATTTTACGGCCGATGGCTACTTTTAAAACTCTAACTGAATAACTCTCTGTGTATTGATTCAAAAATTATGAAATGTTTACTGGAAGTTCATATATATAACAGGAGCCTACCCTGAAAATTTCAAAAGTTTTGGAGTTAATTTCGATTTCTGAAAAATCTGACAATATTTGGCCATTATGGACTATTTAAATATAGTAAATGAATTTTAAAAATTTCCAGAAAAATATATTTTCATGTGGGGATTATATGTAGCTACCGTCCAGAAAAGAAATGGTTTTTGAGTTGTTTTACTATTTTTCATATAAATGATGTTATATTGTTAAATGAATTTAATTAAATATATGATGTCAAAAATGTGAAAAATATGGTTTCATGACTTGAGATCCTTAAACATAGTTGATGCAGATTTGTGGTGAGGATTTTGGTCAGTGGTGAATAGTGGTTATTTGTATGGTGTTTTAGAAGTATAAATAAATTAATTAATAAAAGAAAAAGTAATTAAATAAATTGTTTATTAATTCAATAAATGATTTAAAATATCTTTATATGACTAATGATATTAGATTAAAATATTATTGGTAATATTAGACTTAAATGTTATTAAAAGTAGATAACATTAGTTTGAAATATTATTATTTAATTAATATTATTAAACGGGAGACTAAAATTGAGAAATTACTTTATTTTAATTATAAGTCGTTGAAATTGGTATGCAATGGACTATATTATGATGGTAGTAGATTGAAATGAGAAGTCAGGGTACTGAAATGAATTCAGGGTTGCCGAAATGATTTCGGTTTACTGAGTTTGATTTTGGTCTGCTGAAATTATGATTTCAGGATGCTGAAATATATTTTGGTTTACTGAAATGGTATTTTAGTTTATTGACATGTTATCTAGTTTACTAAGATAACATATAAAGAAAAAACTTATAATTATAAGTTATGATATGATTAAAAGATTATCAAAGTATAAAAGTAACACTAAGACTTTAATATAATATATAATACTTAACTATATGATTAAATGTTAGACACTTTAATATAAGATGATAAGATTATAAATGAATTATGCTATGACTAATCGAAAGATCAATTATAGGTCTTTTCTCTAAAGAAGTTAAAGTAAATTGCTCAGCAGTAGACCGCGATTGAGACAAGTTCTTTAACTCAAACTTAAGTTATATTTCAAAGCTTGTTAGTGAATAGTTATTGATGATTATTCACATTCTTATTGATTATTGTTAAATTGCACTTTGTGCAATTGAATTCATGTTCTACTATTATTGGACAGTGAATTGTTTAAAGTTCTATCATTCATGAACTGTTTATGAGATGGATCTATGCTAGTTGTATCAGCTAGATCAAACATGTTTAAATTTGTTAAATCAAATATGTTTTTAAAGCGGTGCCTAACCAATTGAAATGGTAAGGACTCTTGACTGAGAAAAAAAACAATTTTACTAAAGTGTTATTAGAAAATAATTGTTGCTAGTATATTGAGTGATTATGCATATTTCACAGGGTATGATAGGCTGATCTCCTAGATTACCAAACTTTATTAAAAGGATCAGTTTAAATAATGACAATCTTAGTATATGTTCATGGTTATTTCAAACCACTCAGCATCTGTTATTCAGTTATAGAGATTAATCCGTGTTCTTTCACTATCCCTTTATCTAATTGAACTTTGAAAGTTAAAATCTTTTCTAATCATGATATATCTCCTTCATATTTAAACTTGTTAAGCAAATTAGTTGCTTACTCTTGCTATATCATGACAATTATTTCAGATAAGCCCGAAAGTTCGAGTAAGAAGGACAAGGGCAAAGGAAAGGTCCAAGAATAGTTAATATAAATGTTTAAGTATCATGAGATACTATGTTTGATGTTTTTGTAAATTTTTTGTGTTACTTTATGTAACTTAAGTAAGGTATGTTTATGTTAAGGTAATAGACCTTGGGATATTGTATAAGACTTTATTATAATGAACAATGTATGTTTATTATTCCGCAATAGTACTTATGATGATGATGTACCGTGAGCACTGAATCTGAGGTTAGAGAACCCGAATTTGGGGGCGTCACAGGTGTTTGGCATGATCATGATCATTGGTGATACAAACGAATATCTTTGGCCCGTAGTGCAAAAATAAAATGTTGACTTGCATAATTATTGATTGGTGTTACAAGGATAAATATTTCTGATGGACCTCTAACTTGTAGAAGATAGTAAAAATCATTCTCTACTTGACTCTTCTAATGGATTGCTATTTTTGCTGCAGTTGTTGATCTAAAGCTTGTTGTCCATAATATTTTATCTGATTTATTATTGTTGGAGGCTAACGATAATTTATTCTTCATTATCTTAGTCATAAAATTCTTTACTGAGCTAGTTGAGCTCACCCTTTTCCTTTTGTTTCCATCGTTCTTCTCAGGAAATGAGAGTGTTGCTGGGACTAGCCGGGAAGTGGAGTAATGATCCAAGATAGTGCGTTGGTATTCCTCACTATGTTTTGAAATAGTGTGTCAATAATCGTAATGAGGACTTAATTTAAGTATAGATATTGTCGTATTATATACGGTGCAATATTTGTATTAAAACTCACAGCTTATGTGTTGTCGTATTTTGCACGACAATTAATAGTTGTAAATATGAAGTTTGTATTTGGATTATGTACCATGATATTTGGCGACTCATAATGGGTTGTGTGAACCTATTTTGGGGGCATCACAGTTGATACTAGTGCTTAGGGATATGATCTCTGGTGGAGATCTGGGATTAGAGCTAAGAGGGGAGAGACGAGTAAAATCTTAGCTAGTGTGTCCTACCTAAGCTTATTGGTTATTTAATTGGTCGGTTGAAATATAGGGATAATATGTGATATTTTAATTTCTTTAATTAACCCTTATTTTATGACAGTATTTGAGAATGACATCTGAAAATTTGGAGATAAGAAATGGAGCATAGGAGACCATTGAGACACTGCCAATCAATAACCAGGATAATGTGCATTATGAAAGTAATAATCATACTTTAAACAACACCACCGACCAAATGATGAACGATGGGGTGTTTAGGAGCTTCTTACAATTCATGCAAAACCAGGCGAGAGAGACTCCTGTTCAAAATGCAGGTGGAAACAATGGTAACTCACAGCTAGTCAGTGTTAAGCAATTCAAGGAGTTGGGACCGCCGGAGTTTTTGGGGAAGCCAGAGCCACTCAAGGCAGAAGCTTGGATTAAGCAGATCACCAAAATATTTGATGTCCTGGGATGCACAGAGGAGAAAAAGATTCCCTTCACTACCTTTATGTTGCGTGGAGATACAAATTACTGGTGGGAATCTGTGAAACGTACTAATCTTTCCGCACTTAAGATGACTTGGGAGAAGTTACAGGAATTGTTCAACGACAAGTATTTTCCAAAAAGTATTCGTCATATGAAGGAGGTGGAATTCATCAAACTAGAACAAAACAATATAACTGTATCACAATACGAGGCCAAGTTTGCGAAATTATCCCGGTTTGTATCCCATTTGATGGATAATGAGGAACGAATGACACGAATATTTTTGGGAGGTTTGAAACCTAAAATTCGTAAATACCTCATTTCTCATAAACTTTGTTTATATTCAGATGTTGTGAATAAGGCTCAATTATTAGAGCGAGATAATGAGATTTTTCAACCAAAAGACAACAACCGACAACACGATAATAGTCGTACCGGTGGCAACGGTCATCGGAATAATAATAACCAGCGTGGAGGAAATTATCATTCCATAAATGGTAACTACTTCGGTGGTAATCATGGCCAAGATAATAGAAGAAGTGAGTCAGGTGGAAATTTCATAAAAAGAAGATTCAACAATGACAACGAAAAGACATCGGCAACAGCACCAGCAACCGTTTCTAGGGGAGGAGAACGACCACCAGTCGTATGTTACAAATACGTACAAGATGGGCAAATCAGTCCAAATTGTACACAGCAACCCAAAGTGTGTTACAATTGCAAAAATAAAGGTCACATAGCTCGAGTGTGCCCTATAACGAAGTCAAGTCCAGCTGGGATGGTGACACCTAAGGCTGTCTTAGACAAGTCGGTGGTTCAGGGGAGAGCTTTTGTCTTGACTTCCCAAAAAGCGAGGAACCCGAAAGAAGTTATCACGGGTAAGCTAATCATAAACTCTTGCGAAATCTATGCCTTATTAGATACCGGTTCTACCCACTCTTTTATTTAACCTGCTTGTGCTCAACGTTTAAACTTGACCCCTGAGAAATTAGACTTTGACTTATCTGTTGAAACTCCGTTGGGAGAAACCTTCATTACATCCACAGTTTACAAATCTTGTTTGATTCAAATTGGCACCCTCACATTACCTGTTGATCTCATCTCTTTGAAAATACTTGTATTTGATGTGATTTTAGGAATCGACTGGTTAACCACTCATCATGCTAAAATTGATTATTTTCGCATGGTCGTTACCTTTCATATTCATAACCAACATGTTATGCGAATTCAAGCAACCAAACCACTAAAATCAATCACTGTCATTTCAAGTTATAAAGCCATTCGTTTATTGAAAAACAGATGTCAAGCTTTCTTAGCCCATGTCACCTATTTAAACAAAAATACGTCAGATTTGAATGATATTTCTGTTGTTAATAAATTCCCTGATTTATTTCTCGAAGAACTTCCTGGCCTACCCCTAGAACTTGAATTTGAATTTTTTATTGACTTTGAACCCGATACAAAACCCATTTCCAAAACCCCATATCGAATGGCTCCTATTGAACTTCAAGAGTTAAAGGTCCAACTACAGGAGTTGTTAGATATCGGCTTTATATGTCCTTGTACATCGCCTTGGGGTGCTCCTGTTTTATTTGTAAAGAAGAAAAACGGGAGTATGCGACTTTGTATTGACTATCGAGAGTTGAAACATGTCACCATCAAAAATAGGTATCTGTTACCTCACATTGATGACTTGTTTGACTAGTTGCAAGGTGCTAAATTCTTCTCAAAGATCGATCTTCGTTATGGGTATCATCATTTAAAGATTAAAACTGATGACATTCCAAAGACTGCCTTCAGAACTCGACACGGGCATTATGAATTTTTAGTCATGTCTTTTGGATTGACTAATGCTCCTGCTGCCTTCATGGATAAGATGAACTGGATATTCAAGGAATATTTGGATCATTTTGTGGTTGTCTTTATTGATGTCATCCTCATTTACTCCAAAAGCCGTGAACATCATAAGCAACACTTGAGGCTGATACTCCAAAGGCTTCGTGAGAACAAACTACATGTCAAGTTGAAGAAATGCGAGTTATGGCTTGAGGAAGTAGCATTTCTTGGGCACGTAATATCGAAACATAGAATATCAATTGACCTGGAGAAGATTGAAGCAATATAAAGTTGGGAGCAACCTAAGTCAGTAACCGAAATACGTAACTTTCTGGGCCTGGTTATTATCGAAGATTCGTGGAAGGATTTTCTCGAATCGCCACACCATTAACTCAGCTGACTCAAAAAGATACAAAATTCGAATAGAGCAAGGAATGTGAAAAGAGCTTCCAAGAGCTCAAGAAGAGACTCATTTCAGCCCCTATTATGACAATACCATCAGGTTCGGAGGGAGTTGTCATCTACAGCGATGCATCAGGCAGAGGTTTAGAATGTGTTCTCATGCAATATGGGAAAGTCATAGCCTATGCCTCAAGAAAACTCAAATAATATGAGAGGAATTATCCTACTCACGATCTAGAGTTGGCAGCAATCATTTTCGCGCTAAAAATCTAATAACACTACCTGTATGGGGAGAAAGTGAAGATCTATACAGATCATAAAAGCCTTAAATGTTTCTTCACTCAAAAGGAACTCAACATGCGGTAACGATGTTGGCTTGAGCTGTTGAAAGATTACGATTATACCATTCAATACCATCTTGGAAAAGCGAACGTGGTAGCTGACGCGTTGAGTAGAAGATCATATGCGGGAATCAAGAATCGACTAAGAGGGAATACTTCGAGTCAACTCCAGAATTTGTGTTCCTAACGACTCTGATTTGAAGTATAAAATCATGATGGAAGCACACAACACACCATTTGCAATCCATCTTGGAAGTACCAAAATGTATCGTGATCTTCGACATACATTTTGGTGAAGCAACATGAAGAGAGAGATCGCGAAGTTTATCTCGAGGTGTTTAACGTGTCAATGTGTCAAGGCAGAGCATCAAGTGCCAAAAGGTCCATTGCAACCACTTGAAATTCCAGAATGGAAATGGGAACATATCAACATGAATTTCGTTACGGGTCTTCTCAAGGTTTCTCAAGGCATAGATGCAATTTGGGTCATTTTCGATATATTAACCAATTTTGCTCATTTTTTGCCTATACGAGAAACTTATTCACTTGAACTTCTTGCTCGTATATACATAAATGAGAGTGTAAAACTGCATGGTATGCCAGTATCCATAGTTTCTGATCGAGACCCAAGATTAACTTCACGATTTTGGGTCAGCTTGCAGAAAGCTATGGGCACTGATTTACTATTCAAACTCTTGAAGATCTATTAAGACTCTACGTTCTAGACTTCAAAGGAAGTTGGGACAAGTACTTACCATTGATGGAATTCTCCTACAACAACAGTTATCAAGCAAGTATAGGCACGGCTCCATTCGAGGCGTTGTATGGACGAAAGTGTCGTTCTCCAGTATGCTGGGACGAAGTGGGTGAAGCAACATTGTTGGGTCCAGAGTTGGTATGCATGACTACGAAAAAGATTCAAATGAGCTGACAATGTATACAAATAGTACAAGATCGACAAAAGAGTTATGCCGATATTCATCGAAAGGACGTGGAGTCTAATGTCAGAGATCATGTATTATTACGTGTTGCTCCATGGAAAAAAGTTACGAGATTCAGAAAGAGAGGACAGCTCAACCCTTGATTTATTGGTCCATTTGAAATCCTCGATTGAGTAGGAACTGTGGCCTATAGACTCGCCTTACCGCCAAGCATATCTCGTGTTCATAATGTTTTTCATATATTCATGCTACGTAAATATGTGAAAGACCCAAACCACATTATTGAACTAGAACCAGACGAGATAACAGAGGATTTAATGTATGAGGAGGTACCTATCAAGATCTTAGATAAGAAGGAGCAGATTCTACGCTCAAAGGTTATACCTCAAGTCAAAGTTTTATTGAGAGACCATGATATTGAGGAAATGGCTTAGGAGTTAGAATCTGAAATAAAAATAAGGTATTCTCACCTCTTCAAAATACCAGGTACGTACATCAATTTCGAGGACGAAATTTTATAAGGAGGGAAGGTTGTAAGACCCCAACTTTTTATGAATAAAGATTTAATTTTCTCTAATTATTATTCTAATTAGTAAGGTGATAATTTAATAAATGTTATAGTTATGGGTGATATGTGCAAATTTTACAAAGTAAGCAAGTTGTCATAAAATATTCGTTGTAGCGGGGAATATTCATTTGTTCGGGAAATATTCTTTTTGTCAGGAAATATTCGTACGACGGCGCAATCATTGGTGGACCCCACAACGAAATAACTGTCGATATAGAAATCGACAGAAATAATCTTTTTATAAAAATAACGACAAAACTTTTACAATTAAACTGTTGAAATACCCGTTGATAAAAGTACAATAATACGCGTTGTTGGACAGTAGCACACGGTATTACACAATATGTCTGATTATTGATTCTTACGTAATAAGTCACTCAGTATTTAATAATTGCCACAGTAGTTGCTGCATAGTATCTTATATTATTGATTCAATTATTGTCACAGTACTATCTACAAAATACTTTATATTATTAAATCAACAATTGACACGACACAGTTACTTATATTATTATTAGCATTATTGATAATGTCCAGAAAGTTCTGTCGAGGAAAGGGATTAGGTTATTTAATTGCGCGCCAATAAGGAGAAATCCTTATCGGAAAGTCTCTTCTTTCTTGGAAACGATCTGGTTGTCAATATTGTGAGTATAATATTAATGATGAATAATTATTAAAAGATTGTGTTGATTAAAGATAAGTATAATAATTGATGAGTGAAAAATATTTATTCAATTTGTGATATAAATAGATGAGTTTATTGTAAGTTTGACTTATTATTTCATGGACCCCCACGTACCAATTTGTCAAACCGTCGTTAGTAACTTATCTCAGTTTTATTTTATTATTAGTATAATAGTAATAAAACAGAAAACTTTTTATATAAAACAGAAAACTTTTTATAATATATATAAAGTTATTTGTTTTATTAGAATATAAATAAAATATATTATATATAAAGTTTTTATTTTATTAGAATATTTTATTGCATAGTGTTGCACAGTAAAATCAAATTTCATCGAATTCGTCCGTGAATTTCTTTATGTTCATCCGTGATTATTTTTCTTAAATAGTTCACTGTCATTCTCCTATAAATAGGGTGCTTAGTTAAAAAATAAAAATCACACCAGAATCAGAGAATTCTCCTTCTATAATATAATATTATACATATTTCTTTCTGGTATAAGAATACTTTGAGTGTAGCTAAGAGTGCAAGATTTTCTAAAGATAATCTCCGTTATACCAATCAGATTTAGTCTCATATTAAGATAAATGATGTTATTTTCTTTCAATACTCGTAAGGGTTGTCATTCTATTCCTTATTAATCTGTGGGAATAACCTCTCTACGCGGACTACCGCATGCATGGTGAATAACCCTTCGTATTCATTTTTTATTAAGTTGTGAAAATGATCTGTCTACGCGGATTACCTGACGGGTGAAAATCTATTTACAGTTTCATATATTCTTCCATACTCGTATGTGATATCATTTCTTTTGTACTCGACAATGGATATTATTTTCTTTCATATTTCTCCATTTATGGTACGAAATTATTATTTGTTTCCATAACCTTATTATTAAATGGTGAAAATTCTTGAAATTAGTAGAATATCCTTGATAGTTTGCGCTCCATCTAATATCATTTCACTGGAATATTAGTCTGAACTTTTTTATTAAATTTTAATCTTTTCATATCAGGGTACTATTCATTCAATACTATTCACACGGTACTATTCATAAGTACTATTCACAACGAAATTAAATTTTCTTTTCTTTGTCAAAGTTATCTTTTGTGAATCTTATTCTTGAATTTTACTCCACAATTGGTTATTATGTTGACAATTTGAACATTCTTGAACTTGGATGAATTAAATTACAAATCTCTAATATTTGTCCTTGATCTCATTTGATTCATTCTTTATATCATTGTCATCATCCTCATGCTTAAATTGTGATGAAAAGTTATCTTTGGCCCGTAGTGCAAAGATTAACTGTTGATCGGTAAGATTATTACAAGGAATTGTGTATTGGTATAATCATGACCTTTAGTGTTACAGAAAATACTTCTGGTGAAAGTTCTCTTTAGCCCGTAGTGCAAAGATTGACAGGTGTTCGGCATGATCATGACCATTGGTGATACAAATGAATATTTTTGGCCCCTAGTGCAAAGATAAAATGTTGACTTGCATAAGTATTAATTAGTGTTACAAGGATAAAATATTTCTGATGGACCTCTAACTCGTAGAAGATAGTAGACATCATTCTCTACTTTACTCTTCTTATGGATTGCTATTAATTTTCGCTTCAGTTGTTGATCTAAAACTTGTTGTTCATAATATTTTATCTGATTTATTATTGTTGAAGACTAACGATAATTTATTCTTCATTATCTTAGTCATAATATTCTTTACTGAGCTAAGTGAGCTCACCCTTTTTCTTTTGGTTCCATTGTTCTTCTCAGGAAATGAGAGTGTCGTTGGGACTAGTCGGAAAGTGGATTAATGATCCAAGATAGTACAATGGTAGTCCTCACTATGTTGTGAAATAGTGTGTCAATAATCGTAATGAGGGCTTAATTTGAGTATGGATATTGTCGTATTATGTACAGTGCAATATTTATATTAAAACTAACAGCTTATGTGTTGTCGTATTTTGCACGACAGTTAATAGTTGTAAATATGAAGTTTGTATTTGAATTCTGTACCATGTATTTTGGCGACTCAGAATGAATTGTGTGAACCTAATTTGAGGGCGTCACACATACAATATATTATTATTAATAATACTAAATAATAATTATAATAACAATAACAATAACAATTTTAATAATAATAATAATAAACTTTAAAATAATAATAAGTATAATAATAATAATTTAGTAAGTATAATATTAGACGTAGTAGTAATGATATTAATATAATAATAATAAATTTAATAAGCATAATATTAGAAGTAGTAGTATTGTCGTACTTACTCCAATCAGCCGATACAGTATGTAACGGCACATACAATATATTATTATTAAATTTATTATTAATATTACTATTTTTCTTATTACACATTAATATTACTCCTAAAAAATTGTCTTGAAACTTACTTCAAAATTCCAACTCATCAGTCGCTACAGCATGTAGCGGCACATACAATATATTGATTGTTCGAACAGTTTGACCAAGAATTCAAGGAGCACTTTAGTAAATTACCCAACCGCTACAAGTTTTATCATTGCCGCAACAGTTGCAACGGCTGAGTTTTTATTTTTTTAAATCTCAACCATTAATGATATTCATCAAGGGTGTAGATGATGGTTGTTGGAATAGTACTCCTAGCAACTGGTTGCCATGGATTGAAACTCATATATATATATATATATATATATATATATATATATATATATATATATATATATATATATATATATATATATATATACACGATAAGGATCTTAGGCTCATCCAACTAAAAGCTCATCCAAACTCACCACCCTTTAGCGACGGACTGGGCGACGGTTCGTCCGTCGCTATATATACAACCGTCGTCTATATGTTGCTCGTCGCTATATGTTATCCGTCAATAAAAGCTAAGACGACAGTTGTATATATAGCGACGGACCAAACTGTCGCCCGGTCCGTCGCTAAAGGGGGGTGAGTTGGGTGAGCTTTTAGTAGGGTGAGCTTAAGATCCGGACCGTGTATATATATATAGAGGACGGATCAATGGCACTACGTTTTTTACATAATTTTTTGATTCTTGGATTTGAACACTCTTAATAGCTAAGATTAAAGCTGATTTTTAATTAATACACTATAACAACCTATATGAATGCATATATTATCATAATATTGGTGATAACTAACCAAAATTGATTTAGATATACATACTTGCTTCCATGGCATTTGTATAAAATCATACTAAAGTTTTGGTTAATTATTACCAATATTATGATAATATATGCATTCATATAGGTTGTTATAGTGTATAAATTAAAAATCAACTTTAATCTTAGCTATTAAGAATGTTCAAATTTAAGAATCAAAAAATTATGTAAAAAACGTAGTGCCATTGATCCGCCCTATAAATATATATATATATACCTCCATACCATATTTAGCACCTTCCTCAATTTGAATCTCCCTCTCACCAAATGAGAACCCAATAAAAAGATGTAAGAGATAGAAGCTCTGATCTTTTTATCATTCAAAACCCCTCAAAAAACATACAACTGCTAGCTAGCCTCCCCAAAGATAAATTATAATTGTTTAGAAACAAAATATACATACACACACAAGGAACCAGAAAATAGAAAATTCACCCAAAATAAAACAACTAAAAAAACTCCCTTCACAAACTCACCACCCTCTCACCAAATCTGAAATCCCAATAAGAGAATAAAGAAGAGAGGAATAAAGACTCACAAAACTCACCAATATGATTTACCTCAGCTTCCTCAACAAAAAGAACCAGCGGCACAATATAAGTATTAAAAAGAAGATTTAATACACCCAAAGTAATCCCTAAACAAATCTGGTAAAATAATCAAACAAGTCATCAAACAAACAACAAGCTAGTTTACCATTCATCAGTATTCAAATTCAAACACAAACTCTCTTAAACCCATTCAGATCTAATGTCCAGATTCAAGACTGATCACTTAATACATGTCTTTGATGATAACAAAATATAAAAACGAGTTCTAGAGACGAATCTCAGCCGTTGAAACACAAAACAAAACACCACAATCAATCTAAACCCTCGAATGCAAATTGCTAGTGCCTGCGCGCTGTCCCAACTGTTTTAACTACTCTTCCTGCGCTTATTCTTTCTCGTAGTCAGACATCCAGGTAGGCTCCTTGATTATCCTTGTTGATCTTCTCCTTCCTTCAAGCATCCCCACATCTTCTACATTTTCAGCTTCACCTTCTTCTTTTTCTTCATCAACTTCCTCTTCTTTTTCTTCCTGCAAATCAATTTTTGCCCTAAACATTCCCCACAAGTAGTATTTGCCCCGGATTCCTGCAAATCAATTTTTTAAAATAAAATTAATCAATCCAGAATAAAAACGCGTGCTTCTTAATTAATAAAAAATTGAAATTTTTTGTACTTACTCCACTGTTGCATTGGCATGTCGGTGGAGCTGAAAAGCAAAAGATCAACATTTTCTAAGGTGGCTTTCAGAGCTTGCTCATTTTCTATCAGGTCTTCAACCAATTCGTCAAAAGCCCTTTCGGAACTTTGATAAAATAAAACAAAAAAACAGTCCATTAGAAAAATTCTAGATGGAAAAAGTACATCGGAAGATACTCCATCACTCCATCAGTTCCACAAAAAAAAAAATTATTTACAAAATTTTAAAATTATATATATATATATATATATGAATCAAGTCACTTGATTGGTCTAATTAAGTGTGATATATTGATTGGTCTAATTAAGTGTGATATATGGATTATAATTAAGTCTATAATATTGGCGGGCTAGTGTAAGTTACTACTATATAGTAAACATTTTGTCTTGTGAAGAGTAGGTCCATTAATTTACTAAAAGAAATATTATAAATAAGTAACTAGGTCATCTTCTTTGATATTACCACCATAACGATTTTATAATATTATAACGGCCTTTAAAGTATACTTTTGTTTGATCTTTATCCTTATTCTTTAAGTCTTTTGTTTATATTAATGCCATGATAATAAAATTTTGATTGTAAACTCGAAAACATGCAGTGTCATTTTATACTATATTTTTATATAAATGATACTATTTTTTTGGAATAGAAAAAATTTACAATTCTTACCTTAAGTCTGCTGGAAAGAAATACAGGTCAATATTCTGATCAGTCAGCTCCAATATATCAAAACCTTTTGGCCACACATCGAACTTTCCAAGCTTTTGAAGGTGAAGCAATGGCTCAAGCAATTTTGCCTCTTCACACACTTTAGGGCTTGCCTTGTTTGATAGATGTGCTACAAATCTATCAAAGGCACTCTGGTCTTTTTTCAGTATACTAAACTCCCCACTATATGAAAAAAAAGAACCAATTCACAAAAACCTACAACTGTTATTAATATACATGCATTATAGTGAAGCATGAGTTTTATTTTCACCTCCAAATTGGAGCTTCTAGTGGCTCTACATGTTCGGGACTTGGATTTTTCATTTCATGGGATGGAATAGAGCTCTCTTTCAGAACATGATGCTGGTTTGGCTCTTCTTCTTTGCAGAAGTCGCAAACCCATTCAACAAATTCGTCTAACGATTCTGGAATTTTGTCTAAGCAGTATCTGCGAAATGGAGAAAACTAATTAATAAGCTAATAAAATCAATCTATGGACAACAACACTACATGGCACATACAAGCTTTTCTTAATTTCTCCCTAATTTCTCTCCTGGTCTTCTCAACAAATTTTCCCTTGTTTTTCCTATGCCCCTAATATTAAAATGTAAAAATATGGGTTTCTAAAAGATAATAATAATAATAGGTGTGTCATGTATTCAAAGTTCAGACCGATTAAGATACCTAACCGAAAATATGTAAAATACTCTTTCGTTCCACAAAAGAGTCGTTAGCAACTAAACCAAATTTATAAATATATTCTAGAATTATCTTAATTAATATTAGTACATGAATTGATAATGTCTAAGTACATGATACATGTATTTGAAATGTCTTGGAACATGTAATGGTTAGGTTCATGTACATGAATGTGGTCATGTAGTAATTATTAATGTGGCTCTAGAAGTATCATATGAGTCCTATAAATAGTTGTGGGCAAGAAAATCGTACCTTGCTAGAGTTAGGGTTTCGTGTTGGCTGAGAAGGAGAGAAATTCACGAAAAGCACAGAATTGATTGATTGATTGAAGAGGGGAGAACGACAGGTGAGCGATTACTCCAACGACACGTGGCAGAACTCTTAGAATCCGAGAACCTTGTTAGGATAGCAAGGATTCCAAGAGCCTTCTTGAGTCCTTCCACTCCTAGAATCCAGAAACCTTGTTAGGGTTATTGGGATTCCAAGAGTCTTCTTGAGTCCTTCTGGTTGAGAGGATGTCCAAGTCTTGAGTCTGAAGAGAGCCCCCCTTCCCAATGGAATGGAAGGGGTATTTATAGGGTTTTCTGAAAAGTGGTCATGTGCCAGGTACATGCCCTCAGCAAAATTCCAGAAATACCCTTTAATCACCAGAGTAATGCCCAAATCGTCCTGTCTTTCTAGCCACCAATCCAATCCCTCAATCAATTCCCAAAACGAGCCGCCTCCACGAGCCTTCTGCCTCGGGACACGTGGAGGCTTCTCTTGGTCTAGCATATTTATTTTTGGCTTTTTCGTCTTCATTTAATTAGGTCATGTGAACCCTAATTTGCACTTGGGACCACATTTGCCCCCTGCGCGAGAATCGCGATTCCAAAGAGACGATCTTGCAAGAATACTTCAAGTTTTTGAACGTTTTCGTGGGACTCCACTTTTCAAGTTTTGAAAACAAGAGTCCTAGAAGAGGGAACTCCTACGGAGGCCAAACCCGAGTTAAACCATAGGGAGGCAAAACCTAGAAGGGCTCTTCCTTGGACATATTTGAAAATCTTCTAAAAATCTTTCTAGATCTTGCTCAATCTTTGTTTCCTTAATTTTTCTTTGCCTGTTGAGACACTTGCTTTATTTGACACTCTCTATCCAGGTGTTGTCACCTTGCCATATAGTGACCTTGGTTATCCTCCGGATGACTCAGGCTTCGAGGAGTCCTCAGCAACACAACAGGCCCCTGCTCCTTCATCTTTTATCTCGATGAACTATATGACTGCATCTAAAGTAATTCCCGTTAGAGCTTCCTTCAATCAAAGTGGAGATCTTGTTTCTTGGAGGGGCTTTCAGATGTTTTCTTCTAGTCAGGAAAGTATCAAGCGTCTCCTGGCTTGATTCCCGTATATACTTGACCGGCTGATTATTAAGGCAGCCTCTGCCCAAACATTCTTTTTAGATCGTTTCACCAACCTTGTTCTTGGGCTTCATGATCTTTCCTTATACTCTTTGCGAGTTGAGGACTTGAAAAAATTTAGCGATGACGCAGACGACCTTGCAGCCGTGGGTGTTGATATGTCTCCTTTTCGTGCTAGGCTGGATCTTCTAAAGTCAAATTTTAATCTTGTTGCACTACGTTCGGAAGTCGCTGTACGTAAGTGTGAAGATGACTCCTTTTCAGTACAAATTTCAGAGCTTGACGAAGCCGCAAACAAATTGAAGCTGCAGCCTCGAGATCTAAAGTCCCAACTTCGGGATGTAGAGTGCCAGCTTTAGGACTTAGAATCCACTATCTGAGATATTAGGTAGCTGAAAGCTGCAAATCTCAAGATTCGGGATACCGCTATTGCTGACTTGGAAGCTTTAACTATGCTCTCACTTCAATTTGATATGTTATGGCCTTTAGATCATGACCTTTTGCAGTCTTTTCCATTTCATGTATCAGAAAATCATTTACATATATTTCATTTATCAAAAATAGAGTTTTTTATCCTTATTGATTGCCTTTAATTTGAATGATTCCTTAAAACTCAATATTTAACATTTGAATCTTAAGTTATTCAAATTAATACTCCAAGACAACAATAGGCCTTATAAAACAGCAAACATGAATTTATTTATTTTTTTCACAAGAAAAAATATGTTTTTTTTTTCGATTTTATGCAAACCAACACTTGAATCTATACTTTTTTTTAAAGAGATCAGAAAAAAAAAAAATTCAAGTATAAGTGAAAGTTTGACAATTTATTGAAAATCAGATTGCTTTTAACGAAAAGCATAACATTTCAAATAATAAATCTTACTTTTGTCAGAGAAAGCATAATGTTCTCCACTTTTAGAAATAAAGTGTAACTTTTTCTGGGGTTGAGGGCTTATAGTCAGGTGCCTCAATTACTTTTAAAGTTGAAAGTATAACTTTTCAGGTCTGAGGACTTATAGTCAGGTGCCTCGATTATTTTTGAAGTTGAAAGTATAACTTTTCTTATCCGAGGACATATAGTCAGGTGCGTCAATTACTTTTGATGATAAAGTATAACACTCGGGTGCCTCGTCACTTGGGTCGTCCAATTTCTTGGCAAGTGTACTTTACGAGGACTTGGCCACCATATAGAGTGGACCACTATCTTGGGTGGATTTTTTTTCATCAATTCTAGTGCCTCCTCCCTTGGTCATCCAATTTCTTGGCAAGGGATACTCCTGAGGACTTTGACTACCATTTTCGGTGGACCACCATCTTGGGTGGAATTTTAATTCGTCAATTTTTGTGCCTCCTCCCTTGGTCATCCAATTTCTTGGCAAGAGATACTCCCAAGGACTTAAACCACCATTTTTGGTGGGCCACCATCTTGGGTGGGTTTTTAATATTCTTGTATCTATAGTTCAAAGATCTTTCGACGGTAGAGCCTGTATTTGGGTTGTCCATCATCTTGTGTTGATGAAATTTGTAAAACTTCTTATAGTTTCAACACGAGCATCAACTTTAAATTTTTTGATGCTTGCTTGTTGTATGCTATTAAAGCATGTTACCTTGAGTAGACTATTGTGGCCCTTGATCGTGTTTCTTGAAATTTAGTATGAGCCTCCATCCTTTTTGCCTTCATGAGGCTTTAGCAGAGCATATAGCCGTAGTTGCAGCAAATGTATTCTTATCTACATTATCATAGTAAGATAGTCGAGGAAAAAGCTAGTAAGCAAGGGCAGGCAGAGACATGCTTATTCTATTTAACTCCATTCTATTGATGAGTGAATTAATTCGTCTCTGTATCTCCACCTTCTAGTGATTAAACTCCAGAGTACACTATTTGACATTTAAATTTCCAAGTAGAATTATGTCTTGGGTAGGCTTCTAATGTTTTTTTGGGTCGATGTCATCCATGCCTTTGTCATGCCATCATGATCTTTGGCCCCTCGCGTATGAAGGACTTGAGGGGGATTATCCCTATGTCCTCATGTATTTCTTTAGTCATCTTGCTCGTCATGATAACCAAAGTTTTATTGAAAAAAAACTTTAGAGCTTGTAAAAGAGTGTGCCTCCTAGGGGCTGAACCTTAAGAGGGGAACCCTTGAGTTCTTCTTCTCTTGCTCATTTCTTCTGTTTTGGTCCTCTCTTTGTTTGATAGTTAGTCTTGTGTCAATAAAGGAACTCCATCGGCATAAGATTGAAGAGTTGAACCCTCCAGGGTTTTTTCAGCTTGAGCATCCTTCAGGCTTTCTTTTGGAGTTGTTTCTTGGTTATCTTCAAAATTGAGTTTGTTAACCCTTTCGTATGAATCATCCTCCTAAGGGGAGACCATTTGAAAAGGGTTTATTAAACTCGTCTGCCAACTCTGGAGAATGTTTTGTCAAAAACTTATATATTCCATGGATATTGTCTTCCCTTGATTTGAAAAGTTGGAATTCGGCCACCTAGGGTGGTTCTGCTGAAGAACAAAAAAAAATTTCTTCGTGTTCTCGTCGAAAAACACCAATCTTTCTTTATGATCCGAGGGAAAAAACTAAGATATAATCAAGGTAATGGGGCTCGGAATACAAAAGAAAGATTAGAGTTACCTGAAAGAAGGACAAGGGAAAAAAGGCACAAACAAAAGAAGTCATTCGAATGAAAATATATATGTAAGGAATCGTATAATGTACTTCCCTTGATTTGAAAAGTTGGAATTATGGAGCCCTCATGCCCCAAGTTTTCTTTACTTTGAGAAATTGAAAGTAAAGAACACTTCTTGAAATACTTCTTTAAAATTTTAAGAAGGTGAGAGTTGTCTCTCATTCTTCAGCTTTTGAATGATCAATCTTATGATCCGAATAAGTGAGGAATATGGGTTCTCCTCCTTTCAATGGTAGTTCGGTCGTTGTAACGTCTTTGGGCCCTAGATTTGACCTTCACCCTCCTTTGGTAGTAATCATGATCCATTATATCTTTTTTCTTGGTGAGATTCAATCTTATTTAGATCTTAACATAATCATATTTATTGAATTGCTATAACTCGAAGAGGTCATCCATGTGGTGATCTGATGCGCCACTTAGTGATCCTCAACTATGTTTGGTGAGTTCCCAATACAATTGTGTCACCCAACTTGATTCCAACTGAAACTTTAATCTCCACAAATTCATGTGTATTACCGAAAAAGGATAAAATACATACACAATTGTCAGTGTATTGTTAAATATCATTAAAATATATATATAATTATGCGAGTACTTCCATACATAAAGTTTGTTAAATATAATTTTTTTCGGAACCTAAATATAAATATCATTCGTTCTAGCCTTTAATCAAATCACCAGAGCCTTGATTTCCTTTTTATTTAGGAATCAAATCAAATGTTTTCAAAATAAAAATTAAAACAAGGAAGATCATCAAACATTACCAAATAAGATTCAATCTAACAAAATTTTTATTTTTTGGTAAATCAAATCTTTCCTTTTTATTTAGGAATCAAATCAAATGTTTCCAAAATAAAAATTAAAACAAGGAAGATCATCAAACATTACCAAATAAGATTCAATCTAACAAAATCTTTATTTTTTGGTAAATTAAATCTTTCCTTTTTATTTAGGAATCAAATCAAATGTTTCCAAAATAAAAATTAAAATAAGGAAGATCATCAAACATTACCAAATAAGATTCAATCTAACAAAATCTTTATTTATTTGGTAAATCAAATCTTTCCTTTTTATTTAGGAATCAAATCAAATATTTTCAAATAAAAATCTTATTTTATTTTTTAAAAAAAAAATTCGTTTTATTTTTGGAAACATGGTCAACTCCCTTTTTTTAATTTGAGAGAAAGAATCAAATCTTTCGTTTATATATATATATATATATATATATATATATATATATATATATTAATTTATATTTATTCACTTCCCTGTTTCACCATATTCATTGAGGGGCGAATCACATATATCCATTTGAGGGGCGAATTTGATTGCTACTAGCAGCTCTAATCATATTCAGCAAGTTTGATTCAATATTGCAATTGCTTAGTGCTTCGGCTGCCTCTGAAGCTTTTCTGCGTGTCATAGCTTTTGTTTGCCCCATATTAATAGGTAACAAATATATTAACAGGTTCATGCAAGATTCATGAGACATAAATTGCTGACCCAAATCACGTGCTGACAATCAAATTCTTATAAGTCCACTCTACGCTTCACGAAGGCACCACCATCATGTTCTAGTCACGTATCAAAACTCTTTAAGGATGGAGCTACCTTGGATGGTCGAACCCTAGTGGTTTAGTCCTATAGGGCCGAACCCTAGGGGCTCCATCTCTTCTTCTCGTCTTTCTTTTAATTTTCTTGTTTATTTGAATGCTTTCTTTTAGATTTTTTTCTTGACTTGGAACTAGATCCGGTGAAGTAATGCTGGTTATCGGTGAAACTCTTCCTGTAGTTCACCCACTTCGAGTTGTGGGCATACACTTCACGAATTCTCCACCTCCTCAGCAGAGTCGCCAATTAAATGTGGGCAAAGAAATCGTACCTTGCTAGAGTTAGGGTTTTATGTTGGCTGAGGAGGAGAGAAATTCACGAAGAGCACAGAATTGATTGATTGATTGAAGAAGGGAGAATGACAGGTGAGCAATTACTCTAACGACACGTGGCAGAACTCTTAGAATCCGAGAACCTTGTTAGGGTAACAAGGATTCCAAGAGCCTTTTTGAGTCCTTCCACTCCTAGAATCAGGAAACCTTGTAAGGGTTATTGGGATTCCAAGAGTCTTCTTGAGTCCTTCTGGTTGAGAGGATGTCCAAGTCTTGAGTCTGAAGAGAGCCCCCCTTCCCAATGGAATGGAAGGGGTATTTATAGGGTTTTCTGAAAGGTGGTCATGTGCCAGGCACATGCCCTCAAAAAAATTTCAAAAATACCCTTTAATCACCAGAGTAATGCCCAGATCGTCCTGTCCTTCTAGCCACCAATTCAATCCCTCAATCAATTCCCAAAACGAGTTACCTCCACGAGCCTTCTACCTCAGGACACGTGGAGGCTTATCTCGGGTCTAGCATATTTATTTCCAGCTTTTTCGTCTTCATTTAATTAGGTCATGTGAACCGTAATTTCCACTTGGGCCCACAATAGTTATGTACTTGGATCATTTCAAGCAAGTAAAATCAAAGTGTTCTTCTATTCTTAAAAGTTATAGTTCACTTCCTCTTTAAAAATATATTATCTTCCTAATTAGTTATCAAAATGGCATCAGAGCTTGAAAGTAGATCTTCTCCATTGATGCACTAGAGAGCTTAACAATCTTGCTCTCTTCTTATGTTATTGGATCTAATAGGTACTCAGGCACATCACGTAGGTGAGAAGCAGGGGTCTTTTTTGTTCAAACTTTTATCATGTTTCAGAAGATCTAAACTTTGGGATTATTCTAGAAATGGGCCTTCAACTTTTCAGAATTAAGAATTTCATTCCTCAGTTCCTGAGCTCGTGATTCTCTGACAGCAATTAAGGAGCACTGTTTTTGTAAGAACCAAGAATTTCTAAGTCACATTGGAAGGAAATGTATTTATTAAATAATAGTAATTTTGAAAACTTTGTGACCTATGTGAAAAGTGAATTGTGATTATGTAAGTATATGTATTCTCGATATGCCTATATATGGAATTGTTGTAAAGAGAATTAAATAGATCATTATGTAACCTAATTATACATTAGGTTAGTAAGTAAATAACCTAAGGGTTATAGCAATGTAGAATGTTAGTATGTATGATTAGACTAACTTAAGGGATAATTTTTATTATCTCAAGTGATCAATTATTTTAAAACCTAATTAAGACAAGTCTAATTGGGTTATGAGATTGAACCATTTTAAATTCTAAATTGAATGGAATGGAAACCCTTAGTAACTAATTAGGGTAAAATAAAATTTAGGTTTTGGGTCATGTTAGTTTACATAGCCCAAACAATTAAATTGGAAGCCCAAAAGAATTAAATGAGTGGCCCAAACCTAGCCCACTTGAAGAGGGGCATTGTGGTCATTTGCTAAAGCATTATTTGGTATGAAAAAGAAATCAAAAAGTGGGAGGAAATGGCTTGGAAAATCCGGCCATGTTGAGGGGTAGAAAGGGAAGGAAAATTTTATTTTAGCAAGCTTGTCCAAAATGTGAGATATAATCTACCAACTCCCATATATGTCAAGTGTAGAACTAAGCCAACATATTTGTTCACTAAAGCAAGCAAGCATGTGGGTTAATGCATCTAGTGAATACTTACACCAATTAGTAAACAAAATCAAAAATTACTTCACTTTACTCTCATTTTTACTCACAAGCTTCCAAGTTGCTAAAAGAATAAAATATATAGAGAGAAAGAAGCCCCAATTCGGAAGCCTTGTGAGCATCAAAGTATTCCTAAACATTCATGCATCCCAAGTTTCTTACATATTTTGGAAGGAAGAGAAGAATAGCTAGGAGATCAAGGTAAGTTCCTAAGAAATTTTTCAACTTTAGTGTACCTTATTTTGCTAAATATTGAAGAAACAAGGAGCTTAGTGTTTGATCTTTGTAAATCTTTATTTTGTATTATTATAAGTGTTTTACATGAGGATCTAAATATTTTTCAAGTTGAAAGTTGGAACCAAAGAAAGAAAATCAAATTTTGTTCCATTATGTTCAAGAAAAATACTTCTATGGTATACTATAGGTATTTTGATGCTAGATCTTTGGCGATCATGTGATAAATGATTAAAATCATGTTATTATGCTAGATCTTGAGTTTAGTATGTGAACATGTTGAATTTGTATGATTTGGTGTGAAACGTTTGGAAGAAATGAAGTTAGTTGGATTTTTATGAAAAGTTTAATTAACTAGTGTGCTAAAGCATGTTAATCTTGAAATCTATAAGTGGTATTGGAGATTTTCTTTCTTGACATGCTAGATACATGAGTTTAGAACAAAATCTCGCTGGAATCACTTAGAAAGAAGTAAAAATGAGTGAGATATATATTTTTTTACCAAAACATGTTCACTGTTAGAACCATGTAGGAACAGTCCACTTCCGGGTGAATTTCCGGAACTAAAATAGAACCAAAATTGGTGTTTGATATATGAAAACCGTTGTTCGGGAAAATATGAGTCAAACGATACCTATTGGGCCTAAATCGGAGTTGTAGATTTCATTTTGAAAAGGTTTTAGTAAATGACTCCAAATCTGAAAAATGGACCAAATGATGAAAATACCTTTCTGACTGTTGACTTTTGAGTCTGATTTCTGAGACCTAGACAAATCCAAATTGGGTGTTTGATAAATGGAAACTGTAGTTTAAGAAGATACGAATCCAACGCCTCTTATGAAACTTAATTCTGAGTTGTAGATTTCGTTTTAGAAGCATTTCCATAAAGGACCCCGAATCTGAAGATTTTGGACGAGAATGGCAGAATTGTAATTAAGTGAAAAGTGAATAATTATTATAAATAATTTTTTTAAAGCCATTAAATGGTTAGTAAATTAATTACATATAAGATTAAATATAATTAACTATTTAATTATTATTTATGTGATATTAAGTGATAATTAAGTAGATTTAGTGTTAATAAAGTAACTAGTTATTATTTAATTATGATTAAATAATAATTAGAGTTAAACAAATGATTAATTAAATAATAATTAAAATATATTTAAGTAAGATTAAGTGATTACTTACTTACATTAATATAAAAGTTTATAAAATAATTATTTATTATTTAATTAATATTAAATAATAAATAAGGACAAGTAATAATTAATTATTCTTAACTTTAATAAGAAAGAATAATTAAAGATTTATGAGATGAATTAATTATTTATTATTTAATTAATATTAAATAATAAATAATGACAAATATTAATTAATTATTCTTTAAATAATAATAAGAAATAATTAAAGACTAGTAAAGTAAATAAATTAATTATTTACTATTCAAGGATAAGGTGTTAATTAATTATTATTTAAGTAATATTAAATAATAATTAAAGACAAATAATAATTGGATTATCTATTATGTAATTAACATTAAATAATGAGAAGATTTAATTGGTTATTAGTTATAATAACTAAAGGTAATTAATTAATTACTATTTAATTAATATTAAATAGTAATCAAATGAAGATGGAGTTAATAAATAAAAAAAATTTAAATAAACTCTTTAATTAAACAATTATAATAAATTATTTAAAGACCTAATAAGTGTTTATCACTTAAGAAAAGCATGATTTAATTATTAAATCATTAATCTAAGATCAATTAAATGTCTTATAGGATTAATGATAGTATATTATGTATATGTACAATGTGATTGAATTATTTGCTAGATAATAGCACAATTAAGCGTATAGATGAATAATTATACGCAGTACTAATTGATAGATCTACATTATCAATGTTAGGTCATTCAAAGAATTTTATTTAAAGCTAGTAAGCAGTAGCTCGTCGAACAGGCAAGTTTTCTAACTCAACTCGAGTTATACTTCCAAAGCATGTTAGTGGATAAATATTGATGATTATTCCTCATCCTTAATGAATTATTGTAAATCGCACTTTGTGCAATTGAATTCCTATCCTATTATTTATTGAACTGAGAATTGATTTAAGTTTTTTTTATTCATGAATTGTTTATGAATTGGATCTATGCTAGTTGTATCAGCTAGATCAAGCATGTTTAAAATTTGCTAACTCAAATTCGTTTTAAAAAGCTGTTCTTAATCAATTGACTTGATAAGGACTCTTGACTACGAAAAGAATATTTTATTAAAGCATTATATTAGAAAACAATTGTTGCTAGTCTACTAAGTGTTTATGCATAATATACCGTGTGACGCCCCCAAAATAGGTTCAATACTCAGCCTATTTTGAGTCGCCAAATACACTTAATAAAATTCAAATATAATCTTTCATATCACACAGTCGTTGTGACGCCCCCAGAATAGGTCCATTCAACCCAACCCATTCTGAGTCGTCAAATACATGGTACAGAATTCAAATACAAACTTTATATCATACGGTCGTGCAAAATACGACCACACAACTGTGAGTCTCAGTACAAATATGTAGAAAATATTAAGATTCAAACTAAGTCCTCATTACAATTATTATCACACTATTTATCAGAAATAGTGAGGACTACTACTGCTCTAACTCGGATCATCACTCTGTCCCCCGACTAGTCCCCGCAACATTCTCATTTCCTGAAGAGGACAACAGATGAAAAGGGTGAGCTCAACTAGCCCAGTAAAGAATATTATGACTAAGATAATGAAAAATAAATTATCGTTAGTCTTCAACAGTTCAGATAAAATATTATGGACAACAAGTTTTAGATCAATATTCGCAGCGGAAATAACAAATCATTAGAAGAGTTAAGCAGAGAATGAAGTCTACTATCTTCTATGATTTAAAAGTCCATCACCAATATTTTATCCCTGTAACATCAATCAATATATATCTCAAATCAAATATTCATCTTTGCACTACAGGCCAAAGATATTCATTTGTATCATCAGTGGTCATATTCATCTCAACACCTGTCATCTTTGCACTACAGGCCAAAGATATTCATCAGGTAATCATTCATCTTTGCTCTACAGGCCAAAGATATTCATCAAGTAATCATTCATCTTTGCTCTACAGGCCAAAGATATTCAGTTACATCACCTTTTAGGACTGAGAATGATGAAAATATTTTAAAAAAACGAATCCAGTGAGATAAAAGACAAAGACTAAGGATTCGTATTTTAGTATATCCAATTCAAAAATACCTCGTAATAATCAATTATGGAGCAAAATTCAAGAATAGAGCTCAAAACTTGGATACAATCAAAGATAGTAACCTTAACAAGCAATTTGGACAAATAGAAGAAAATTTAATTTTTCCGTGAATAGTGCCATATACGTGAATAGTGCCGTATACGTGAATAGTAACTCCGACGGAAAAAGTAAGAATTTCAACATAAAATCCATGACAATATTTCTGTATAATGATATTGAAAAGAATAACATCATTTACGGAAGAAAATAACATCCCTTACCTCAAAAAGATAGTACCTCTGACTAGAATATCGGATATAATACCGAAGAAAACTTGCGCTGAATACTAATACTCAAAGTATTGAAATACTCACAAAAATACGCTCGATATTATAGAGAGAGAAAACTTCTGATTCTGGTGTGATTTTCAATTCTAACCTAAGCACCCTATTTATAGGAAAAGCTTAGGATGCCAAAGGAGACTAAAATAATAAAATAATATTATTTTTTCTTAGCCGCCGGCTGCTCCAAAAGTTCTGATTTTTCAACAAACCAACAAAAGTGGGTCCCACCCATTAAATATATATATTTTTCGAAACTTCAATAATTCATAACAAATAGCCCCTTTGTCAGAAAAATACAAATTCTATGTCCTTCCATAGGAAATTTAATTCTCTACAACTTTGCAGAAGGAAATTTTTCCAAATTCCAAACATAAATTATCCGAAATCCAAAAACAGATGATTTCTCACACCAAAATACTGATAAAAACACATCAGCACAAATTCCTTCTTTTATATCCACAAAATAAATATTTCCTTATCATATAAATCAATAATTAATTATTCACAAATAATATTATAGAACTACAATATTAACAACCAGGTCGTTCCCAGGACAGAGGGGGCCTTCCGATAAGGACTTCTCCTTACTGGCGCGCAATTAAATAACCCCTCCTAGACAGAACTTCCTTAGACATTGTCAATAATGCTATCTAATAATATTATTCAAATAATATGAATTATTGAGTTGATAACGTGAAATACTGTGCAATGACAATTATTGAATCAATAATACAAAATATCAACTGTAGCCATTATTGAATCAATCATAAAAAAATAGCAACGTAGCAATTATTGAGTCAATAAAATATCAACGTAGCAATTATTGAGTCAATAATATAAAATATTGAACAGTAAATACTGTAACAATAATTGAGTAGGTTCCTTCTCACATAAGACTCAATAATTTGAAATACTGTGCAATACCGTGTGCTACTGCGCACCGCCGCGTACTGTATTTTAACCACCGGGTATTTCAACAGTACTAACGGTAACAACCACGCCGTTATCTTGTAAAAAGTTATTTCTGTCGCTTTCTATATCCGACAGTTATTCCGTTGTGGGGGCCCACAAATAGCTGCGCCGTCGTACGAATATTCCCCGACAACAAGAATATTCCACGACCAAACGAATATTCCCCGACAACAAGAATATTTTATAACCACTTGCTCATTTTAAAAATATTTGCACATTTCACCCATAACTTTCATATTTATCAAATCAACACCTTACTGTTTCGAAATAATATATAAAGAAAATTAAATCTTTATTCATAAAAGTTGGGGTCTTACAGTCGTGCAAAATATGACCACACAACTGTGAGTGTCAATACAGACATGTAAAAAATATTAACATTCAAACTAAATTCTCATTACATTTATTATCACACTATTTTAAATTAAAAGAAATAGTGAGGACTTCTACAGCTCTAACTCGGACCATCACTCCATTTCCCGACTAGTACCCGCGATATTCTCATTTTTTTAAGAGAACAATGGAAGAAAAGGGTGAGCTCAACTAGCCCAGTAAAGAATATTATGACTAAGATAATGAAAAATAAATTATCGTTAGCCTTCAATAAATCAGATAAAATATTATGGACAACATATTTTAGATCAATAATCGCAGCGAAAATAATAATTCATTAGAAGAGTTAAGTAGAGAATGATGTCTATTATCTTCTTTGATTTAAAAGACCATCATCAATATTTTATTCCTGTAACATCAATCGATATACATCTCGAATCAAATATCCATCTTTGCACTACGGGCCAAAGATATTCATTTTGTATCATCAGTTGGTCATGTTCATCTCAACACCTGTCCATCTTTGCACTACGGGCCAAAGATATTCATCAGGTAATCATTCATCTTTGCACTAGAGGCCAAAGATATTTATCACGTAATTATTCATCTTTGCACTACAGGCCAAAGATATTCAGTTATATCACCATTTAGAACTGAGGATGATGAAAAATAATACAAATAACGGATCCAGTGAGATAAAGGACAAATATTAGAAAATTTATCCAGAGTTCAAGAATGAAGATCAAAACCTGGATCCAATCAAAGATTATTTGAAAGAAAAAAAATATTTTTTTACTGTGAATAGTAACTCGTGAATAGTAACTCGACATGAAAAGATAAAAATTTCACAAGAAAGTTCAGACCAATATTCAAGTGAAATAATATTAGATGAAGCGTAAAACTCAAGTAATATCTGATCATTTCAGGAATTATAGAATCAATACTTACCATAATAAGTTTAGAGTTAGGAATCTGAAATGAAACAATATACGAAACTGCAATTGAATTTTCACCCGTCTGGCGGTAGTTCGCTCAGACAGATTATTTTCACAATTTAATAACAACTGAATACGAAGGGTTATTCACCAGGCATGTGGTAGTCCGCGTAGACAGGTTATTCCCACAGAATAATATAGAATATAATAACAACATGATTTCACCATGCATGCGGTAGTCCGTGTAGACAGGTTATTCCAACAGAATAATAAAGAATGGAATAACAACCCTCACGAATATTGAAAGAAAATAACTCTCTTCATGAATACGAAAAAAATAATACCCCTTACCTTAAAATTTGAAAACTGCACTAGCGTAATAGCAGAATACTCTTCTTCTTTCTCTCTTATTCTCTCTATACTTTCTCTCTCTATAGCTTTAGTGAATTGGTGAGAAATAATGAAGAAATGAGCTTCTATTTATAGGCTCGACAGAGTAAGGGTAAAATAGTCTTTTCGCCATAATTTGTGACATCATCGCTTACATCATCGATCTATGACATCATTACTTACCTCATCGCTCCGATGACATCATTGCTTACCTCATCGCTCCGATGACATCATTGTTTGCATCATAAGAGTTCAAATTCAATTTGCACTCTTCCACCTCGTTTAACTTTTATATTATGAATTTACTATAATAATGTTACCATTCAAATTATAAAAATCATACTATTATATAATCACATCATACTACTATAATGTAATATTATAATAATATATTTGAATGAATTATTTTATCAGACAAGATAAAATACCAACTTTCAAGAAATGTCAAATATTAAAAATTTCTCCGTTTAAATCCACATTGAATAAATATTTCCTTATCATATATATCAAAAATTAATTATTCACAAATAATATTACAGAATTATAATATTGACAACTAGGTCGTTCCTAGGAAAGAGGGGGCCTTCCGATAAGGCTTTCTCCTTACTGGCGCTCAATTAATCAACCCATTTCCTAGACAAAACTTTCTTAGACATTGCCAATAATCCTATCTAATAATATTATTCAAATAATATGAATTATTGATTTGATAATTTGAAATAATGTACAATGACAATTATTGAATCAATAATATAAAATAGCATAGTAGCACTTATTGATATAAAATATCAACGTAGCAAATATTGAACCAATAAAATATTATGCAATTATTGAATCAATAATATAAAATATTGAACAGTAATTACTGTAACAATAATTGAGTAAGTGCCTTCCTACGTAAGAATCAATAATTCGAAATATTGTGCAATACCGTGTGCTACCGTGCAACACCGCGTCTTACTGTATTTTAACCACCGGGTATTTCAACAGTACTAACGGTAACAATTTTGCCGTTATTTTTATAAAAAGGTTACTTCTGTCGCTTTCTATATCCGACATTCATTCCGTTGTAGGGTCCACTAATGACTGCGCTGTCGTACGAATATTCTCCGACAAAAAGAATATTCCTCGACCAAACGAATATTTTCCGACACAACGAATATTTTATAACCACTTGCTTACTTTGTAAACTTTGCACATTTCACCCATAACTTATCACATTTATCAAATCAACACCTTACTATTTCAAAATAATATATAAAGAAAATTAAATCTTATTCATAAAATTTGGGGTCTTACAACCTCCCCTCCTTATGAAATTTCGTCCTCGAAATTGACGTACGTACCTGGTATATCAAAAAGGTGAGGATACCTCATTTTCATATCCGATTCTAACTCCCATATCATTTCCTTGATATCATGGTTCCTCCACAAAACTTAAACTTGAGGTATAACCTTTGAGCGTAGGACATGTTCCTTCCCATCCAAGATCTTGACAGGTACCTCCTCGTATGTTAAATCTTCGGCTATCTTGTTTGGTTCTAACTCAATAATGTGGTTTGGATCTTTCACATATTTACGAAGCACAGATATGTGAAAAACGTTATGAACACGAGACATGCTTGGAGGTAAGGCGAGTCTATAGGCCACATTTCCTACTCGGTCAAGGATTTCAAATGGACCAATGAATCGTGGGTTGAACTTTCCTCTCTTTCTGAATCTCGTAACTCCTTTCCATGGAGCAACACGTAATAATACATGATCTCCGACATTAAACTCCACGTCCTTTTGATGAATATCAGCATAACTCTTTTGTCGATCTTGTGCAGTTTGTATACGTTGCCGGATCATTTGAATCTTCTCCGTAGTCATACGTACTAACTCCGGTCCCAACAATGTTGCTTCACCCACCTCGTCCCAGCATACTGGAGAATGACATTTTCGTCCATACAACGCCTCGAATGGAGCCATGTCTATACTTTCCTGATAACTGTTGTTATAGGAGAATTCTACCAATGGTAGGTACTTATCCCAACTCCCTTTGAAGTCTAGAACACAGAGTCTCAATAGATCTTCAAGAGTTTGGATAGTCCTTTCCGATTGCCCGTCCGTTTGTGGATGATATGCCGAACTGAATCGTAAATCCGTGCCCATAGCTTTCTGCAAGTTGACCCAAAATTATGAAGTGAATCTTGGGTCACGATCCGAAACTATGGATACTGGTATGCCATGCAATCTCACAATCTCATTCACATACATACGAGCAAGACGTTCAAGGGAATAAGTCTCTCGTATCGGCAAGAAATGAGCAGACTTGGTTAATCTATCAACAATAACCCAAATTGCATCTATGCCTTGAGAAACCTTGGGAAGACCCGTAACGAAATCCATGGTAATGTGTTCCCACTTCTACTTTGGAATCTCAATTGGTTGCAATGGACCCTTTGGCATTTGATGCTCCGCCTTGACACGTTGACACGTTAAACACCTCGAGATGAAATCCACGATCTCTCTCTTCATATTGCTCCACCAAAATGTATCGAAAATGTATGTCGAAGATCACGATATATTTTGGTACTTCCAGGATGGATTGTAAACAGTGTGTTGTGTGCCTCCATCATGATTCTATACTTCAAATCAAAATCGTCAGGAACACAAAGTCTGGAGTTGACTAAAAGTATTCCTTCTTCATCAATCCTTGCTTCTGGAATAACACCTTCTTGCACCTTCTTCCTCATATTTATCAGCTCCAGGTCTGTAGCTTGAGCAGCTTTAACTTTATCAATCAAAGCTGGTTCTACGCGTATACTTGATATCATCGCATAGGTCTCCGAAGTCTTAAACTCTATCTCCATCTTTTGTAAATCACACAAAATAGGCCTTGAAAGCATCGCATTCGTTCCGGCATATGATCTTCTACTCAACGCGTCAGCAACCACGTTCGCTTTTCCAGGATGGTATTGGATGGTATGATCGTAATCTTTCAACAGCTCAAGCCAACATTGTTGCCGCATGTTGAGTTCCTTCTGGGTGAAGAAATCCTTGAGGCTCTTATGATCCGTATAGATCTCCATTTTCTCCCCATACAGGTAGTGTCTCCAGATCTTCAACGCGAAAATGACTGCTGCCAACTCTAGATCATGAGTAGGATAATTCCTCTTATATTCCTTTAGTTGTCGCGAGGCATAGGCTATGACTTTCCCATGTTGCATGAAAACACATCCTAACCCTTTGCCCGAAGTATCGCTGTAAATGACAAATCCATCTGAACCAGATGTATCGTCAGAACAGGTGCCGAAATGAGTCTCCTCTTGAGCTCTTGAAAGCTCTTCTCGCATTCCTCGTTCCATACGAATTTTGTATCTTTTCGAGTCAGCTGAGTTAATGGAGTAGCGATTCGAGAAAAACCTTCCACGAATCTTCGATAATAACCAGCTAAGCCCAGAAAGCTACGTACTTCGATCACCGACTTCGGTTGCTCCCAACTTTGTATTGCTTCAATCTTCACCCAGTCTACAGATACTCCACATTTTGATACTACATGCCCTAGGAATGCTACCTCTTCAAGCCAGAACTCACATTTCTTCAGCTTGGCATATAACTTATTTTCACGAAGCCTTTGAAGTACTAGCTTCAAGTGGTGCTCATGATCTTCACGGCTTTTGGAATAGATGAGGATGTCATCAATAAAGACAACCACGAATTGATCCAAATATTCCTTGAATACACGATTCATCATATCCATGAAGGCATTAGGAGCATTAGTCAATCCAAAAGACATGACTAAGAATTCATAATGCCCGTAATGAGTTCTAAAGGCAGTTTTCAGAATATCCTCAGTTTTAATTTTTAACTGATGATATCCAGAATGAAGATCGATCTTTGAAAAGAATTATGCACCTTGTAACTGGTCGAACAGGTCATCAATACGAGGTAACGGATACATATTCTTGATTGTGACATGGTTCAACTCCCGATAGTCAATACAAAGTCGCATACTCCCGTCTTTCTTCTTTACGAATAAAACAGGAGCACCCCAAGGAGATATACTAGGACGAATGAAACCAATGTCTAACAACTCCTGTAGTTGGACCTTTAACTCCTGAAGTTCAATAGGAGCCATTCGATATAGGGTTTTAGAAATGGGTTTTGTACCGGGTTCAAGGTCAATAAAGAATTCAACTTCACGTTCTGGGGATAGACCAGGAAGTTCTTCGGAAAATACATCATGAAACTCATTAACAACAGAAATATCATTCAAACCTGACGTATTCTGGTTTAGATCAGTGACATGGGCTAAGAAAGCTTAACATCTGTTTTTCAATAAACGAATAGCTTTATGACTTGAAATAACATTGATTGATTTTAGTGGTTTGGTTGTTTGAATTTGCACAATAGGTTGGTTAGGAATATGAAAACTAATAACCTTACGAAAACAATCAATTTTGGCATGATAAGTGGTCAACCAGTCAATTCCTAAAATCACATCAAATGCAAGTATTTTCAATGATATAAGATCAACAGGTAGGGTAAGGGTACCAATTTGAATCGAGCAAAATTTGTAAATTGTAGATGTAACGAAGGTTTCTCCCAACGGAGTTTCAACAGATAAGTCAAAGTCTAATTTCTCAGGTGTCAAATTCAAACGTTGAGCACAAGCAGGTGAAATAAAAGAATGGGTAGCACCCGTATCTAATAAAGTGTAAACTTCGCAAGAGTTTATTATCAGCTTACCCGTAATAACCTCGTTCAGGTTCCTTGCTTGTTGGGCAGCCACGACAAAAACTCTTCCAGGAACCACTGACTTTGACTTGTCAGGGATAGCCTTTGGAGTCACCATCCCTGCTGGACTTAGTTTTGCTACAGGACACACTCGAGCTATGTGCCCTTCCTTTCCACTGTTATAACACAACTTGGATTGTTGTGTGCAGTTGGGGCTGATGTGTCCCTCTTATTCGCATTTATAGCATATGACCGGCGGTCGTTCTCCTCCCCTAGAAACAGTTGACGTTGGTGCTGCTGTCGATGCTTTCACGTTCTCATTGTTGTACCTTCTCTTCTTGAAATCTCCCCCCGACTCACTTCTTCTATTATCATGGCCACTATTACCACCGGAGTGGTTACCGCTTCTGGCATGATACTTTTCTCCTTGCTGGATGTCATTGTTCCGATGACTGCTGCCACCGGTATGACCTTGTTTGTTGTCCCTTGGATGAACATAATCATTATCTCGTTCTAATAACTGGGCCATGTTCACTACATCCGAATATAGAGAAAATTTGTGAGAAGTGAGGTATTGATGAATCTCGGGTTTCAAACCTCTCAGAAACATCCGCGTCATACGTTCCTCATTCTCCACCAAATGAGGTGCAAACCGGGATAACTCCGCGAATTTAGCCTCGTACTGGGACACATTCATGTTGTTCTATTCCAGTCTGATGAACTCTACCTCTTTCATGTGACGAATACTTTCTGGAAAGTACTTATCATTGAACAGTTTTTGGAACGCCCCCCAAGTCATCTTGAGTGCGGCAGGCTGGGTACGCTTCACAGATTCTCACCAGTAATATGCTTCTCCACGGAACATAAAGGTGGCAAATGGAACCTTCTGTTCCTCCATGCATCCCAAGACATCAAATATCTTGGTAATTTGCTTAATCCAATTTTCTGCCTTGATTGGATCTGGTTTTCCCTGAAACTCTGGTGGTCTCAACTCTTTAAACAGCTTGGCAGTGACAAGCCGCGAGTTGTTATTTCCACCAGTATTATGACCACGAGTCTCCCTCGTTTGGTTTTGCATGAACTGTAAAAAGCTTCTAAACATCCCGTTATTTATCATTTTTTCGGTAGGGTTGTTTACAGGAGGAATATAGCCTTCCTGTTGCACGTTCTCCTCGTTGGTGATTAAAGGTGTCTCAACGGTCTCATTCACTCTATTGTTTAAATTTTCAGCTGTCATTCTCAAATACTACCACAAAACAAGAGTTAATCAAACAAATTAACATATCACATATTAACCCTATGTTCCAACCGACCAATTAAATAACAATTAAGCTTGGGTAGGACAGGCTAGCGAAGGTTTTACTCGTCTTTCCCCTCTTAGTTCTATTCCCAGATCTCCGCCAGAGATCATATCCCTAAGCTCTGATACCAACTGTGACGCCCCCAAAATAGGTTCAATACTCAACCCATTTTGAGTCGCCAAATACACTCAACAAAATTCAAATATAATCTTTCATATCACACGGTCGTGCAAAATACGACCACACAACTGTGAGTGTCAATACAGACATGTAGAAAATATTAACATTCAAACTAAGTCCTCATTACATTTATTATCACACTATTTTAAATAAAAAAAATAGTGAGGACTTCTACAACTCTAACTCGGACCATCACTCCATTCTCCGACTAGTACCCGCGATATTCTCATTTCCTGAAGAGAATAATAGAAGAAAAGGGTGAGCTCAACTAGCCCAGTAAAGAATATTATGACTAAGATAATGAAAAATAAATTATCGTTAGCCTTCAATAAATCAGATAAAATATTATGGACAACAAGTTTTAGATCAATATTCGCAGCGGAAATAACAATTCATTAGAAGAGTTAAGTAGAGAATGATGTCTACTATCTTCTTTGATTTAAAAGTCCATCATCAATATTTTATCCCTGTAATATCAATTAATATACATCTCGAATCAAATATCCATCTTTGCACTACGGCCAAAGATATTCATTTGTATCATTAATTGGTCATGTTCATCTCAACACCTGTCCATCTTTGCACTACGGGCCAAAGATATTCATCAGGTAATCATTTATCTTTGCACTACAGGCCAAAGATATTCATCACATAATTATTTATCTTTGCACTACAGGCCAAAGATATTCAGTTATATCACCATTTAGAACTGAGGATGATGAAAAATAATACGAATAACGGATCCAGTGAGATAAAGGATAAATATTAGAGAATTTATCCAGAGTTCAAGAATGAAGATCAAAACTTGGATCCAATCAAAGATGATTTGGAAGAAAAAAAAATATTTTGTTTACCGTGAATAGTACCCCGTGAATAGTAACTCATGAATAGTAACTCGACATGAAAAGATAAAAATTTCACAAGAAAGTTCAGACCAATATTCAAGTGAAATAATATTAGATGAAGCGCAAAACTTAAGTAATATCTGATCATTTTAGGAATTATAGAAGCAATACTTACCGTAGTAAGTTTAGAGTTAGGAATCTGAAATGAAACAATATACGAAACTACAATTGAATTTTCACCCGTCTGGCGGTAGTCAGCTCAGACAGATTATTTTCACAATTTAATAACAACTGAATACGAAGGGTTATTCACCAGGCATGCGGTAGTCCGCGTAGACAAGTTATTCCCACAGAATAATAAAGAATAGAATAACAACAAAATTTCACCATGCATGCGATAGTCCGCGTAGACGGGTTATTCCAACAGAATAATAAAGAATGGAATAACAACCCTTACGAATATTGAAAGAAAATAACTCTTTTCATGAATACGAAAGAAATAATACCCCTTACCTTAAAATTTGGAGACTGCACTAGCGTAATAGCAGAATACTATTATTCTTTCTCTCTTATTCTCTCTATACTTTCTCTCTTTATAGCTTTAGTGAATTGGTGAGAAATAATGAAGAAATGAGCTTCTATTTATAGGCTCGGCAGAGTAAGGGTAAAATAGTCTTTTCGCCATAATTTATGACATCATCGCTTACATCATCGATCTATGACATCATTGCTTACCTCATCGCTCCGATGACATCATTGTTTGTATCATAAGAGTTCAAATTCAATTTGCACTCTTCCACCTCGTTTAACTTTTATACCATGAATTTACTATAATAATGTTATCATTCAAATTTTAAAAATCATACTATTATATAATCACATCATACTACTATACTGTAATATTATAATAATATATTTGAATGAATTATTTTATCGGACAAGATAAAATACCAACTTTCAACAAATGTCACATGTTAAAAATTCCTCCGTTTAAATCCACATTGAATAAATATTTCCTTATCATATATATCAAAAATTAATTATTCACAAATAATATTACAGAACTACAATATTGACAACTAGGTCGTTCCCAGGAAAGAGGGGGCCTTCCGATCAGGATTTCTCATTATTGGCGCGCAATTAATCAACCCCTTTCCTAGACAGAACTTTCTTAGACATTGCCAATAATGTTATCTAATAATATTATTCAAATAATATGAATTATTGATTTGATAATTTGAAATAATGTGCAATGACAATTATTGAATCAATAATATAAAATAGCAAAGTAGCACTTATTGATATAAAATATCAACGTAGCAAATATTGAATTAATAAAATATTATGCAATTATTGAATCAATAATATAAAATATTGAACAGTAATTACTGTAACAATAATTGAGTAAGTGCATTCCTACGTAAGAATCAATAATTCGAAATACTGTGCAATACCGTGTGCTACTGTGCAATATCGCGTATTACTGTATTTTAACCATCGGGTATTTCAATAGTACTAACGGTAATAATTTTGCCGTTATTTTTATAAAAAAGGTTACTTCTGTCGCTTTCTATATCCGACATTCATTCCGTTGTGGGGTCCAACAATGACTGCGTCGTCGTACGAATATTCTCCGACAAAAAGAATATTCCTCGACCAAATGAATATTCCCCGACACAACAAATATTTTATAATCACTTGCTTACTTTGTAAACTTTGCACATTTCACCCATAACTTATCACATTTATCAAATCAACACCTTACTATTTCAAAATAATATATAAAAAAAATTAAATTTTATTCATAAAATTTGGGGTCTTACACACCAGGTATGAAAGGCTGATCTCCTTGATTACCAAAACTTACTAAAAGAACTAGTTTAAATACTGACAACCTTAACAGATGTTCATGGTCACTCTAGACCACTCAGTATCTATTATTCAAATATTCGAATAATAAATTACTGAAATGTAATTCATGTTCTTCTACAATCAAATTCTATTGTTGAACATTGAACGATAAATTTATTTCTAATCATGATATATCTTCTTTGAATTTAAACTTGCTAAGCAAATTAGTTGTTTACCCTTACTATATCATAACGTTTATTTCAGCTAAGCCAGAGACATCAAATAAGAAAGATAAAGGCAAGGGCAAGATTCAGGAATAGTAATTGTTAAAGATGTTTAATTATGATCTAATCTGATGTAATTATTTATGTCAACCTTTTGTAATAGTAAAGGTAAGTTTAAGTTAAGGTTAAGAAGACCTTGGGATTATTGTTGTAAGACTTTATATTAATGAACGATGTACGTTTATTATTCCGCAATAGTTCTAGAATGTTTATGATGATGATGTATCGTGAGCACCGAAGTCGAGGTTAGATTTGGGGGCGCCATAGTTTTGTTTATTTTTCTATTTGTTGGCAGATTCAAACAATCTAGTTTCTCTAATTACTCGTTTTAACTGAGAAGATTTTGATTATTAGAGCCATAATATGAAAGTATTATTGAAGTCCTTCAAGTTGTGGAGTATTGTTGAAGATGGCTATGAAGAACCAGAAACTAAAGAGGGTTTCTCACAAGCTCAAAAAAATAGTCTGAATGAGAAAAGAGAGAAGGATAACAAGGCGCTCTTCCAAATTTATCAAGCAATTGAAAGGTCAATTTATGATAGAATTTCGAAGGCTGAAACTTCAAAGGAAGCTTGGGATATTTTGCAATCAATATATAAAGGTGAAGAAAAGGTAAAAAAGGTACGACTCCAATCTTTGCGTTTAGAATTTGAGAAATTGCAAATGCAAGAAAATGAAACTATTGCTGATTATTTTTCAAGAGTTACTTCAATTGTAAATCAAATGGCAACCAATGGAGAGGTTTTGCAAGATCAAAAAGTAGTTGAGAAAATTCTTCGAAGCTTACCACAAAAGTTTGATTTTATCGTGGTAGCTATCGAAGAGTCCAAAGATGTGTCAAAATTATCTTTGGAAGATTTGCAGGCTTCTTTAAAGGCACATGAGTTCCGTGTTAATCAAAGAAATCCACCTTCAAATGATCAAGCTCTCAAGTCTGAAATTACGGGAGGCTGAGGTGCTCCCCGTGGTCACGGTCGTGGAGGAGGTCGTGGACGTGGAAGAGGTGGCTTCCAAGGAAACAGAGGTAGAGGTTCTAATTTTCGTGGCAATGGAAGAGGATCACCAGGTAACAATAATAATTTTAAGGAAGAGTCATTTGAGTATTCAAACAACTCTCAAAGAGGAAGAGGTCATAATATTAATCAAAGAATGAGAAAAGGCTATATTGAATGTTTTCATTGTCATAGGCCTGGTCACAAAATTAGTGAATGTTGGTTTGCATCGTCTAACAAAAAAGAATCTGGATTGGTGCATGAAAATGAATCAGTTGAGAAAGATTGTTCAGAGTCATTATTAATTGCTGGTCAAGAAAATAATAATCATGTTTGGTATTTGGATAGTGGTGCCAGCAAACATATGATAGGGAATAAGGATTTATTTTCTACCTTGGTGGAGTCAAATTTTGGGCAAATAAAAATTGGAGATGCTAGAGCCTATACAATTAAAGGAGTTGGAGAAATCACTTTCAAAACAAAATTTGGAAAATTTGAAAAAATGACAGATGTTTACTTTGTTCCAGGCATCAAAAGCAATTTGCTAAGTACTGGACAACTTTTGAGAAAAGGATTTGATATATGTTTTCATGATAAGTTATGTACTCTGTCAAAAAATAACCAGGTTGTGGCAAAGATTGGCTTGGCGGAGAATAATTTATTTTCGCTTCCACTCCAAGTGGAAAATTTTCATTGTTTTGCTGGTTTTAATGAAGAAGTTTCCAAGTTATGGCATGACAGGTATGGCCACTTGAATTTTGATAGCCTAAAATTGTTAGCGGCGAAAGGAATGGTGGGAGGTTTACCCCAGATTAATAAAATTGAGGAGACTTGTCAAGCATGTCAGTTGGGAAAGTTGCACCGTAACCCATTTCCCACAAAATCTTCTTGGGGTGCAAGGCAGCCACTTGAACTTGTTTATTTAGATCTGTGTGGACCAATGAGAGTGTCATCTTTTGGAGGTAACAAATACTTCATTTCTTTTATTAATGATTACACAAGAAAAGTGTGGACTTATTTTCTTCATGAAAAATCTGAAAGTTTTCAAGCTTTTAAAAATTTTAAAGCAGAAGTTGAAAATTTTTCTGGTTGTCTCATAAATGATTTTCAGCATTTTTGTAAAGATAATGGCATAAGGCATGAGTTGACAGTTCGCTATACACCTCAACAAAATGGTGTTTGCGATAGGAAAAATCGTACAATCATGGACATGGTTCGGTGCATGCTGAAAAGAAAAATATTGTCACGCCAATTTTGGGTAGAAGCTGTTTCTTGTGCAATTTATTTGATCAACCGGTCCCCAACAAAAAGTTTAAAAAATTGTACTCCTCATGAAGCTTGGTATGGGAGAAAACCGAATGTCCAACACTTGAAGATTTTTGGAAGTGTAGCTTTTTCTCATGTACCAAATGCAATAAGGACAAAACTTGATGACAAGGCAGAAAAATGTATTTTTGTTAGATACAGTGAAAGGTCAAAAGCCTACAAGCTGTATAATCCAAAAACAAAGAAAATTGTCATTAGCAGGGATGTAAACTTTGATGAAAAATCTTTTTTCAATGATGCTGACATAAACACTGAAGATGAGGCACCATTGCTCATAGAAGATTTGGAAGGTTGTAGCAGCATGCCAAGTGAAGATGATCCATCCTTGAACCCAACTGATGTTCCATCATCCTTAACAGGAGAGTCTTCTGGTAGCAGCCCCGAAGGAATCAAGACTAGAACTTTGCAGGAGATTTATGATACTAGGGAGCCGGTAGATGCAGGAGCTATTTTCTTTGCTTTCTACGCAGGAGAAGATCCAATTTCCCATGAAGATGCAGCAAAAGAAAAAAAATGGAAACAATCCATGAAGGAAGAAATTATGGCTATTGAAAGGAATGACACCTGGGAGTTAGTCAGTTTACCACCAAACAAAAAATCCATTGGAGTTAAATGGATTTTCAAGACAAAGTTAAATTCAGATGGCTCCGTCAATAAGTACAAAGTGAGGCTCGTTGCAAAGAGGTATGCACAGAAGGAAGGAGAAGATTTTAATGAGGTATTTGCACCTGTTTCAAAACTTGATACTGTTCGTTTAATTATATCACTTACAGCTCAAAATAATTGGAAGTTGTTCCAAATGGATGTCAAATCGGCATTTCTAAATGGGTTTCTTGAGGAAGAGATCTATGTCGACCAGCCACCCGGTTTTGTGAAGAAAGGTGAAGAAGATAAAGTTTACAAGTTAAAGAAGGCTTTGTATGGTTTGAGGCAGTCACCAAGGGCTTGGCATAGCCGCATTAATTCATACTTTGAGAAGAATGGTTTTCAAAAATGTCCTCAGGAGCATACTTTATATATCAAAATTGATCACTCAAAAGGAAGTTTTATGGTAGTAAGTCTTTATGTTGATGATCTCATTTTTACAGGCAATGATATAGTGATGCTTAATGATTTAAAAACTTCGATGAAACAAGAGTTTGACATGACTGATTTGGGAGATTTACATCATTTTGTGGGCATTGAAGTTAGTCAAACTAGTAAGGGAATTTTTATTTCTCAAGGGAGATATGCAAGGGAAATTTTGAAAAAAATTCAAGATGGAGAATGCTAATTCTGTTTCAACTCCATGTGTTACTGAGCTTAAGTTAAGCAAGAAGGGTGAAGGAAAGCTTGTGGATTCAACTATTTATAGGAGTTTGGTTGGAAATTTGATGTATTTAACTGTCACAAGACCATATCTAATGTTTGCTATTAGTATGATTAACAGGTTTATGGAGAAGTTTCACTCAAAAAATTGGGAAGTAGCAAAACGAATTTTGAGATATGTGAAAGGCACAGTTGATTATGGAATTTTCTTTGAAGCTGGTATTCCAGTTAGTCTTACTGGATTCACAGATAGTGATTTTGGAGGAAGTATTGATGATAGCAAAAGTACTTCAGGCTATGTTTTCAATATTGGAAACGGAGCTATTTCTTGGAGTTCAAAGAAACAACCAATTGTTGCTCTTTCGACAACTGAAGCTGAATATATAGCGGCTGCACATGCTGGATGTCATCTAGTTTGGTTAGAAGGAATTTTGAAGTATCTCAAGCAAAAACATGAAGCTAATCCAACTTTGTTTTGTGATAACACTTCAACAATTTCAGTTACCAAAAATCCAGTTCTTCATGGAAAGACAAAGCATATTCGCATTCGATATCATTTCTTAAGGGAACTTGTGAATGATGGAATTATTAACATCAAGTATTGTAAATCTGAGGAGCAGCTAGCTGACATTTTTACAAAACCTGTTTCTGGAGAAGTTTTCAAGAGGCAAATCGAGAAGCTCGGAGTGAAGAATAAATTTGGTTTACGGGAGGCCTTGTTAGCAACTAAACCAAATTTATAAATATATTCTTGAATTATCTTAATTAATATTAGTACATCAATGAATAATGTCTAAGTACATGATACATGTATTTAAAATGTCTTGGAACATGTAATTGTTAGGTTCATGTACATGAATGTGGTCATGTAGTAATTATTAATGTGGCTCTAGAAGTATCATAATTCTATAAATAATCATGTACTTGGATCATTTTAAGCAAGTGAAATCAAAGTGTTCTTCTATTATTAAAAGTTATATTTCACTTCCTCTCTAAAAATATATTCTCTTCTTAATTGGCTATCAAGAGTCTCATTTGAAGAAAAAAAAATATTTGTTCTACAAAAAGAGTTTTCTTTTATTGATTATAGCGTCAAATAATATAATGTCCTCAAGTTAACCAAACAATTTCATTTTTATTCAGGGCTAAACATTGAACAATCTTATATTCTTAAAGGTTATAAATATTACAAATGAGACTCTTTTTAAAAAACAGATTGAGTACGTATCTTATATTTTTGTATAAAAATGAAGACTAACCAAACAAGCGAGATTCGTTATACCTCAATTTAACCAAACAAACTGAGCTTCATTATGCTTAAGGGCGATCATGAATTCAAAATTGAAAGACCATTTGCAATCTCCAAGTTTGCTCCTCAAAATTGGAAGACAATTTGCATCCCAAATATCAAAATGACGCATCGCCTTTCTAGCTTATTATGTGTTTTAAATTGCACTCTCTAATTTTTCTTTTTTGGTCTAAATAAGACGAAATAAATTTTAAATGGAAATGTGCCTTTCCTGTGTATGAACTAGCAATGAAACAAATAAACAGAAAGTTCAACTCAAGTCAAGTATTTACCGATGTATACCAACTTCCAGGCACTCGACGCAATACACAAACGCATGCTCCCTACCTTTGCCACCGCACTGCAGGCATATTGTCTCCTGCAACAGCATACATTGTGGCATGACAAATTGTAAATATCAACTATTGTAACTCATTCAAAGAAAAGTATATATCGAAGAAGATACACATACAAGTTACGACCCTCATGCCCCAATTAAAATTCCTTGATAATAAGACACGAAAACTTTTAGATTAAGAAGAATCTGGTGGAGATTTTCTTAGTTTATTTATTTGTAAGATCTTGTGGAATTATACTGTTCAAATGGTGTCCCAGAAACTCAATTTGAAGTTTGAGGTGTTAAATAAATTATATCGGAACATGCTATTGCATAGAATAAAATAAAATCAATAATCATGATAATTAAGTACTTACATGAATTGAGAGAAGACATCTTGTATGTATCACGTTTTGCTGCGCGTAAGGGTGAAGGTCTTCAATTGCATCTCTCAATCTTATGATGGGTGTATAGGTGTGTATAAAGTTCTTAAGACCACAATTGGGACCAAACTCTAACTGTTTTATTTATTGAATACCTAAGTGTCAAAATCGTCCATCAAGATTATGAAACCCTAGACCCATTATGCCAAATACTATTAGTAATATTATTTATGGGCCACACAATTAATTACCAAACCCATAAATAAAGTAACAAATTAATACAATATGTAAGCCCACTAATTACATAAATAGTAGAGGTCACATTAAGAATAAAATATTCTAACATGAAGACCCCATTCTTTCACTATATCGGTTATTTGCAAGGCCAAGGCAATCGGAAGAATTAAATAAAGTTTAGGGAAGGGAGTTAGGTTGGTTTTTCTTGTTATTATTTTTTTGTTGAGGAGTTCTAAAGGTGGCATCATTGTTGTGGATCATGGTGTTGGTTTGAGATGTTATTTTTGCTCAAACCAAATGTTATTGGATTTGAAAGGTTGTTTTGGGACTCATCTGGGGTGTAGTTGTTTTCTTCTTAGAGGGGAATTTTCAGGAGTTACATTGATTTGTACGATATATAGGAGGGTTTTTTTTCCTGGTATTTTGTTTGTGGTAAGGTTGGCTTTGATTGATCTTGTAGTTTTTTTTTGGTGGGGGTAATTTGTATGGCAATTATTTTTTGGGGTGTGGGTGTTTCTTTTCTTGGAGGGAGTTTTTAAGGGGTTCTTTTCGGTAGATAAGAGAGATGGAATTTTGCTTTCACTAGCTTTGGGTTAATTCTATTTTTAGGTGCGTGGGAGGGTGAGGCTTGTTGAGGGAGTTTTTTTAACGTTACGTTTAGAGTTGTAGGAATAATGAAATGATTCATTTTTATAAAATAATATAAAATTTGTGTTTGATTGTTCCATTGAATGGAATGAATAGTTCATATTTTTGTCAAATTTGTGAATTTTATTCTTTAAGGGATGGCATAGACCAAAACATTCCAGTCAAAGAATAGAACGAGACACTCTAGTAGGGAATAAAATGAGACATTCCATGTATCATTCAATTCCCTTTTTTATTCTATTTTTTCATAAATTCCATTTCATCAATTCAAACGTAATATTATATTGTTCTATATATTTTTTGGGATAGGTTTTGTGATTCGACTATCATCGCAATCTCTTTGGTTGAAGAAGAGTTCTTAGTATTATAAGATCTTTTTTTTTGCTAAATGTGTTTTTGTATAAAAAGAACCAAATTACAATGGTAAGGGGTATACCCAGAATATAGCAGATTCATATATCTAGAGACAAGTTATAAGATGAACAAGTTATATATGGATTGTAAGCCAAATCTACAATAGCCAACTACAATAGTATGAACAAAAAATAGTGGCTCTAACAAAAGATTTATAAGTTGAGAGTCTAGATTTGATAATATTTATGACATCTAATGCATGTCTAGAAGGGGGAATGAGGATATTTCTATTTATCGTTGAATTTTTGGATTCCCATACTTTGTAAAAAGTGACTGCAATGGACAGACAGAGAATGTTCTTTCATCCCAGTTGTTTGAGATGTGGTCACAGTTTTCCAAATGTAAGGAAGCATCAAGTATAAGTTTGGAGTAGTCACATTTGAAGAAAAGATGATCAAAGGATTTCAGATGTTGACGACAGAGATAGCAAAGAGTAGTATGTCCAGTGTAGAGTCTTGTTCTGTCATTCGTTAGTAATCTCTTGTGGAGTCCCAACCACAGTATGAATGAATATCGCGGAACATGAAACTTGTTTTATATCATAGAGTGTCAGGACACTAGAACATGAAACTTGTTCTAGTGTCCTCCCAAATCTGTTTTGCCTTTAGCATGTGAATGTCAGTTGCACCCCATAGAATCTTGTTCTCTGGGAGGGTAGGAGCTGGCAAAGATTCAATTGACATCCTGGTGATTTGAGTGGGGGAGGTGCCATGATGAATCGACAAGGATATGGCTAACAGTGGCATTCATATGGTTACCATAATTGTATATCAAATTGAGTGAAGGGATGAGTTTCTATGATGATGTTTCTATGTGATTGGTGCCAGTAGGAAAAGTGATGGAATTGCAAGCAAATGCAGAACAGATTACAGAAGGTGCTATTGGTTCAAGGTTTATAATGACTTCTTCTGTCCAATATAGAACAGAAGGTATTATTGTTTAGGGTATGGGTCGATATAAAAAAAATTCACACTGCGGCAATTATAAGGAGACAATAATTTATTTTGATAATTGAGGGGTTACTCTCTATTGAAATGATACACATTGTTGGACCCTCTTTCTAATAGCTAAGTTTTTAGCTTAGTTGGTTATGTAACACTTTGAAATTTGTTGACAAATTAAAGGACAAATCTATAATTCAGCCTTAGGAAATATTTGATTACTTAAGAAACTCACTCCTCCATAATTAAATGAAACTTATCAATGAAAAAAAACAATTATTAGGACTTTGTGATATAAAATAAGAAAAAAAAATGCATACATTACATACATGACAAATATAAGAATTGCAAGAAAGCAAGAAACTTACCATGGTACGTAGCAGGAAACTAAAGATCCAAGCTTTAAATGTGATATAAATTACCTGAGAAGCAAAATATCATAGCAATTGATGAGGAACTGAGGAGAGACCAATAGCAAGATAAGATAAGTAAAACTTAATTATGAGGTGGATTTGAACTTGAATGCATTTAATCCCACAGTGGAAGCTAAGAATTTTACTGAAAACAAAAAATAGTATCTGAAAGCACTTGCGTATTTAGATAACCCTTGGAGTAACACTACCAAATTTTGAGGGTTTAAATTTATTTTCTTTAATTCATCGGGTTGCCTCTGAGATTTGTGTTTTGTGTGTTCTTTAAGAACTTATGATGCAATCTAATGTATTATATATGCTCTTCTTCTTTTCTTTTTTTGCTTTCATCCCATCTGAAGATCATATTATTGTCTATCAAATCAATCAGGATAACACAGGATAATATCATCTGAAGATCATATTATTGACATTAATGATTTGAATGTAACCAATCAAAATTATTTAGATGATTTAAACGCAGGATTAAGCAGTGAACTACATTAATAACAATGTCAGTAATTCCTTATTAGTTTTAAATATTTTTAACCGTTTGGTATGAGAGACAAAAGATAACACTATATTAAGGGATGGAAATACATAACTGTGAAGAAAAAAACTCACACCCCAAAATCCAAATATACCCAAAATTATTCCTCCATCTGAAGTCGGCTAAAAAAGTAAAATAAACAAATAAATCAAAAACCCTAGTTACAATAACATATATAGATTTTTTTCATCTCAAGTCTAAATAAATAAATAATATATATATATATATATATATATATAATTAACAAAACAGAACTTATTTTGAATTTCCCGCTCACCCTAATAAACGATCAAGATTGTCCAAAGTTTGGGATAAATCTCACCGTCCATTATATCCTTTTTTAACTTCAAAGGAAAAAAAAATTGATCTCTCTCTCACTCTCAGATCTTCCTCCATTCTTCCTCCTCCCGAACTCGCCCTCTGCCTCCTCCATTCTCTAGCGCCGGCAATCTCTTCTCCCCCTTCCCTTTCGTACGTAGTGCCGGAAGAACGGGTAATACGGCTAATTTACAATAAAAAAACAAAAAATGAGATCGACGTTAACGAAATGGATCATGTGATGAGAATCCAAATTTATGATTCCAAACGAAAAAAAAACCTAAAACTGAATTGTGTAATATAAAAGAGGTGTCACTAAAACAGAAGATACCAGATCTACAACTGCAGGCAATCAGCCCTAACAAGACAGAGATTTGTAGTCATTAGTAATATTATCATTTTCCTTGATCAGTGATTTGACTCGTGTTCTTTGTGTTAAACTGATATTCTCAGCCCTACTATATATCTCCATATATATATGAGGCTGACCTTATGGGCAGCACCTTTGCCCATGGTGCGCATTAAGGTTCAATATCCCCTAGCCCAACAGGATCGGTTACTTAACTCAGATTTTATTGCCTAGTGTTCTGCAACCGGGTACTATCGTTCTGAATCATGGTATGAAAATTAAATATCTTACGTTCCACCTATCCAACTGATTAGCATTTCTGATAACCATGATCCCCACCATTAAGCCAAAACTTTTATATAAACCCCTAGAAATGATTATACTAGCCCTTTGCCTAGTTGATGAATTTCTAGCTAGCCATGCAGACAATACCTTTCCCTGTAAAGTTCATGGTCAGCAATACTCTTATATGAGTAGGAGGGTTTTCTATATTTAAAGAATACCCCTAGGCATTCTTGCGACTTAGATTTAATTTGAAATTTGAAATGAAAGCAATAATACTAGATTTGACTATCTAATAATCCATTACCTAAGTGGACTCGATATGGATCTTGGACAATTTAATAAGTTGTTAATAATGATCATATCTAACTAGCAAAATATTATATATTTAAAAAAAATGCTTCTAACTAATTTAAATGATAAATTTTGAAGTAATATAATAAATCACAAATGTTATGTTTGTTTGCTTAAGATATGATTATTAATCTCAAGTGTATTGTTTGTTTTTAAATTTGGACTTGGGACTATTAGTCCAAGGATTATAAAATGATTTAAGATGAGGAAATATTTAATACCATGTCTAGCTAGGTATTATAATCTCATCATGTAGGATTAAAAATTTATGGACAAAATTAACCTCAATTATTTTCTAGAATAACCATGATATCAAATTAATTTCCAAAAGATCTACACCTGAACATTAAATCAATAATACTATTAAAAAAATATGATTTTGGTACATTAAATTAATTGAAATTTTTAAATATTATTGAACCAGACCATACAAGACCAGCCTTATATTATAGTAGTAGTAGTATTGTTGAGGAACAATTAGTTTCCGTTGACCTTTGTGCATCAGGACATGGGCCTATTTAACGTTAACGTGATAAAAAAATGTAAGGAATATTATTATTTCTAGAATTACTTTTAAACATTATTGTTTAAAATTACCATAATACATTTGTCTAAAATGACCATAATACCCACCATAATTAATTGTTCATCATTTTTTGATATTTAAACAAGTTTAAAATATATTATTATTGGTAAGGGTATAATAGTTCAAACGATATTTTTTTTATCCAATATCCTTTAATTAATCCTGAAAAAAATAAACATAACATAAAATTATTTTAAGTTATCTCATTAATAATCCCGTAAAAAAACAAACATGTGAGTAGGGCTATTTAATTATAATATTAATAGTCTTGAGATTATAATACCATATATTATAATCCCAGAATTATATTCTTGCAAACAAATATAGCCAAAGTCGATATGTATGATCAATATAGGGTTGTGCAAATTTTCCTAGACCTATCACCTTCATCTGTTAAAGCCTTTGAAACATCTCTCAAGTCACTTCTTTCTAAAATTTTCTCTAAGCCGCTTCTTTCCAAAATTCTTCTAGTCTCTTCTTTCTAATCTATGCCGCTTCTTCAATTTTTCATCTGAATCTTGTTTGAAGATACCTTCCACTAGATCTCTTTTTTGTGCTTTTAGTTTGTGGGGTTTGTTTCTCCTTTTGTGGGAGTTTAGTTTTCTCCCGTATGTTGGTCTCTTTCTCTTCTTTGACCTTTGTCTTTGAGTACTCCCAATGAGTAGATTTCAAATTTTTATCCGAAAGATTTGTGCTCAACTTTTGGATAGAGAAAGTTTCACTTCAACTCTATCATAGTTTGGATTTTTCTAATGAAAAGAAAGAGAAAGAGTGTTAAATTAAAAATGTAGAGAAGATGAAATTATGAAAGAGAGTTTAGGGATATGAAAAGTACCAATAACAGTATGGTGGCTAAAGAATGGTTACAAAAAAAGAAATATAAAATATAGTGGATCATCTACGAATTAAATTTCGACAAATCATTTTGTAAACTAATTTATGTTTAAAAAATTATAAGTTTAGCAATAGTCGAAAAATATTTACTCTCATGAAATTGAGAGAAGTATATAAATAGGATGAGGAATGCTTTTAGTTCTCCATGTCATGTCCACCATAAAAAAATTCCCCCCTAAAAATCTAACTTAATTTTAAGTTTGTACGTACTACAAAAATTATCTAATCCGTAAAAAGTAGATAATCCTCGTTTTCTTACTTTCCGAGCAAGGAAGAACGTATGACTATATATATATATATATATATATATATATATATATATATATATATATATATATATATATATATATATAAGGGTTTTACCCTTCCATTTTTCAATCTATTACTTTACATATCCAATTGCATATTACATTAATTATTTTTTGAAGAAATATTTTCAATCTATGTGGAATCTCTTTAAACATTAATTAGCCTAATTTGGTTTATTCCAAGGAGCTTGTTTGTTAATCGACTTAAGTCTCAAAATTCAATATATTAAGTGATTTGAGTAATTAAACTGGTTTGATAAATTTTAAGTATATCACTTAAAACATTAATCTACCTACTCTTAGAACTTGAACTAAAACTCACTAAAAATTTAATTATGTGCATCTTAACATTTTTTCCTATATGATATAATATCAAAACCTGATTTAAAAATTAAAATCATATCTGATATATTCGTTTTCAATCATTATATTTATGGATTAACTTAAAAGTTTTAGCTTTTATAATTGAGATCTTAATTTTCAGTTTTATTAAACAGACATGGTCCTTATTTAAATTCACATCTATCAAAAATTTAATACTTATTTAAATGCTCACTAGATATACAAGAGATTTTCAAAAGATCTATAATGGTAATAAACCAACATCCTTAGTTTATTACCTAGGATGTATCGTACTCTCATTTCTTCTTTTCCACATAAATAATGAGGGTATAAAGTAATTTAAATCTGCTAATAAATTAATATACAAGCAATAATCGATGATGCAATCGCATGAGATATTCAAAAAATTCCGATCTATATAATTCCCAAAATCATCCTATTGGCTATTGATATCTCATGAACAAAATATAACAAATCATTAAAATTCATAATTACCCTTTTTGAGCTTCCAAAATCCTCTCTTGAAAACCTCAAGTTTCCTTGAACTTCTTCCAATCTTGCAAGGCCTTCTCTTAGTTCTTCAACTCTCCAATTGATAGATGTATAAAAGAGAAGGCAGCAGCTGGTGTTATTTTGTGATAGCACATTTCACAAAAGTCACATGCTACCTTATATACTTAGGTTTTTTTTTTAATGAGTAACGTCACTAAACTAAGTAATTGTAGCCAATAAAAAAAACAAAAAAAATATTAATTACGTATAAGCCCTCGCCCTTTCAAATTACATATTTACCCTTATGCGTGTAACTCATGTGATTGATATTGTCAGAGTAAAAATTATATTGGCAGAGCAATAATAAATGTCCTTAAGAAATTCAAAAAATATCGTTAAATGTATATTTGCTCTAACAACATTATTTTCTCTTATTAATTAGTAAACCACGGATTAATTTCGTAGATTACAATTTCAATTGCTAGCTTAGCTATATATTGTTGCGAGTCACACATAACAATAATCTTTCATTGCAAAACTTCTGTGTATTCCACACCCCCGTTGTCCAATATTCCGATTAAGCAATTAGGACAGAAGAGCTATTAAACCTGTAACGTACGTAATCATATGAATGCTTTTCAACTGTGACCTACAGCCAACGGTCTAATTAATAGTTAATAATAGCTGGAGATAAGAAATCATTAATTGTTGAAATTAACAATTAATAAGTTTACACATTTATGTACCAAAAAACTTCCTTTTAAATGTTGACATATACATGTAGTATAGTATTGTATGTAGAGTAGTGCTAGAGACACAACTTATTCTACAATTATTTTATAATTTGCTGATGTGGCATACTCCACCTCAGCATATTGATGAACAAATTATTTCAATGTAGTCTTCGGCCCCACGTAAAAGCTGAGGTGGAGTATGCCATATCAGCAAATTATAAAATAATTGTAGAATAAGATGTGTCTCTAGCATTATTCTTGTATGTATGTGTGTGTATAATATTATTAAAATAATTTTAGAATAAGTTGTGTTTCTAGCATTATTCATATATATATATATATAATATGTGTGTGTGTGACACACACATATATATAATAAAAATATATATTTGAATCAAAACTCTACTTATAAAATATATTGAAACAAAGGGACACATGTTAAAGTTTGTAACTTAATTTGCTGTATATTTGCAAAATATTTTAGGAAATTATTAATTTTTATTTAAAGTAAGTATATATATATATATATATATATATATATATATATATATATATATATATTTGTCATTTTAATATATTTTACTATATTATACTCACTTTCCACAATAGCAGAATGAAGTTAGAAATTAAGAGATTTAAGGTTTTGCGTACTACTCCTTTCTATCTCTATAATCTGATTTTATACTAATTTTTCCATATATACATAAACATTACATTTATATTCATTACTTTTAATATATTAAATTTAAAGAAGTGTTATTTCATATGCATTTTTTTCAACTTTGAGATATACAGCTAGTTAACCATCTAATTAATAGTTAATATTAGTAGCTGGAGATAAGAAATTATTAATTGTTGAAATTAACAAATAATAAGTTTACACATCTATATATGGACCAAAAAACTTCCTTTCAATATATATATATATATATATATATATATATATATATATATATATATATATATATATTAATATTTTGATCTGACCCCACAAAATAATAATATTTGTTTCGTCACTATGCATGCTTCCAAATTAATTTCACCTTCTTTATGCATGCATGCATTATACGTCCCTCAAATTAATTAAAAGCTTGGTTTAAATTAGCAATATTTTTTAGTGAAAAAGGGAGATGTTGTAATTGGTATCTAGGTCTCCAGGATTTGCCTTCAGTGTATGAAAAATTGTTTTTTATTTATGAAATTAGTTTTTTTTTTAAATGAAGTAAATAAAATTAAAGTACAATATACTCCCTTTGTTTTTTAAAGTCACTCATTTTTAAAATGTTTTTTAAAGTCACTCATTTTAAAAATGTATTTCAAATTTTGGAACAAAGGGAGTATATTGTACTTTAATTTTATTTACTTCATTTAAAAAAAAACTAATTTCATAAATAAACAATAATTTTTCATACACTGAAGGCAAATCCTGGATACCTAGATACCAATTACAACATCTCCCTTTTTTACTAAAAAATATGCTAATTTAAACCAAGCTTTTAATTAATTTGAGGGACGTATAATGCATGCATGCATAAAGAAGGTGAAATTAATTTGGAAGCATGCATAGTGACGAAACCAGTATTATTATTTAGTGGGGTCAGATCAAAATATTAATTTGGAAGCAGGCATGTGGGGCCCTGGCGAGAGAGGCTCTGGCGGCATGGGTATTACAAAGGGTTCTCTTAACATGTGTCTTTAGAGCACATGTTAAGCACATAATTCAAAAGAATATTTTTTTGAGCTGTGTTCATATTCTTTTGATTTCTGCATTTGCACCAAGTTCAAAGGAATATGCATACAATTCAAGAGAATGTTTTCTTGAACTGTGTGCTTAGCATGTGCCCTAAGGACACATGTTAAGAAATTCCTATTACAAATATATATTGAGTAGGAATATATTAGAGGGGCACTAAAGTAAATAGTCGAACAAATTTTAGACTTAAGTGCCTACTGCTACAGCCTGTAGCGACAGGGGATTTTTTTTTAATCCGAGCCTTTCATTGTTTTGATCAACGGCTATAAACTTGGTTGCTGAAACGGTGCACTTGACAACCGATTGCTACGGATTATTTCCCGTATATATATATATATATATATATATATATATATATATATATATATATATATATATATATATATATATAATTATATATTTGAATTAAAAATCTACTTTATAAAATATATTGAAACAAAGGCACACATGTTAAATTTTGTAACTTAATTTGCTATATATTTGCAAAATATTAATTTTATACTATTAGTATTACATTTATATTCATTACTTTTAGTATATTAAATTTAGAGAAGTGCTATTTTTACAAGAAAATTTTGATATTTCAACAAGGTTTCACCAACATGAATATGGTGGTTCACACATAGCCGAAATATCTCGTTCCCACTAGATAGCGATCTAAGGGCTGCGAGATAGTTTTTATAATTGAAATTAGAAAAATACTAAATTTAAATAAATATCAGACATTCTAGCTTTCCGGTTCCGTCTGGACCTATATTTGAACCGTTTGAAAGCTAGAGTTGGCGAGATTTAAATAAATCTAGTTCGCCCACAGAAATGTCAGTGCCAATTCATATAAACTGAATATTTAAATCAACAATTTAATAAAAAAATGAGTAGAGTAATACATATATATATAATTATATATACGGAAGCTGTAAAGGGCGATGAGTTTTCACATCGGTGTCCGGACCGGAATTAAAATATATATATATATATTTATAAAAGCTGTATAAAAGCCATGAAATGATTTAGGCTGGACAGAATTGTAATATATATATATATATATATATATATATATATATATATACATATAACAGTAAAAAGGGCGATGAGTTTTCACGCCTGTGCCCGGACTGAAATATAAATATATACAGAAACGTAGTCAACCAGGACTGGAAAGATAACCCAGTATGGTGAATGGTGCAAAAACAGTAAAAAGGTCACAGAATTATCTAGGCCAAACAGGAATGTAAATATATATATATATATATATATATAGAAAGAAAATTAGTCAACCAAGATTGGAAAGATAACCCAGTGTGGTGAAGGTTGCTTATATATGCATAAATATATATAAAAAGCAGTAAAAATGCCACAGAATGATCCAGGCCGAAATGAAATATAAATATATATATATATATATATATATATATATAGACAGAAAAGTAGTTAACCAAGACTGAGAAGATAACTCACTGTGGTGAAGGCTGCTTATATATGCATATTTTTATATAAAAGCAGTAAACTACCACGGATTTGACATCCGGGCTTGACAGAATTGAAAAGTTAGTATATATACAGTTGAATATATACAAAAAAAAAAGCCAAACCCGAACTGGAAAGATAACCAAGTCCGGCAAAGTTGCCAGTAACGAAGATGTAAGTATATAAAAGTTGCTGGAAGCGACGGATCGTCAATCCGAGTTGTAGAAATGCCAGAAAATACATTTTATGTACAAAAATATACCAAAAGTTGACAAACGGCCACGGAACTGAGTTCCGAGTATATTTAGAAAACGAAACTTGATATGCAAGTGTATAAAAGTGCAAAGAAGTAAGAATAACTTTCTGATTGTAAAAATACTCACAATGGACTGTTACACGGGCTTTTTGCCAAATCGTAGGCTTTAAACGTCCAAATCTCACGGTTATTATGTGGGTATATCTACGTGTTAGAGTAAAAAAATTTGAGTTTGGAAGACAAGAAAATAGCTGAAAAACCAAACGGGCAGAGGTTCGGAGCATTTCTGAATTCTTTAAATGAGAGGGGGTGCACCTCTATATATAGACCAGGGAGCCTCCACTCTACCTGCTGCTGCCGTAGGTAGAGGTGCGGCTCCACGTGGCATGGGCCCCGCGGCGGGTTCCGTCGTCTTGAAGTACGTGTACTCCGAGCAATGCGAGGTCTGATTCGAAACTTTCTAACTTTTGATCGGAGCATCCGTTTGAGGCGTGTTATACCTTTCCGGAAAGCCCTCGCCGAGAGTGTCACAATGACATGGGATAAAACATTTTTTGGGTCCAAGAAGACGGGTTCATAACCAGGTCTTCGATTCCCCGCAGTTTATCCGTTGAGCTGTCTTGCGCTGTTTGCACTCGGGATCATTGTTATAGTTCGTTCTGACCTTGGTGGCATCAATTCGGCTTGAGTTGGACTGAATCGACTTAGGGTTGGTAAAATGATCGTTTTTCCCCTCCTGGGGTTGCCTTCAGTGTCGACATGGCCTTCGACTGACTTCCTGGGGTTGTTTCCAAGACTTAGATCACATTCGAGTCTGTTTGTCCTCAGTGTTGTCTCCGAGGCTGACTTGGTCACTCCAGGTTTTTCTCTGGAGATGTTTTGAGGCTTCAGGATTGTTTCTGAAGTTGACCTGACTTCCCGGGTTGAGACCGGGGCTAATCTGTACCTCCCAGGTTGAGACCGGGGCTGACCTGTACCTCCCGGGTTGAGACCGGGGTTGACCTGTACCTCCCGGGTTGAGACCGGGGCTGACCTGTACTTCTCGGTTTGAGACCGGGGCTGGTTTGATGGCCCAGTATTGAGGTCGAGGTTGATTTGACAGCCTGGTATTAAGACCGGGGTTGATTTGAGGGCCTGGTATTGAGATCGGGGTTGATTTGACGGCCCAGTATTGAGATCGGGGTTGATTTGATGGCCGATATTGAGACTGGGGTTGATTTGATGGCCCGGTATTGAGACCGGGGTTGATTTGATGGAGCGGTATTGAGACCGGGATTGATTTGATGGCCCGATATTTAGACCGGGGTTGATTTGATGGCCCGGTATTGAGGCCGGGGTTGATTTGATGGCCCGGTATTGAGACCAGGGTTGATTTGATGGCCCAGTATTGAGACCGGGGTTGAGTTGATTGCCTGGTATTGAGACCGGGGTTGGTTTGATTGCCCGGTATTGAGACCGGGGTTGATTTGATGGTCTCGTATTGAGACCGGGGTTGATTTGATGGCCCGGTATTGAGACCGGGGTTGATTTGATGGTCCGGTATTGAGATCGGGGTTGAATTGATGGCCCGATATTGAGACCGGGATTGATTTGAGGGCCCGATATTGAGATCGGGGTTGAGTTGATGGCTCGGTATTGAGACCGGGGTTGATTTGACGGCCCGGTATTGAGACCGGGGTTGATTTGACAGCCCGATATTGAGACCGGGGTTGAGTTGATGGCTCGGTATTAAGACCGGGGTTGAGTTGATGACCCGGTATTGAGACCGGGGTTGATTTGACGGCCCGGTATTGAGACCGAGGTTGATTTAATGGCCCGATATTGAGACCAGGGTTGATTTGATGGCCCGGTATTGAGATCGGGATTGATTTGAAAAGGCAGTCTTGCCCTCCTACAGTATTAGTAACTGGGAAAGGAAATTTCAAGTGTCTACAATAGTATTGTACAGTTAAATGAGGTGATATTTTTTAAAGAGAGAATAAAAGGGAAAAGAGTAAAAAAAAGAAGAATAATGCTAGAGATACAACTTATTTTACAACTATTTTATAATTTGCTGATGTGACATACTCCACCTCAACTTTTATGTGGGGCCGAATATTACATTGAAGCAATTCGTTCATCAATATGCTGAGGTGGAGTATGCCACATTATCAAATTGTAAAATAGTTGTAGAATAAGTTGTGTCTCTAGCATTACTAAAAAAAAAATATTTTGATCTAGATTCATAATATTAATGACTATAAATACTATATATATTGCATTATTATAAGTGGTAGATTTTTTTAATGATTTTGAACTCTACATAAGATGGAAACATAAGATAAAAGGAAGAAGTTATTAGATTTAGATATATAATTTATTAAATATATATTTTTGGTATAATAGAAGACGTTTAGAAATATTGGAATTTATGAAAATGCTCGACTTCGTGAAAGCGAAGTTGGAAGCTAGATTTCGTGAGAGAGAACGTGAGGTCTTTTTTTTTACTAACATTATATATTATATTGATTAATGAGTCTTATTCTTTGCATTTTAATTTTGTCAATGTGATATTCTTTTTATTATATTCTAACAATTAAAATATTTCATATTCATTCCATCAGGAAATAAGTATCTAAATTATTGTTAATGAGTTATATCAAAAGAATTTTCTTTCAATACTAAAACTGACGACATAAAATTACTATTCGAAAAGAGGTATGGATTAAAATAATCCTCGATATGTCTGATGCATGCAAATTAGACCCAATAAATAGGCGGATGTGAGTGGATTTGGATGAGTATAAATGAGTTTGAGTTTATTTGAGTTAAAATTTTAGTGAGTTATAAATAGATGATCATAAATAAATATGAGTGGATATGAGTTAATCCACATATCAAATTTGAGTCTAAGTATAGATTAATGTATATATGGATTTCTCATATTATCTATAACACAAATTTAATTTTTAGTTTCTATCTCTAAAATTTTATCTCTCTAGAAGTTTATATCACTTCATATCTCTAATTTCTCTCCTCTCTCTCTTATCCATAAATAAAAATCATGGAGTAAATTAAATTACAAACCTGAAACTCTATAGTGTGAGGAAATATCATCTAAATATGATGATTTTCAACAAGTATACTGATCACTAATGGCAAGTTGTCACGTGTTATTTGTAAAACCCTTTTAATGAAGGGTAATATATAATAGTTTCGCTCACTGAATATTCTAGAAGCATTTTAAATCCAATAAAGTATAGAATTTTCAAGAAGTTTATCTAATAATGGACTGACAACCTGGAAGGTTTCTAAAACCATGTAAGATTCTAACTCTTAACTTCTCTTAGAGAGGACTCTTATGCTATAAAAAAGGGAGGTTTCAACACATTAATTCAAGGTACACAATTCTTCTCCCATCATAATCCTCTCTCCTCGTATCAACATTTTGACCCCTCCAACTCCTGTGGACCGTATGCAGGTTTTCAGTCGAGATCGAGATGGTTACGTGGTAGTCAAAACCAAAGTTCATGAGTTAACAAAACCCTAATTTGGAGCAGCTGATTAACGCATCAGATTGGCGCCGTCTGTGGTAAACGAACAAAAAGTCATCCATTTTGTCACAAACTTCAGTCATCGCTTTCTCACAATTCAAAAAATCAACATGTTAAACACTAGTACTTCAACACGAAATCGAAATCCTTCACATCCACCACCTTCTAACAATCCAGAATAAGAGACAAACTTTGCACATATTTCATAACCCTCTCACCATCTCCTTCTACAGCCACATATCCATCAAGAACCTATTTGCACTCATAGTGGATATTTACATAGCACTCCTAGCACTAGGGAAGGACAATAATGTTGGGGGGCAAGTTTTGTCTATTGATTTCTTAGATTTCAGGATGAGCACAAAGAACAAAGGGGAGAATCAGCAGAGGAACTAGTCTCAATTTCATCAGAAGATGTAGACCGGAGAAAGCTACCTACGCGGGTTCTGGCTTGAAAGAGGAAATTGAAGACAAACTCGTTTAATTCTTGATGAACAATAAGAATGTGTTTGTCTAGACAGCACCTGATACGCCAGGGATTGATCCCCAAGTTATTACTAACAAGTTGAACGTAGACCAAACAAGAAGACATGTGAAACAAAAGAAGATGAGCTTTGCACCAGACAGATAAGAGACCATCAATAGAGAAGTGAAAAAACTATTGAAGACCAAAATTAAGGCCATAGAGGCCGAAAATTAGCGTCATTGGTGTTAAGAATTACGACCATAGAGGTCCAGAATTCAGACCATTGAGGCTAGAATTAATCCCATGGGAGCCAAGAAATAAGGTCATAGAGCCCAAAATTAGTGTTATGGGCGTCAAGAATTAAGGTCATGGAGGCTAAGAATTAGCACCATGGGCGTCAAAAATTAGCGCATGGAAAAAAACTCTATTATTATTTATCTACTCCATTAAAAGTATATTTTTTAAGAAGTAGGGGAAAATAATGTGGGTAAAAATAACTGTAACGATTGTAAATTTTGTAATAAAATTATAAATATTTATCGAATAAAATAAATATTTTAGTTGGAATAATTTAATTGGTGTAATTGTGTTACCTAAATATATATGAGTTATTTGTATGTTTGGTATAGTTTAATTAAATTTAATTTAATTGACAAATGGCTAAATACAAGTCATAATTAAATAATTAAAATAGTCTAAATGAAATTTTAATTATTTTGATAAAAGTCCTAGTGTAAGAAAATTAAATATTCTGAATATGTGGGAATTAAAATGTCTAATTTGTTAAAGTCAAAATTTGATAGGTGGGGGATTTAATTGTCAGCATTTATTTGGTTAAATAAATTATAACCAATTAAAAAAATAAAGAAGGGAGTGTTTATCAGTAATAGGAGTTAAGCGTGACATTTACAGTCAATTAGAAGGGAAGGAAAAAAAACGTGAAGGCAAATCAAATTGATAAATCAAATGTTGAGCTTGTTTAGTTGCTCCAACCCTTTCCTCTCCTGGTAACACTTAAAAAACTGAAGGCTTAAAACCTTCATACGTTTATTACATTTGGCATAAACCAAAGTTCATATAGAGAGAGAAGAAGAGTGGGTTTGCTGTGATTTTGAGAGGAAGCTCTTAGAAATCAAAGAAGAATGAGGGAGGAGATTAATCAAGCACTCTTCATCATCTATCAAAGCTTAGGAAGATTGAAGAGGTAATAATAAACTTTAAAACTCTTAATTCCCATTTTGAAAGTCCAATAATAATCTAGAAGGGGGGTTGAATAAATTATTACAGATTAAAAAATTATCTTAGGCTTTTTTGAATTTTTAAATAATTAATTTGCAGTGTTAGAAATTAATATGCAAGACAGTAAATATTCAATCACACAATGCACAGAGATTTGTCTGGTTCACAACATACATCTCGGGTATGTTGCTACATCCAGTCTCAAGCTCCTCTCCAGGACTTGAGATCCTATTACTATCAGAAATAAATACTCCTTCAACAAGCGGAGAAGCCTTTACAAAGTTTTATAGACAAACTTTCAATTATTCACAACTACCTATCTTGGACAGCAAGCTCCCAGCTCCCTCCTCAAGCTTATTTGTACTTTCTTTTGAGTTCAGTTCTATTTTATGATCTGGTCTTGAAACAACAGCCTCTTCCTCACCTCACAAGTTCACTAGAGACCTAACTCTCAACTGACCTCTCTAAGACTCTGATCTTGGTCGAAGAATTACTCGTATTTCTCACAGGTACATAAAATAAACTAACTCTAACCTTTTCCCTTTTAACGAAAGATTTTACAACAATGTACTTCTTAAATAAGCAGATAAAATTTAGTATAGATTGATGTTTCTCAAATAAGCAGATAGCAATTTAAAGATCATATATATTTATAAAAGCTCAAAGACTTTTATACTTGAGAAAATATGCTTCTTTGTAAGCAGATAATAATTTATGCTTTGAAAAAATAATGCTTCTGTGTACGCAAATGTGTAAATTGTGCACTGTTATAAAAGTTTAAATAACTTTTATATCTTGTGTGAAAAGTGCTTCTTGAATAAGCAGATATGTCAATTTTAGCTTTAGTTCAAAGATGCTTTTGTATAAGCAGATATATAGTTTAATGTAAATTTTAAAAAAGAATTATTTATTCTTTATTTAAAGAAAAATGTAACTTTAAGTTCAAATATAAAAGTTTAAATAACTTTTATATTTAGAGTGAAAATGCTTCTGAGTAAGCAGATATATACACTTAAGTTTGTGATATAAAAGTTTAAATAACTTTTATATCATGCAACAAGTATTTTATGAATAAATGAATTTATGATCAAATATTTGTGATGACAGATATCAAGTATAGTAAATAAATTTGGTAATACTTGATATAATAAATATATTTGTTTAACTCAGATAATATATAGAAATATTTTATCTATTATGTGAATAATATATAAAGGAGGCCACTTAGGATTTTAAAGATCGTTTGAACAATTCACGCTATTTCAAGGGTGAAAAGAATTCAAATTGTTTCGGTGTCTAAGTACTGACCAAATTTATATTTTTCACACTTATATATTTATATAAATATTTTCGATAAAACAACTTAGTGACAATCCGGAGAGTTTTTACTTATGATAAGTATCTCTGGGTCAATTAAATGTTAATCTATATATTTATATAAATAGCGGATATATATAAAGTATTTATATAAATAATTTGATTGATAGCTTGTGACAATCCAGAGAATTAATTCTCAGGGTCAATCAAGTGTTAATCTATTTATATAAATAATAAATATATATAAAATACTTATATAAATATTTTTATTTATGACAATTCGGAGAGTTTTTACTTATGATAAATATCTCAAGGTCAATTAAGTGTTAATCTATAATATTTATATAAATAATAAATAGATGAAATATAAATATATATAATTGTGTAGAACAATGTATATTTATATTTATAGCAATAAACAAGTAAGAGACAATTTAATCAACTTATCTCAAGTACTTGTGACCAATTTTCTCTTCTTCAACTAATCAGAATTTAGAAGTAACAAAGAGAGATTTAAAGCTTTTTGAGAGAATGTAGGCAAGGAGTAAATTTTTCTTGATTGTAAATTGGTAAATTGAAAATGAAGAGAAAGCTTCCTATTTATAGGATTTTCAAGCTTGGGGCAAAATGGTCATTTTGGAAAATCAATGGATGAAAATCATTTGGTTAAAATGTAAGGTTCGGATTAATTTAGACACACACGGATTGCTCAGTCAGCACATCATCCGAATTTTCATAATATTTGGTTGAAATTTTTTACCACATTAAATGAACTAATGATTGCTTGCCTTTTGCCTTTCCAATTTTCAGCATGTACAAAGCTTTCAATTTTTGTCCAAAATGAGCATTTATTAATGCAAGCTTTCATCATTCATATGGATACACATGCATGCCTATAAACATATAAATTTTGTCCTTTTTATTTTGCATGCATATGTTCATTTACATATTAAGTATGTATATATCACATGCCCATTCATTTACCCATGGACACATGCATGCATAATTACTTATACATATATGGTTGCATACACATGCATTTATTTTGTAAACTTTCCAGCAAATCTTTTCTTTCCATTATACGCCACTTATTGTCCCAATTTTAGTGACCCAAGCTTTTACTTATTAGGCACTTATGGACACAAATGTATACAAGCATTTAATTTTTGTATGTATATATAATCAACTTGTAACATACAAATGAGTAACGAGTTTTTGGTGAAAAATTCTTTTTGTCCAGTCAGCAAAACCATCCGAATTTGGAAATCAAAAGCTTGCTAACTTCTTGCATTTAATGCTCACATTTATGAGCATATATATATATATATATATATATATATATATATATATATATATATACACACACACATATATATATATATATATATATATTATATTTAAGGGGTTGCATCCACAGCAACCGGTTGTTGGGAGCAACCACTTTATCCCACTCCTTGTAGGAGCTTTTGACTCAATTTATCCCCCAAGTACAGTGGGCCCCATTATAATAATGATTCCCAAACCCCATATAAAGTGGTTGCTCCCAGCAACCGGTTGCTGTGGATGCAACCCCTTTAAGGGGTTGCCCATATTTAATTTGGTCAAATTCTTAGCATATGTGAATCTCTTTTGTTCCAGCACATTGAATCAACCAAAGTGTCCCGAAATAGTTGTCCCAAATGAAAAACTCCATCATATACATGGCTAAGGCTAAAAAGCCTTATTAATTCTTTAATGCGCATTTAATGTTTACATGCCACATGCATTTATATATTCATACAAGCATTCACATGGATTAAACACACATACATATAGCTTATTTTTATCTCATGCATGCAATCATAATAATTTAACATTTTATATTAAATTATCAAGATCAAGAAAATCAATTAAATAAGATTTAGAAAATATTTTGTGTCAAAGTAAATAAGATAAATAAAATAATTTATAATATAAATTTTATGGAGAGGATTGTACCCTTTTAATTAATTTATTTGCTAATTATTGTTATCATCAAAAAAAATCCTAAAAGTTGGAGACCCAAAAATCTCCCCATTTTTGATGATGGCAATCAACTAAAAATATTTTCTATAAAAGCTCCCCCTCAATTTATGCAATCAAAAAAATTTAAATTTTTGAAAAACTAACATGCAACAATATATAACAGTTCATGTATATAGCATGTGAAAAATAATGCTATTTTCTTCCCCAGTAACATTTTTTTTCTCCCCCTTTGTCATCATAAAAAAAATTGGGAAAATAATATTATAGAGTACTTTTCAGAACCTGCAGAAAAAGATATTAGTATCTAAAAAAAATTCTTTGAAAGATTTAGTTGCCTATTTGTCTTTTGATCAAACAGTAGGAAGCTTGCATGATTTAAATTTGTGTGGTTGCTTCTGATTGACCCAAATCAGTATACATAGATGGAGATTATTTACCGTTAGTATACATACTCAAATAAATACTTCAAATTTATTTTTAATTTTTTTAATATTAAATATATTAAAATAATAAATATTAGAAAAAAATTATAATTATTAAAATATTTTTTAAATTATTTATATATATATATATATATTAAAAAATTTATATAATAAAATTTTACACAATTAAAAATTAAAAGTTACTATATGTTCTAATTAATTAATAACATATATATTTTAATGCATAAATAATTATGAGAAAACTGACATATGTCACTTGTACTTTAACAATCATGATATGATGACATGTATAGTCAGAATCTTTATCACCTGATTTGATTTGCAATCCTAGAAAGAAGTTTAATTCTCCCTGTATGCTCATTTCAAAATTCTTACTCATGTTTTCAGAGAAATCATTTCACAAAGTAATATCAATAGACCCGACAATGATGTCGTCAGTTATTTTTACTAGGGTCAGCTCCAAGAGATACCTGCAATATTTATTAATTTCACAAACTGGTACCCTTTAATAAGAAGGGTCTTTTGGGTGAGTTTCACATTTTGTATAACGAATATTTGTGTTTTCCTTTACAAAAATGAGTACAGGATAATCAATCTTAGTAGATACAAGCATGTTATGAGTAACAGGTCTATAAGATGCATGATTTACTCTATTTTTATACTTTGAAAAACTTTGATGAAAAGTTCTATAAGATTTTTGACTTTTATTTTTCTGATAATTATAAAACTCTTTTCTTGTATTTTTAATGATTGATTCAATGTATGTTCCTTTTGGTACCCAAATCATTTTTCCTTTATAATTTTCATTTCGAGCATTACACGTGTGAATGGAATGACCATTTCTGTTGCAGTAAGAACATTTAGTAAAGGGAGAAGTATGACTTTCTTTTTCTTTACTTTTAACATGATAGAGTCTTTTATATTTTCTTAATTCTCTAATATATCCTAATCCTTCTTTGTTAAATCCACATCTTTGTTGATTAAGCATAACATCAAGGTTTTCTTTCCTTTTTGTGAACCTAAGAACTATAATATTTAAATCGTCACGTTCTTTAGTTAAAATATTAATTTGATCTATTAAAAAAGAATCTTCACTTTATTTTTCTAATTCTATCTTTAGAGATGAATTTTCAATATTGAGATTTTTAATATTTTCACTTAACACTTGATTTTTATTTTAGTATTTTCATTAATTACAACAAGTGTTGAATTTTCTATCTCCAGATCTTTGTTTATTTTTCTTAATTTTTCTAATTCTTCCTTTAGTAATAAACTTTCTGAAAAGTCATTTTCTAATTCTTCTTTTTCTTTATTTAAACTTTCATTTTCTATTTCAAGATTTTTGTTAATTTTAATTAATTTTTGTAACGAAATTTGTAATTTAATAAAATCTTCTTTAATAATTTCATTCTTTTCATATAAACAATTATAAGATTCTTGTAGTTCATGATATTCTTTACTTATATTATTTAAAGTATGTGTAACAAATGAAGTGCTAGATAATTAATATTCAGAATTTACCTCAGATCTTGGTGATGACTCATTATTTGCCATTAAACATAGATTTGTAAATTTCTCAACTTCTTCATCATATCTTTCTTGATCTACAAGTAAAGCTTTAAAAACAGTTCCTTTCTTCTTGAGATCTGTATCTGATCCTGATTTTTTGACTAACATGTCGACTTTGTGGGCACAAAGATTTTCAATAAGGCTATCAAGAGGATAAGCACTTAGGTCATGCATTTCCTTAATAGCAATAACCTTCATTTTCTTGAGAATTCTTCTGTTTTTCTCATTAGTTGTATATGTCTTCCCTAGATGTTCTAGTTCATCAATGATTTTGAAAAAACGTGTTTCTATATCAATGATCTTCACCTTCTTCCAGCTTGAAATTTTCATACTCCTAGATTAGAGCATCTTTTCTATTTTCTTTAATATGATTGGTTCCTTCATAGTTTAGAATCAACTTTTCCCAAAAATTTTTTGCATTTTTACAATTGCTAACTCTTTTGTACTCTTTTTCAATGAGAGCACTAGTCAGCACTTGTTCAGCTATGGATGCTATGTTCATAGCCTTTTCATCATCAGTAGTGAACTCATCAACATCTTTCTCAACGATCTTTTCTTCGACAATTTTTGTAGGAACTTTTACATCTCGTTCTATTGCAAGCCAAATTTTGATTCCTTGTGATTTGGCATAGATTTTGTATGTATATATAATCAACTTGTAACATACGGACGAGTAAAGAGTTTTGGTGAAAAATTCTTTTTGCCCAATCAGCAAAACCATCCGAATTTAGAAATCAAAAGCTTGCCAACTTCTTGCATTTAATGCTCACATTTATGAGCATATATATATATATATATACACACACACACACACGAATATATACATATATATATATATATATGTATAGATATATATACATATATAGCATATTTAATGCATATATTATATATACATACATGTATACACACACACACACGTTATATATATATATATATATATATATATATATATATATATATTATATTTAAATGCCCATATTTAATTTGGTCAAATTCTTAGCATATGTGAATCTCTTTTGTTTCAGCGCATTGAATCAACCAAAGTGTCCTGAAATAGTTGTCCCAAATGAAAAACTCCATCATATACATGGCTAAGGCTAAAAAGCCTTATTAATTCTTTAATGCTCATTTAATGTTTACATGCCACATGCATTTATATATTCATACAAGCATTCACATGGATTAAACACACACATACATATAGCTTATTTTTTTCTCATGCATGCAATCATAATAATTTAACATTTTAAATTAAATTATCAAGATCAAGAAAATTAATTAAATAGAATTTAGGGAATTTTTTGTGTCAATGTAAATAAGATAAATAAAATAATTTATAATATAAATCCTATGGAGAGGATTCTATCCTTTTAATTAATTTATTTACTAATTATTATTATCATCAAAATAAACCTAAAAGTTGGAGACCCAACACATTTTCTCAAATGTAATATTGCTGAAAATTGTTTGGGTTGTATGAGATGATGAAAGGCTTGGTTATGTGATATTGGATGTTAAATAATCTGATTAGTGTAATTCGCAAGTGTAATCAAACCAAACAAATTTGAATTGATGCATAAAAGAGGAAGAAATGGTCATTTGGTCTACTTTATATATTATGGTCTGTTTTAAGGATTATTAAGGTTATGTTGCTATGTTTAAGAATTTAAATTGAATGATGTATGTTATGCTCCTCTGAGAAACGAAAATAACCCAATTTGAATGAATCAAAACGGATGTAAATCAAATTTGTGGTGAAAGATTTGGTAAAAAGTGTAAATATATGAAAATAGAGCATGAACACAGAATTTTTGAATCCTTAAATTGGTTTGTTTAAGTTTTTGTAATGCGATAATTGTTTTGTAGATGTATACTTTTGCGCTTAATGAGTTTATTGAGTCAAAAACCAATCAATTTAGAGTTTAGATGAAAAAGTTGGGAATTTCGTAAGAAGCAGAGTCTGAATTCGCGAAGCTGGAAAACTGATTCTGCAGTCGAGCGTTGCCGCGCTGTTTTTCGGCTTGACCGCGCGGCCAGTTCAGGCTCATAACTGAGCTTTTAAATGTATTGTTCAAGGGAGGTGTATGGAGTTAATTTAACTAATGTAATGGAACATTAGACATGTAACAAGATATAATAAGTTGTAATAATATAAAGTGATGTAGTGTGATAATCAAAGAGTAATGGGTCATAGAATAGGATTAGAGTAAGCGATTAGTGAGTATTATTTCATAGCTAATCAATGTGTTAATGTGACTGAAATGTGTAGGATATTTAAAGGAAGTGTATTGTAATTTTGTAACAAACGCGCAAGATAATTTTTCTAACCTTTACTTATACTTTAATATTCAGCAAGGTTTCTTAATTTGTACAATGCCTATGTTCATGAACAAGCTTTCCAATTCTTTCCGAAAGCATTAATTCGATAAATATCATTTACTCAATTATGAATCATTGTGACTCTATCACTTACTGAATCATGATTTATTTATGTTCTATTGTTCGAGATGATATTTTTATCTATTCCTTGAATGACTACCGAACTTTTTTGATTCGACTAGTTTATAGTTGATGATCGTTCTAAAAGTTTAGAATTCTTCTCTAAAGTTATTCCAACCCAAATTGTCTTTGGTGCAGATTCATATGATAAAGTTGAGATAAACAACCCTATATTATGGGTATATGTTATTAAAAACTATAATTCTGAACTACGTAATAACGATAATATATGTAAGACCCCAACTTTTTATGAATAAGATTTAATTTTCTCTAAATACTATTCTAAATAGTAAGGTGTTATTTAATAAATGTTATAGTTATGGGTGATATGTGAAAATTTTACAAAGTAAACAGTTGTCGAAAAATATTTGTTTTGTCGAAAAATATTCGTTTTGTCGGAGAATATTTTTTTATCGGGGAATATTCCTTTTGTTAGGAAATATTATATTCGGTAAAGTACGACGGCGCGGAAATAATCAATCATTGGTGGGACCCACAACGGAATAATTGTCGGATATATAAAGCGACAAAAATAACCTTTTTATAAAATAACGACAAAATTTTTACCGTTAACTGTTAAAATACCCGGTGATAAAATACACTAATACGCGTTATTCCACAGTGGTATGCGGTATTGCACAGTAACACACGGTATTGCACAGTATATCTGATTATTGATTCTTACGCAAGAAGTCACTCATTCAATAATTATCACAGTAGTTACTGTTTAATATCTTATATTATTAATTCAATAATTGCTACAGTAGTAATTGAATAGTCTTTCATATGATTAATTCAATAATTGCTACAGTGATAATTGTATAGTATTTCATATTATTGATTCAATAATTATCACAGTAACAACAAAATAGTATTTCACATTATTAAATCAATAATTATCACAACATAGTAACTCATATTATCGAAATGATATTATTGATTAGCATTATTGACAATGTCTAAAAAATTCTGTCGAGGAAAGGAATTAGATTATATAATTGTGCACCAGTAAGGAGAAATCCTTATCGAAAAGCCCCTTCTTTCTTGGGAATGATCTGGTTGTCATTATTGTGAATGTATAATATTAATTAGGAATAATTATTAAAAGATTGAAGAGTTGTAAATAATTGATGAATAAAATAAAAATTATTGATAAATCTGATAAATAAATATTTGTTCAATTTTGATATAAATGGAGGAATTTTAGCATGAGACATTTGTTGAAAGTTTGGCATATTATCTTCTCCGATAAAATATTTATTCAAATATATTATCATAATATTATATTATAATAGTATAATATGATATTATAATAGTATAATTTTATAATATATAACTTTTTAAATAGTAATATTATTATAATAATATATATAATTTTTTGGCATGTGAATGGAATGGGGTGGAGGTTAGCAACTTGGATTTGTGTTCATTTTAGGTGTGCTGCAACTTTTTCTTTTTCAAATCTAGTGTGCGCCTGCGTATTTTGTCAAACTTGGTGTGCTAGCATTTTTCTATAAATAGGTTGCTTAGTTAAACAATGAAACTCACACTAAAATCAGAAAATTCTTCTTCTATAATATTGTGCGTATTTCTCTTGAATATAAGGATATTTTGAGTGTAGTTAATAGTGAAAGATTTTCTCAAGATAATCTCCGTTATTCTAGTCAGGTCTAGTATTCTACTAAGGTAAATGATGTTATTTTCTTTCAATACTCGTAAATGATATTATTTCCTTCCATACTCATAAGAGATATCATTTTCTTTCATACTTCATATTATGTAAGTGATATTATTTCATTTCATATTTCTAAATCTAAACTTACTATGGTAAGTATTGCTTCTATAATTCCGAAATGATTAGAAATTCCTTAACGTTTGCGCTTCATCTAATATTATTTCACTGGAATATTGGTCTGAACTTTTTTTTATTTAATTTTAATCTTTTCATGTCGGGGTACTATTCATCCAGGGTATTATTCATGCTGGAGGACTATTCATCGAGGGTACAATTCATGTCAGAGTACTATTTATAACGGAATTTAATTTTCTTTTCTTTGTCCACGTTATCTTTTATGAATCTTATTATTGAAATTGAATCCATGTTTTTATCTTCGTGTTGACAATTTGGACATTCTTGAACTCTAGATAAATTGAATTATAAATCTCTAATATTTGTTATTGATCTCACTTTTATTTGTTCCTTATATCATTGTCATCATCCTCAGACTTGAATTGTGGTGAAGAGTTCTCTTTGGCCCGTAGTGCAAAGTTGAACGGTTCATTGGTATGATTATGACCAGGAACTGTGTATTGGTATAATCATGATATTTAATGTTACAGATAAAGGCTTGTGATGAAAGTTTTCTTTGGCCCGTAGTGCAAAGATGGACAGGCGTTTGGCATGATCATGACCATTGATGATACAATTAAATATCTTTGGTCCGTAGTGCAAAGATAAAATGTTGATTTGCATAATTATTGATCGTTGTTATATGGATAAAATATTGATGATGGACTCTTAAATCATAGAAGATAGTAGACATCATTCTCTACTTGACTCTTCTAATGGATTGTTTGTACCGCTGCAGTTGTTAATCTAAAACTTATTGTCCATTATATTTTATCTGATTTATCATTGTTAAAGACTAAGAATAATTTATTCTTTATTATCTTAGTCATAATATTCTTTACTAGGCTAGTTGAGCTCACCCTTTTCCCTTTTTCTTCCATTGTTTTAATCAAGAAACAAGAGTGTCGTTGGGACTAGTCGAGGAGTGGAGTAATGATCCGAGATAGTAGTCTTCACTATTCTGTAAAATAGTGTGACAATAATTGTAATGAGGACTTTATTTGAGTGTGAATATTGTCTACGATACAATATTTGTTTTGAAACTCACAGTATAAGTGTTGTCATATTTTGCACAACAGTTTAATAGTTGAAAATAGGAAAGTTTGTATTTGAATTCTGTAGTATGTATTTGGCGACTCAGAATGGGTTGTGTGGGCCTATTTTGGGGGCGTCACAATATATTTGTGCAAAATATATAGTACGAAAGGCTGATCACTTGGAGTATGAGATGGATGGTCCATAGTCTTTTGACTGTTAAAGGTTACTGTTGCTCGAAAAACCGATCACTAAACACGCGCAAGTATACGCGGTCTAACAAGTAATACAGTGATAAGGAAAGTGTCGTACCCACGAGGAACTATCACTAATATTTACCAAATACCAACTTTGTATCGCTTAAGACTTATTCGAATAGTAAACTAATAAGAGTGTGGTTAAACTAGTTATAACTAATTATTAAAGCAAGTAAACGGATAACGAATGGTAATCGAAGGAATTACAAGCTAAGGTTACAACTTCACCCCACACAGGCATTCTGTCGAACACCTGGCGTGCTATGCTTCATCAGACTTCCTACCCTTCTCTATTTGGTCTTAATGGTCACGACAGTTTGTCGACCGAGAACACACAGGTGCTCATACACCTCTGTCGAGGTATGCACAAACATATCCTCTCCAAATCCACCTGATAGGGAATAGAACAGAAAAGAACATCCAAACTAAGTGATAATCCCACACATGTCTATGCGAATTAACCTAACAAGGATTTAAGCATAAGTTCTCAATTAGGTCACACGTGGCACGCAGATATATGTCTATTCTACGCACACTTATGCAGTCGAAACTCATAATCACATGCCAATATATTTAGGTGTAAATCTATAATCCTTCTTTCGATATCATATAGATTACCAAAATCATCACTAATGTCTTAGTGAGAATCATTAAGCATGAATATATTAAACCAAACCATATGTTGCCAACCAAAGAGATAAGACAGTCAATTTAACTAACAAAGGGTTCCGTCATAACCTTAGAGCCAATACTTAGTTCATAGCTATTGAACAAAATATAAGTAGCAATAAAGACAACATTTTTGGATTACAAAATTAGAGGAAATAAATGGATAAGAATAAACTCTGTCAAGGCTCTTCAGTCTCCAAGCATTCTGCTCCTTTCAAGCTCTCCAATCCGTGTAGCTCACTGCTCTTGTTGCTCCAAGAAAATCCCAGACTTTATCCTAATTTACCTAATCTATATTTACAAACATTACCTAATAATTAGAGAGAGAAAATACAAAAGAGATCTAATCTATCCTAAGCTAAGCTAACCGATTCTATCCCAGTCTTCTAGCTGCGGCGAGGGCAATAAGTTTATAAGTGGCGCTGCGGTGCCACGTTAAAATCAAAAGACCGGAGGTCGAGCTGCAGCGCGAGCCCATAAAGGAACTGTGGCGCTGCAGCGACAGGATGACATAAGCAAGGACCAGGGGCGGCGCCGCGGCGCGAGAATGAGACTAGGCATTGGCGCTGCGGCGCCAGTATATGGAAATTCTCCGTTTTGTCCCCTGAAAGCTAGAAAAGTCCTGTAAAGCCTGCAATACATCGGTTAAGCATAAAAATACAATAAACATAATAAACTAAATAAAAAATACGAAGATCAGGCAACTATTTAAGCCATAAAGTATCCGATTTGCGGGTATAAATCCCACTCATCAAATACCCCCAAACTTAAGTCTTTGCTTGTCCTCAGGCAAACTATCTAACACAAACTCACAATAGAAAACACACGCGAAATAAAAAAAATCACTGTATACTAGTATTATGGCTTCTAAGCTCGATCATGGCTACTCCCAAAGAACAGGGCAAACACAGATATAAGTAAGAGTTCATTCAGCTTCAAGCATAAGACTGTATTCGATCCATTCTATGTGTGTGTGCGGGGACCAACCATCCTAACTAATCATTGCTCAAATAAGTTCGCACAGTCGATTGTTAAAACCCATATGCACACTCCGTAACTTAAACATTCAACAAGCATTAAGAATAAGACGCAAGTGCAGAAAAGGATCAAAAGACTCTAGCATAAAGAAAGTAAAATCTGACTCGGACAGTACTTAATTACCTTAGGCTAATCAGAGCTACCCATTAACGAGCTTTTGATCAGTGACTCCCAAGCCAGATAACTTTAGGGCACTAGGTGTGGAACACCCCTATGAATCTAATAACTCGAGCAGCAAAGGCCACGTAATCAACATAAACCAAATTAGACTTTACAAAATCTGAAGATTATTTGGCGAGTGCATTTTATGCTCCATCTCAACATCGGTCCTGCGTTTATGGGTGAGTACGTTTTACGCTCCATCTCGACCTACCGCAAGACTTTCGATATTCAATCTTCTTTTCAATTTTTTATTTTTTTTATTTGTCAACATGCCAGAATCCAAGATCCAAAACTGTATATGCGTCGAAGTCTTTTATTACCTTGTAACAATGAAAGTTTATAAGAGTGAACATACTCCAAAAGCAATAAACAGGCGAACTAAATTTGAAAAATAACTAGTTAGCACAGTTGGTCGGTGCTTGCTAAAAAGGACGGATCAATAACAGTCTCAACTTATCGATTGAACACCCCTAACTCATACATGCTTGACACGACTCTAAGAGATAAGCATAATTACTTGACGCTTGTCATTAGCCACAATCAAAAATTAGTGAAAAATATACCACCCTTGCATAAAAGCAGCTTAAAATAGGGTAATAAAGCCATTAACATGGCACAAGCATATAAATCTGTAAAAGCCCCAAAAAGATGGTTATAAACCACAAACATGCTAATAATAATCAAAGCGTTAATAAATAACCAAAAACTGTTCGTGGCATCCATCATAATAAACCCAAAACATAATACCGCAGTTCAAAACGACTGCACTACAATCCTGATAAAAACCTAAGCAAAGTACTAAAATAGCAACCTATCATGGCAATAGACAGAAATAAAATAGATAATAAACCATAACACCCCCAAACTTAAGGTGAGCAATGCCCTCATTGCTAAACATATATCAATCAAAACAAGAGGGCTTCCCTGAAGTCTGGTCACTCGGTAGCAGCAGCGTCCTCGTCAGCTTCGGCGGGTGGTGATGGTGGAGGGTATGGTGGGAAGACAGGAGGCTCTGAGAACTGGAATGGCGTGAACTCAGAATCCTCGCCACTATACACGGTGTATATGCTCTGCATCGTGTTGACCAGCTCAGCCTGATACTGCATCGCTATGTCTTGCCTCAAGGCCATCGCTGCTATGTGCCTCTGCTGCCTCTGAGCATTAGCATCCTGGTTCTGATGTAGTAGAGTGAGGGATGCCATGATTTCTGCCAGTAGTCCCTGTGAAGCAGGGCCGGCGTCTGGTGGCTGCGAAGGCTCTGCTGTAGGAGGTGGCTCAATAGGTGTCCCGAATCCTTCACCTCTAACATGAGAAATAGCCCCGTCCCACACATCGAAGCGTGAGATGGTCTGATGGTCAATGACTGACATGGGCGGTAAAGCTATCTCTTCTGGCCCCCAATGGATACCTGCCCTCTTGCACAGTCGGGTGATCAAGGATGGATGTGGAAGTCCCGTAGAGATATTGCTCTTGATTGCCTTTATGATGGACTCATGGATGAGAACTCCGATGTCCACGTTCAGACCCGTGAAAATGGCAAATAATAGGATCGCTCTATCCTTAGTCACGTTGCTCAGGTGACGAGTCGGGATCATGTTGGCACAAATAAAGCTGAACCATGCCTTCCCATAGCGACTGAGTGCAGCATGTGGGAAACTGGTCCTCTCACCCGTGAAGTCATTTGTCTTCCATATAGTCCTGGGCTTGCAGAGCCTCCTAACAATCTCCTCGAGGTCATAGCTGCGGAGTCCCGGCTCCATATAGTCCTTACCCTCAAAACCGGGCGTCGCGAATAATGCATTGATGGCTTGGCTTCCAAACGCCACTGACCGCCCCCTAACTTGAACAATAGCAGGACCTTCAGGACTGGCATTTGCATAGAACTCACGAACCACAGAAATAATGGCCGATTCGGGTGGTTTTGTGAAGTGCACCCACTGGCGACCCGCAATCATGGCTAACAACTCGCCATCCTTTGTTTTATCAGGCCTCAAACCCCGTTCAGGAATCAAATTCCGTGCGGAAAAGGAGCTTTTGTATCGTTTCCATGCCTCTTCATTAACAAATTTGGTGTTGTCCCATGCCGTTGGTGCTGCGGACGAGGAACCGCCGACGCTCAGTCGCTGCCTCTTTGACGCCATGTCACAATTTTCAGTTGGTGTGGACAAAAATAGTACCTAAGCAATGCCACTCTCTATAGAAATAACCCTTAAAGAAATAGGCAGCAAATCCCCAATGAAACCCACTAATTGTAAGCCAAATCCGTTAAATTTCTCTATTAGGCAAATTATCAAACACCTTGTGTGCGTTCTGAAAATCCACTTTGGACAGCCCTTGCTTGACAGTGCTCTTTCCCGATTTTCGTCAGTGGAAATCACCCAAATCACACAACAAGAAAAACACCAACAAAGCACCAACTCAACAATTCTATCAATATATCTTAGTGACTGGTTGAAATCCAAATAAAATACCTTGAAGGGGGAAAAACCCTAGTTTGCTGCTGATCTTCTTTTGGATTCTCGCTTGACTTGAGGTTGGTCTGATTTTGTGTGAGTCGGCTGTGTTATGCAGAGGGTGGGGGTTCTGTGGAGAAAAGTGACGGCTGGGTTGCTTGTACTGCCGATATGGGTCGAGAGAAATGGGAGGTAATGGGCACAAATGCTGGCTTCAGTTGCTTTTTAAAAAAAGCCAAAACTCGCTACCGGCGCTGCGGCGCGAGAATTCCTTCATTGATTGGCGCCGCGGCGCGACTTGACAGTGACTTTGTCTGATTTTGGCGCTGCGGCGCCAGGATAGGAAATTTGCATTTTTAGCATGGCGCTGCGGCGCGAAGCTCAGTGCATATGCTGGCGCTGCGGCGCGAGCCTTGTATCTGAGTTTTTCTGCACAAAAACCATGTATTAGACAACATATATTACACAGATATCATGCTAAGTAAACAACATGCTTGATACTAATTTCTAACTAAGATATACACTAGTAACATACTAAATAGCATGCTGCCTGCATCCTATAATCACAAAAACATATGCATTGGCAACGATGTTTACATGGTAAAAAGAAAATACACAACATAAACTAGACATAAGTAAAGAAAACAGAGAAAATTGATACTGAGATGGGGTTGCCTCCCCACCAAGCGCTTGTTTTAAAGTCGTCGGCTTGACTATACCGATGCCGCTCAATCCGGCTCATAAGCAAAATTGACCATTTCATGCCGCCTATTTGTCAACTCCTTTAAATTTGTGGCGGACATGGATGACTGATCATCCTTATTTTCTTCACCCATCGGCACGAAGAATCTTTCACCACTGGAATTATCCACTAATTCGCCTTTTTCATCAAGTTGAAAGCGTTCTTTGTGCACTAGCGGGCCCTCCAGGGTTTCCACAATCGTGAGCGTGGCTTCCGATTATTGATTAGTCTCGACGATGCAACCACTCTTTATCCTTTTCTCTCCAACTTCAGGCCCCACTTGTTAGACAATTTGCACCATGGCATCTCCCTCAACAACTTTGTGAGACTCACCGCCTTCTCCTTGCGTATCCACCGTGCAATGCTCTACTGCTTCATCGTTGAGATCGGTTATGACCGGTAGATTGCCCTGCGATAGATTTATGATGGCATTGACGAGTTGTCCCAATTGATTCTCGAGGCTTTGCAATGCGGCGTCTTGGCTTGCCATTCGAACCTCATTTCTTTCTATAAAGTTGGTGAGGAGCTCTTCAAGCATTTTCTCTTCTGTTAAGTCTATCGAAAAGCTCTCATTGGGTTGGAATGCCACCTCATACTGCGGAGGAGATGGATATTCAAATTGATTCGGATAGGAGTAATTCGGATCATGATATTGCTCTTGACTATAGCCCCAAGAGTCTGGATAACCCTGACAGTTTGGATGATAGGAAATCTGTTCATTGTCAGCTCGTTCCTGAAAGTAGGCAGTCTGAGTGGACTGACACTCAAGATTATCAGAAAACCTCAAGACATTTACAATTTGAACTCGCAATTTCTCGAGTCCTTCTTCCGAGCTTGGTTGTGTCGTCCTCTCATAAGGCCATTGATAACATTGATCGTCCATAACCTGTAAACTTAAAAACACAAAGGAAGATCAAACAAATAAAAGAAATATATACACGTTCAAATTAAGACTAAATTGATTTAAATCAATATTGGACAATATTAGAATAATAGTTCCCCGGTAACGGCGCCAAAAACTTGTTGGTCGGAAAACCGATCACTAAACACGCGCAAGTATACGCGGTCTAACAAGTAATGCAGTGATAAGGAAAGTGTCATACCCACGAGGAACTATCACTAATATTTACCAAATACCAACTTTGTATCGCTTAAGTCTTATTCGAACAGTAAACTAATAGGAGTGTGGTTAAACTAGTTATAACTAATTATTAAAACAAGTAAACGGATAACGAATGGTAATCGAAGGAATTACAAGCTAAGGTTACAACTTCACCCCACACAGGCATTCTGTCGAACACCTGGCGTGCTATGCTTCATCAGACTTCCTACCCTTCTCTCTTTGGTCTTAATGGTCACGACAGTTTGTCGACCGAGAACACACAGGTGCTCATACACCTCTGTCGAGGTATGCACAAACATATCCTCTCCAAATCCACCCGATAGGGAATAGAACAGAAAAGAACATCCAAACTAAGTGATAATCCTACACATGTCTATGCGAATTAACCTAACAAGGATTTAAGCATAAGTTCTCAATTAGGTCACACGTGGCACGCAGATATATGTCTATTCTACGCATACTTATGCAGTCGAAACTCATAATCACATGCCAATATATTTAGGTGTAAATCTATAATCCTTCTTTCGATATCATATAGATTACCAAAATCATCACTAATGTCTTAGTGAGAATCATTAAGCATGAATATATTAAACCAAACCATATGGTGCCAACCAAAGAGATAAGACAGTCAATTTAACTAACAAAGGGTTCCGTCATAACCTTAGAGCCAATACTTAGTTCATAGCTATTGAACAAAATATAAGTAGCAATAAAGACAACATTTTTGGATTACAAAATTAGAGGAAATAAATGGATAAGAATAAACTCTGTCAAGGCTCTTCAGTCTCCAAGCATTCTGTTCCTTTCAAGCTCTCCAATCCGTGTAGCTCACTGCTCTTGTTGCTCCAAGAAAATCCCAGACTTTATCCTAATTTACCTAATCTATATTTACAAACATTACCTAATAATTAGAGAGAGAAAATACAAAAGAGATCTAATCTATCCTAAGCTAAGCTAACCGATTCTATCCCAGTCTTCTATCTCTCCTCCCTCTTCTAGCTCTTTTTTTGGCAGAGGCTCCCTTCATATCTATCTATCTATTTTTTTCTTTTGCTAGGTCAACAGCAAGCCTTTTCTGCCTGGACACCGGAGGTTGCGCTGCGGCGAGGGCAATAAGTTTATAAATGGCGCTGCAGTGCCACGTTAAAATCAAAAGACCAGAGGTTGAGCTGCAGCGCGAGCCCATAAAGGAACTGTGGCGCTGCAGCGCCAGGATGACATAAGCAAGGACCAGGGGCGGCGCCGCGGCGCGAGAATGAGACTAGGCATTGGCGCTGCGGCGCCAGTATATGGAAATTCTCCGTTTTGTCCCCTGAAAGCTAGAAAAGTCCTGTAAAGCCTGCAATACATCGGTTAAGCATAAAAATACAATAAACATAATAAACTAAATAAAAACTACGAAGATCAGGCAACTATTTAAGCCATAAAGTATCCGATTTACGGGTATAAATCCCACTCATCAGTTACAGTAGAAATACTTGATAACTTGGGACATGGTTCGTGGTCTTGTGACCCACAGCATACTCCTTTGACCTTGATATCTATGATTTGATTTAAAAGTCGATTATTACATTAAACTTATAGTTCTTGATTTAAAGTTAGTTGTTTCCAGTAAAGAATATATTATTCAGTTAAAACATATTCATTTGTTCATTCATATACTGTTTATTGTATATTGTTCTACTTATGGGCAATTTGATTGCTCACTCTTGCATAAAACATTTTAGCTAAGGTCGAAAACCTGAGGAGTCGTCTACAAGCAAAGGCAAGGGCAAGATGCACAAGTATATGATGATTAGAATATCTTTTTTTTGAGATACTTATGTAATGGACTTATTTATGTTTATATTATTCCACTGGTATGATGTAATAGTTAAGGTTAGTTGACTTAGGATTAGTTTATGAATTTAATCTTTTATAAGTAATTTAAGAATGAAGTTTATTATCCTATATTATAGGTAGTTTAGATGTGTTTATGATGGATAGTGAGCACCAGATCCGAGGGTTGAGGTGCCTGGATTTCGGGGTGTCATATGTTAATTACTATCAAAGCTTTGGGTTATGAACCTTAGGTGAGAAAACCTTAAGTTATTACCTTATAGGAGATCAAAAATATGGTAGTTGGTAAAACTCTTATCGAGTTCTAAGAAATGAAATGAGAAAATTCATTAAAGATAAATAATAAAATGACCTATGTGTTTATTCATTGTTAATAGATTTGTGTTTTCGCGAGTAGTAATTAAAATTTAAAAATTTTTGGTGGCAGGATGGCTGAGATAGGTGAACCTAGTCAAATTATGGAGGAAGAGACTCGAGATATTCACACGGTCTGGGAGCAGTTAGTACTGAGGGTGTCATCTCCATTGATTACTGTTGTAGGCCCAGAGTGTGCGCCTGAATTAGATCCTAAGGAAGAATCTGAGGAAATAAAAGTAGAGGAGGATCCTGATGAGATACCACTTTCCTCATTAGGAGATGAGATGTTTGATGTGGTGTATGATCATAATATTGAGTTGCAAGATAGATTTGAGGAGCTAGAAAAACAAGCAGCGGAGCACAAAATCACTCTAGCGCAAAAAGATGCAAAGATTCAAGATCTTACCGCGCGAATTGCAGAGTTTGAGCAGATGTTGGCACAGTCTGAGTGTCAAAGAGGACAGTTAGTTGCTTAGAACGAGAACGTGCAGGATGATTTGAGAGAGGAGTCAGCAAAATGAGCGAGGGCGGAGGAAGTATGGATGAGAGCTGCTCGACGCGTAGATCGTGTTGAAGGCGAAGTTCGGTCAAAGAAAGCAAGGATGGATGAGATGGATTACGCTTTTCGCACAGCCATTAGAAGAGCTTAGGATCGAGTCTACCATTATTCGGTGCAGTTTGAAGATTATCCTTGGTACGTCATGGATCATAGGACGATGATTCGTATTATGGATCAAGAATGCAATGAGGTGGTGTAACGTGGAATGTTTCTATTGGTTGTGAGAATAGGAATAATATAGTATATGATTATGAGGTTATTAATAAGATGTAAATCCCAATTTTTGATATAAATAATGGAATATGATGATGATGTATCTTGGAATCTTGCTATAACAGAATAATGGATGTAGTTAGCAGATATGCTACTTTTTATTTATGTTTTGAAGTGATATATAAATATATATATATATATATTTATTAGTTGTGTCATGTGTTATTTACAAGTGTTTAAGATAATTCTTGAATGATTTCAAAAGATGAATAATAAACTAATAACATAAAATCTTAACAGTAAGATGCCGCCTAAAAGGAGACAGCCATGTTCACCAACTCTTAAGAGATCTACCGATAGTAATGGGGAAGCTGACGCTAATCCAATGCAACAGTTTATGAATCTGTTAATGGGCGCTAATGAATCAATCTCTGACTCATGCCACGACTTTTAAGGACTTTAAAGTTGTGGGACCTCCAGAGTTTCGAGGGAATACCAATCCGATTGAAGCCCAGACGTGGGTTATGGAAATGGAGAAGGAATTCAAAGTTCTCATGGTGGCAGAGGATCAAAAGACTGCTTTCGCTACTTTTATGCTGAAGGCAGAAGCAAGCTACTGATGGCAAGCTAATAAGTGCCTAGTAAGTCAGAAAGTTATTTTATGGGAAAGGTTCAAGGAGATGTTTTTCGAAACTTATTTTCCACCAAGCATGAAGAATCAGATGGATGTTCAGTTTTTAGAACTCAAGCAAACAACGATGACAACATCTGAGTATGCCGCAAGATTTAACGAGTTGACACGATTTGTACCATTCCAAGTTAATACTGACGAAAGAAAGACAATAAGGTTTGAATAAAGACTGAAACCTTATCTCTACAATCTGGTTTTGATGTTTCAATTGAACTCATTCCAGCAGTGCTGGAAAAGGCAATCATCGCAGAGGGTGGAAGTGAAGCCCTAACCAAGTATAATCAAGAGCAAAAGAAGAAGAAGAGAGGTGAAGGTGAACATAAGGCAGGAGGTAACCATCGTGGAAATGCTCAAAAGAGGAAGTGGAATGATAATGTTAATGCTGGAATTTAGAAAGGGAATTTGAAGAAGAGGATAGAGGCATGCAGCAACTGTGGTAAGAGTTATGTGGGGGTGTGCATGAAAGGAAAGAGGGTATGTTATAACTGTGGGTTAGAGGGTCATATCGCAACGAATTGCCCCAGTCCGAAGAAATATGTGTGTTTAGATGTGGATCGAAGGAGCACTTGGATCGAGATTGTCAAAAGAAAGTGATGGGAGGAGCGAGCGAAAACAGAGAAGGCAATAGCAGTGGCAAGATATGTTAGGTTTGTACGAAATCGTGACGCAATCAAATTGCAAAAATTAGCGGAAGCATGGTATATCAGAGTTTAAAATTTTCTACAAAACCATTACCCGGATCATCCTTTATGCAAATTATTAATTTAAAACAATAAATAAGAAGTTATGGAATCATACCCTTGTAGAACGAAGCTTCCACAGGTACGAGTTCAACTCCTTATTCTTCGTGATCTCCTTGAATTTTTGGGTTAGATTCCTTCCTTTGATCAACGTTAGACACCCAAGTGTTTGGCCTCTAGAGGTGATCCACCAAGGAAGAAGAATTATCAAGAAAGAGGGTGGTTGGCTTAGTTTTTTATCCTCTATAGAAAAGGAGTACTCTCTAACAATTGAAATTGTATTAACTGATATCTATTATAAGACTTCTCTTATATAGATATTGGTCAATCCTTCTAATCCTATTAGACATGAGATTTTATTTAATTAATTAAACTCCTTTAATTAATTTAGGCTTTCCACCACATTGGGAATAATTAATTAAATTCATTTAATTAATTTATCTCCTAATCTTATTAGGAATAAATGAGAGTACTAATATTAAATTAATTACTAAACTCCTTTAGACATTAAAATAATAATAATTGTAATAATATTAATAAGACTCCTCTTATTAATTTATATTTAATATTTTTAAAATATTAAATAATAAACATTAAGCTATTTAATTTATTCTATTCTCCATAGATTAAATTAATTATACTTAATGCATTATTACGATTATGCCATTACCTTCTTAAATAATTATTCTTCCTTTTATAGTGTGACCCTTTAGGTTCTCCATATTAAACCGATTATGAATAAATCAATTAAAACAATTCTAATCTTATTTAAATAAATAAATTAAACTAATAATCTATTTAAATAAATAATATTTATTCTACAATAGGGATAAGCCTCCCTAGCGATCAACGATTTTCCAGATAATATAGATTTCAACATTAATCATAAAAGCACCTGTGAGTAAATAGTTACCGTACAATTCAATCCTTCCACCATACAATGTCCCAATTAAATATAAGATATGAATTTACTGTCAAGTCTTATTTTAGTTAATTATATGTATTTCGATTAGAAAATGCACAACTCTAATTAATGCAAATTAGAAACCTCTTTCTAATTTCATTCCACCTTAGCCAAGGATTCCTGGGTTGTCATTTAACGAATCACATAGGACATATATCCTCTTTTACTAGAGGTGATAGATGAGATTTAGTCATTTTACCCATGAGATAAGATTCACAAGTTGGATATGATTCATAATCGGATAGCTCTAAGAGCCCATCCTTATGCAACTTGGATAATTTTGTTTCATTAATATGACCGAGTCTACAGTGCCACATATAGGTATAATTAATATCATCACTTTTCCTTTTCTTAGTTTGTTCTATTTGAAGTATATTTTCATGTAAGTCAAGTATATAAAGTCCATTTTGCAAATTACCAACACCATATAAAACATTGCTTTTATAAATAGAACAACTGTTGTTCTTTATTATAATGTCAAATTCATCCATATCTAATACGAAAATAGAAATAATATTTCTAATGATATTCGGAACAAAATAACAATTATTTAAATAAATGGACTTGCCCGTAGGCTGTGCTAAACAATAAGTGCCTACAGCTAATGCAGCAACCTTTGCTCCATTTCCCACTCATAGTACAACCTCATTCTTGTTCAGCTTTCTACTTCTGACCAGTCCCTTCACATTATTACATATGTGAGAACCACAGCCGGTATCCAATACCCAAGTAGAATTTTAACTTTCTGAAAAATTAATTTCAATCATAAACAAACCTTGATTGGAAGTCGAAGCTTCTCCAAGCTTCTTTTCTGTCAGAAACTTCTTGCAGTTCATCTTCTAATGACCCGGCTAATTGTAATGGAAGCACATTCCTTTGCTAGCTGGATCAGGTTTCTTTTGTTCCTTTATGTTCACCTGACCCTTGGTCATCCGAGATTGGAAGAGCTCCTTAGATATCTCATATCTAGCAGTTCTACTTTGTTCACCATACAACTCCTTGAGGTGAAGCAACATAATAGGAGCATCCACATTTTCATGTTGACGCTGAAGCTCGTTATTCATGAATGTGAGCATGATGCATTGAGCCACATATGCGTCATTTTTTTACTTTATAATGGTGGCAATTTCTTCCTCAGATGCTGATTCTGGAACAGTTCCAGAGACAGGTGAATTTAGAACATAAGAAATCTTTTCAGCAGCGGAACTATTCTCAGATTCCTTAACCAGTCCGTATAATTTGGTCCGGTTAGTTTATTAGCATCAAGTATGCTACGCAGTGAAATTAGTGATTTTGACATTTTTTAAATTTCTGTATGTGAAAAGATAACATTTTAGCAAACATTCATTTAATTAATTTTGCATACCAAAATAAATTTAGGTCTTTATTTTAAATTGGTATCTCCCACTATTTTCATCAAACTATATTACCCTCACTTATATAGTTCGGCAACATCTAATTAAAGATTTGCTAGTGAGATTAAAGATCCCATTTCAAATGTATATAACCTTGTGGATAGCACAACAAGCGATATACAAATAAATAGGTAGACAACTCTTGTCAATTACATCACCATGTAATTTCTTTTATTTTGCCTCTTAAATTATAATGGTCAAGTGTGTGCACATCCGAACTAAAATGATTTAAGTTAAGTCCAACCAAGCACTTCCATAAATTCAAAAAAGAAAAATATTCGTCCTTGTGGATAGCACAACAAGACTAGATCGTTCAATTTTCTTGATAAGCATCAAATGTGATTAATTAACATCTTAAATAATCAATACTCTCCTTGTGGATAGCACAACAAGCTCATATTAAATATTTAATACTCTATCAATTTATCATGCTAGAAGGCAACGTTCGATATTCAAAATATCATTTGAATGCTTTGGAATTAATATTATTTCTTTGAGGGGTTTGTTATTATTTGTCTCATCTTGTTTAGCGCGCATGCACATATATATATAAAATACGCGTCATTTTATTAAACATGCGAAGCATGTTTACATAAAATATAATATATATAATATTTAGCATGCAATATAGAATACTATATTCTATCCGAATTGATTATGGACTTTTATTCTAGTTTGGTTCACTAGAGCCACCAAGTGAACCAAAAGGTCAAACCTAGGAGTGCAAGAATTTAAATTTAAACGTAACTATTATATTTAAACCCGGGCTCCATACAAACGGGTCTTCACGCGCTCCTTGGTCCTTGGTCTCCAATTTATTCAAGATAATTCTAACTATTTATATTACATTAAACTATTTAATTTAAATAGAAACCTTGATCAGAACTATTTAAGCATATGTTCTGAAGAACTTAGTAGCGAAGCAAGCTTTCCTCTTTCAGGATCGTAGAGTTGATCGTTAAGTGTTCTTGAACTTTTCTCAATGTATTCTTTCATTTCACGTCTTGCTTGCTTAGTTTGAATCCTTGCCTGATTTTCTTATAAAAGAGCCATTCAAAATATGTTCGTTTGAATGCTCCCGTTGCTGCATTTAATGCTTCAGACGTTTCTATGCAGTTGATGTTGACATCCTGCTTTTCTGCTGCACTGCCGACTAGCCCACTGACACACCAGACTGCAACTTCACCTAACACTTGAAAAGGTGTTTTCTGCAGGCAGTTTAGTCCTTTCCTTAGCTTCTTTAATACGCTTCTTCGATTTGAACTAAGGATGAATATGGAATCATTGGGACTATCAAATTGTCAACGGCTATTAGCCTTTTTTCATTTGTTGCTCTTCCTCCCTTTATCAGAACTATGATCTTTGATGCTGACTGGAGGAGCACTACGATTATGATCATTGTACCATAATCGTTGTGTGTTGGCTTGCACAGCTTGACTCAGACTTGATCGTAGAGAACACTATGATTTCTCTTAAGCTCTTTGGTAAACTACGATTCTTGCTTGCTTGTCTTTCAAACTCCACACCTTCGAGAGCACTCTGCGATTATAAACATGGCTCGCCAGATGCTCAGATCTTCTTCATGATTCTTAGTGTGGCTTTCAAGGCAGATTACGCTTCTGATGTGGTCACTCAAGCTCCACGAGTCTTGCCTTGACCTCTGCAGACTTGATTCATTTGGCATACTATGATTCTGAGTATCTTCGTTTAAACTCCATGATTCTGCCTTGTTTTCTGCAGACTGTAATACTCTTGGCAGACTACGATTCTGGATATCTTCGTTTAAGCTCCACGATTCTGCCTTGTCTTCTGAATGCTACCTTTGACAGACTACGATTCTGTCAAGGCCTTAACTTTTACAGCTCAAATAGATCAACCTAACAAATTTGATCTTTCATTCTATACATTTATTTACATAAATGATAAACATTAAAGCTCAGATCAACCTAACATTTTTGATCTATCATCTAAGTCCTTGTACATATGATCATTGAAGGACTGTACACTCAAGCATTTATATTTACTTTCAATATCAAATATGAATATGCAATTCCCAATAAAGTTGCTTCAAATGGAAGCACGTTAAACCTTAGTAAACAGAGTAAAGTGTAACGACCGAGAAATTCTACTTAGTTTAATAATTAAGTTTTGTGGAATATTAATGAATAAAATAATATTTAATGAATATTATTTGTATTGTGTGTTTAAAAGGTCATTTTATGACCTAGGATGGTATTTAAATGTTAGTGATTTTGTTACGTGAATGAATTAACGAGTAAGAATTTTGAAGACGAAAAATAAAAATAATTTTGAATTTTTTTTCGTAAAAATACTATTCACCTGAAGAACGATATGAGTTAGGTTTTAACCTTAAGCTCTTTTGAGAGATTCATATGTCGCAATAACATTCCGTTTCAAGATTTGCCGTTAATACATCATGAAAAGTCGTATTATCCAATAAAAGTTTTTCTCAAAAAATGTGCAGTAATAAAACAAAATAGGGAAAAGACGAAAAAGTATTTTTATCTACTTTTCGATCGTTAAACCATTTTCTGGGAAAAAGTCTTCGAAAACACTATTCACCAAAAATGTTTTTCGCATTTTTTTATTTTTTGACGAATGCGTAAAAGTTAATCTGTAGAGGCAAGACAGAATATCTAAAAAAAATTTAGAATCGGATAACGCAGTTTTGCAACTGTCGGACGAATTCTGAAAGACAGAACAACAAGACTTAGTACCTAAGTCTTGGAAGATATTTAAAAAAAAGAAACTATCTAAGGGCAAAATGGTAAAAAGCCAGCCAAATGACCAAAATACCTCTGGTCTTGAAAATATATATATATACAAGATCATTTCTTCATTCTTCCTTACCAATTCATCAAATCCAAGAGAGAAAACTCTAGACAATTAAAGAGAGGAAGTGAGAGACTCGAATTTTTAAGTCTCGGAGGAAGAAAACGTAAGATCAAGTTGTTCATTAATGAAGAAACACGAAGAATCATAAGGTAGGAATCGAAAACCTCAAACTCTTCATCTATTAATCGCTTTTTAGCCTTATTATAAAGTGTTGTGTTGGTGGTTGGACGATTCGTTGGAATCGTATGAGTGTTACAGAGAAATAAGGAATAATTAGCGAATTCAAAACACTAATTTATATGTGCAAAGTGAATCGTAATCAAAATAACGATAAAAAAATAAAGAACGAACGAAGAACGTAGTAAAAGTTGTTGATGGACAAATTTAAAACCATCGGTAGGATGTTGTTAATGGACAAATTGAAAACCATCTGTAGGATGTTGTTGATGGACAAGTTTAAAACCATCATTCATAGTTAGAGTTGAAGGTTCCATGTGGAACGGATTAAGAATAAATTATAACGAAGTTATGGCAAAAATTTAAGTAAAATATGTTAAATGGTTTGTTATGACTTCCAAACAAAGTTATGATATGAGTTAATGAATTTGAATGATTAAGGTTTTATAAAAATGTTGTAGACCGTTAAAAATATGAGCTGTAGGCTCAAAAACAAACTCATTACGGGTTCAGATGAGTAATTTATGAAGAACGAATGAATAAGTATCGAGAACGCTAAGTTAAGAAAGTAAGCGTCAAGGGACTTTTGAGCCAAGTATAAGGCTTGTTAACGGATTCAAAAATTTATTATGTCCTGTGAAAACGTAGTAAGTAAGAATAGGAAGAGTTTAGCTCAGGAATGGATTCATTTCGAGTTGGAATGATCGAGTTACGAGTTAGCAAAATGAGCGTCGAAAGCATTATTGAACATTTAAAAAAAATCGAAAGATTAGGCCTGGCGCCGCAGCGCCGGCCAACGCTCAAATTTGGGCACCAAAGCACCGGCATGGAGAGCTAAGTTGTTGGCCCGCAGCGTCGAATTTTGTACTAGATCTTGGCACCGCAGAGCCGGGACAGGGTAAAGCCTAGTAATGAGTATTTTTCAACTAAGAGCTTGGGGAAAGTTTAGAGAACAATTATAGACTTAAAGTTTATATAATGTAACACTTTGAGGAGTGATTTAGACCTTAAGCTAATAGTTTAACATAAACTAAAAGGTTAAGAATTTTAAACGCAAAAGACTTGAACAGTGTAAATGTTAAGTATCAGCGTTGAATGAACGTTCTTTGCATATATAGATTTGTATGACATAGACGATTGGGAATGGTAAAGACGTATAACGTTTAATCGTCGTGAAGGTGTAACGAATAGTAACGAATGTTCTAAATTAAACGAATCGGATAAAGAACATTAGAAAGAGCAGTTAATGTAAAACACTTATACTAAATAGAGGAGTGTTAAGAAAAGAGTGTGAGATTGTGTTGAGCATATGCAATAGCATATGACTTGAACGTTTCTGAAGTCGGTCGTGCGTCGAATAAACGCCTAGACGTTATGTCAAGTATTAATAAACTTAGGAAGTTCTCCGAGTCTAATGACACGGATATGAAAAGTAGGAAGTAAAGTTAATATAAACTTATATTTGACATTGATTATGTGCCTAATTGGTATGTGTATGTAAATGTAATTGTGTAGGCCATTTAACGGGCAAATTAGCGTAACTTATAGAAGAACGTTTAAGGCAAGTTTCCTAAACTTACTCTAATTTATTTGAGCAAGTTTTACTTCATTTAATTCTATTATTATGAAGCCTATGTGATGTTTTAAAATAAAATCAACATAATTCTTTTATGATTGTGTGAATTCCATGTTTATGCAAATATTTTTGTATTTGTATAAGTATTCAAGCGATGTTATGATATAAATTGTTTAAAGAAATGTCGGTGTCATTGTTCGGCTAGACAAATGTTAAAATGTTTTATTGGTTTATTAATAAATCTTTTAAAATGTTATTTATAAAAAGTTAAGTTATCTAATGCCAATTACTTTGGTATTGATTCAAAGGTAGGTTTGAACCTAAACAAACGTATTTAGTCTAGTTTTCGACTGACGCGCATGGTGTTAAAATTTAAACGTAAATACGTTTAACGGAGTAGTGTTATACAACATAGTGTACTATAGGCTGATCCCCTGGATGTACTCGTAAGTGATATCGAATTTGCGGTTTAATGCCGGGTTATCATTTTTAATGAAATAAAGGAAAAGAAACAGAGTCTTTGGTCCGGCGACCATCTTATACAACTGACCATTATGTCGTCTCAAAAATGTTTTAGAGTGATAAAAGTTTTATTCTGTGTATTATTCCATCTTATTCTAAGTAGTTCACAACTATTATTCAGTTGTTGACTGAAATCATATGCTTCTTAGTTTTATTGTTGAAATGCTATACTTTCTGAGCAATTTAATGCTTATCCTTGCTTAAAAATATATAATTTCAACTAAGGATAAATGTATTGAAGAATTCAATAAGGATAGAAGAAGGAAAACGAAGATGGATAGAAGATCTTGTAATATATTAATATTACTATGTAATGCAAATTATTATGATGTAAGAACATGTAATGGTTATAGAAATTGGGATTGAACGGATATGATGTAATAATATAGAGATTATATTCGTGTCATTAAGCTTATATAGCTAGAAATGTGTGGATATTATAATACCATGTAGCACCGGACTCGGGATTGAAGATACCCGGATTTGGGGGCGTCACAATAAGGAAGCTCAACTCCAGGATGAAGAGTGTGAAAGGATAAGGGCAAGAGAAGGTTTATTGAGGTTTGAAGGAAGGATTTAGGTACCGCCAGTACCGGAAGTCAAAGAGGAAATTTTGCATGAGGCTCATAATTCGAGGTATTTGATTCACCCTAGTAGCACAAAAATGTATAAAAACCTTTGACAGTTTGATGGCCAAATATGAAATGGGAAGTTGCAGAATGTGTGGCAAAATGCCTAACTTTTCAGAAGATTAAAGCAGAACATCAAAGACCAAGTGGTCTGTTATAACCCTTGGAGATACCAGAATGGAAGTGGGAGCATATTGCAATGGATTTTGTGGTAGGTCTTCCAACTACTCAGAAGGGTTATGACGTGATATGGGTCATCGTAGATCGAATAACAAAATCAGCGCATTTCTTGCCGATCAAGATTAGATTTAATTTAGATTAGTTGGCAAAGTTATATATCAAAGAAACTATTTCAAGGCACGGTGTACCGGTATCAATTGTGTTAGATCGTGATCCGCGTTTCACGCCAAATTTCTGGAAGAGTCTACAGGAGCGTATAGGAATGCAGCTGAGACTGAGCACATCATACCATCCTCAAACTGATGGGCAAAGAGAAAGGACGATTTAGACATTATAAGACATACTAAGAGCTTTTGTCATAGATTTTAAATGGAATTGGGATGATCATTTACTTTTAGTAGAGTTTTCCTATAATAACAGCTATCACGCTAGTATTGGCATGCCGCCTTACGAAGTGTTGTACGGAAGGAAGTTCAGGACTCCATTGTGTTGGGATGAGGTAGGGGAACGTCGACTATTGGGACCAGAATTGGTGCAACAAACTACAAAAATCGTCAAAGTAATAAGAGCGAGATTAATAGCTGCTCAAGACAGACAGAAGAAATATGCAGATCAGCATCGACAGAAGCGAGAGTTTGATGTAGGAAGCTATGTGTTCTTAAAAGTGTCTCCCTAGAAGGGGAAGATAAGATTTGAAAAAAAAGGAAAGCTGAGTCCGAGATTCATTGGGCCTTTTGAAGTGTAATAGACGAAGTGGCTTATGAGGTAGCTTTGCCTCCTCAATTGTAACACATTCATAATATGTTTCATGTTTCGGTACTACGAACGTACAAACTTGATTACAAGCATGTGAATGAATATGAACCCTTACAAGTTGAAAAAGATTTAACATATGAAAAAATTTCAGTTCAGATAGAAACATTAAAGAGCAAGTTCTAAAAAATAAAGTTATACCTTCTGTAAAGATAATATGGAAGAACCACAATGCCGAAGAAGCTACGCGGGAACTCGAAGATAAAATGATGAAGAATTATCCCCAACTTTTTGTGTAATTCTGGTGTCGTGATTCTGGGGACAGAATCCTTATAAGAAGGGAAGAATGTAACGATTGTAAATTTTGTAATAAAATTATAAATATTTATCAAATAAAATAAATATTTTAGTTGGAATAATTTAATTGGTGTAATTGTGTTACCTAAATATATGTGGGTTATTTGTATGTTTGGTATAATTTAATTTAATTGATATATGGCTAAATACAAATCATAATTAAATAATTAAAATAATCTCAATGAAATTTTAATTATTTTGATAAAAGTCCTAGTGTAAGGAAATTAAATATTCCGAATATGTGGGAATTAAAATGTCTAATTTATTAGAGTCAAAATTAGATAGGTGGGGGATTTAATTGTCAGCATTTGGCAAAGTGTATTTGGTTAAATAAATTATAATCAATTAAAAAACAAAGAAGGGAGTGTTTATTAATAATAAGAGTTAAGCGTGACATTTATCAGTCAATTAAAAGGGAAGAAAAAAAAATCGTGAAGGCAAATCAAATTGATAAATCCTTTCCTCTCCTGGCAACGCTTAGAAAACTGAAGACTTAAAACCTTCTTACGTTTATTTCATTTGGCATAAACTAGAGTTCGTATACAGAGAGAAGGAGAGTGGGTTTGCTGTGATTTTGAGAGGAAGATCAAAGAAATCAAAGAAATATGGAAGAGATTAATCAAGCACTCTTCATCATATATCAGGGCTTAGGAAGATTCAAGAGGTAATAATCAACTCTAAAACTCTTAATTCCCATTTTCTCAAATATAATATTGCTGAAAATTGTTTAGGCTTGGTTATGTGATATTGGATGTTAAATAATCTGATTAGTGTAATTTGCAAGTGTAATCAAACCAAAAAAGTTTGAATTTATGCATAAAAGAGGAAGAAATGGTTATTTGGTCTACTTTATATATTATGGTTTATTTTAAGGATTATTATGGTTATGTAGCTATGTTTAAGAATTTAAATTGAAGGATGTATGTTATGCTCCTCTGAGAAACAAAAATAACCCAATTTGAATGAATCAAAAAGGATGTAAACCGAATTTGTGCTGGAAGATTTCGTAAAACATGTAAAAATATGAAAATAGAACATGAACACAGAATTTGAATCCTTAAATTGGTTTGTTTAAGTTTCTAAAATGTGGTAATTGTTCTGTAGATGTATACTTCTGCATTTAATGAGATTATAAGGTCAAAAACCAATCAATTTGGAATTTAGATGAAAAAGTTGGGAATTTCGTAAGAAGCGGAGTCTGAATTTGCGAAGTTGGAAAACTGATTTTGCAGTTGGGCGCTGTCGCGCTGCTTTTGGGCTCCGTCGCACTGGTGGCAAGGGCAATTTGGGCGCGGCTGCGCCGGTAGCAGTTCAGGCCCAGTAATAAGCTTGTAAATGTATGGTTCAGGGGAGGTGTATGAAGTTAATTTAACTAATGTAATGAAGCATTAGACATGTAACAAGATAGAATAACAAGTTTTAATCATATAAAGTGATGTAATGTGATAATCAAAGAGTAATGGATCATATAATGGGATTTGAGTAAGCAATTAGTGAGTACTATTTCATAGCTAATCAATGTGTTATTGTGACTGAAATGTGTAAGATATTTAAAGGAAGTGTACTTTTATTTTGTAACGAACGCGTAAGACAAGTTTCCTAACCTTTACTTATACTTTAATATTCAGCAAGGTTTCTTAATTCATACAATGCTTATGTTCTTGAACAAGCTTTCTAATTCTTTCCGAAAACATTAATTCGATAAATAGCATTTACTCAATTATGAATCATTGTGACTCTATCACTTATTGAATCATGATTTATTTATGTTCCATTATTCGAGATGATATTGTTATCTAATCCTTAAATGACTATTGGACCTTTTTGATTCGACTAGTCCATAGTTGATGAACATTCTAAAAGTTTAGAATTCTTCTTTGAAGTTATTCCAAACCAAATTGTCTTTGGTGCGGATTCCTATCAAAAAGCTGAGATGGACAACCGTATATTAGGGTTATATGTTATCGGAAACTATAATTTCAAACACGCAATATCGATAATATGTTTGTGCACAATACATAGTATGAAGGGCTGATCACCTGGAGTACGAGATGGATGGTCCGTAGTCTTTTGACTGTTAAAGGTTACAATAGAAACACTTGATAACGTGTGACATAGTTCGCGGTCTTGTGACCCTCAGTATACTCCTTTGATCTTGATATCTACGATTTGATTTAAAAGTTAATTATTCTATTAAACTCATAGTTCTTGATTTAAAGTTGGTTGTTTCCAATAAAGAATATATTATTCAGTTGAAGCTTATTCATTTGCTCATTCATATACTTTTTATTGTATATTGTTCTACTTGTGGGCAATTTGATTGCTCACTCTTGCATAAAATATTTCAGCTAAGGTCGAAAAACCTGATGAGCCGTCTACAAGCAAAGGCAAGGGCAAGATGCACAAGCAGATGATGATTATATTATCTTTTATTTGAGATACATATGTAATGGATTTATTTATGTTTATATTATTCCGCTGTTATAATGTAATAGTTAAGGTTAGTGACATGTGATTCGTTTATGAATTTAATCTTTTATAAGTAATTTAAGAATGAAGTTTATTATCATATATTATGGGTAGTTTAGATGTGGTCGTGATGGATTGTGTGCACCCGATCCGAGGGTTGAGGTACTCGGATTTGGTGGTGTCACAATAACCCACCAATGACAAGTTTTCACATGTTATTTCTAGAACCCTATTGATGAAGGGTAATATAATAATTTCGCTCAATAAGTATTCTAGAAGCTTATTAAATCTAGTGAACGATAGAATTATTAGGAAGTTTAACCAATGCAAGATTGATAACCTAGAAAATTGCTAAAGCCATATAGGATTCTAATTCCTAACTCCTGAAGGAGATGACTCACATGCTATAAATAAGGAGAATTATTATGCAATTTGAATCCCATAATAATTCTCCCATCATATTAGTGTTCTGACTTATGCACAGGTGCAGATCCAGCCTCTTAGGTGAGTGAGGTCAAATTTGAAATAAACAAAGTACCACAAAATAATAAAAATATAGTAAAATAAATTACAAAACAAAATAATGCCCAAATATTATTTTTAGCAATATTTTTCGAGACTTTATTACTTAAAATTGTTGTATGATAGTCTTATTTTTATTAGTTACAAAAATCCACAAACAATTACAAAAAAATCTCAAAACAATTGTTAAATTTGTGAAATTATAAATAAATAAAAATACAACATATCAAATTTTCTCTAAAGTGGAACTAGTGGGAAGAATTAGGCAAAACCGCTAGACAAGAAACGAATAGACAAAGAGTAGTATAGCGACCAAAGTAGTACTACTATATGATATAAACTTTGAAGAATTTAATACTACCTCAATTCCAAAATTAGATATACATTTTGACTTTTTAAAGTCAATTCGTGAAATTCTAAAACTCAAATTGATATAAGTTCGTTCAAGTTTTGAAAACAACAAAAATAATAATTAGTAGTGTTTTATAGTTAGTTTACAATTGTTATATTTGTTGTATTAAAACTAAATAACTTCCTATCAATTTTGAATTTTAGGATTTCACAAATTGGCTTTAAAAATTCAAAATGTATCTCTAATTTTGGAACATAAATATTATTTTTCAATCTAAATTTTAATTTTTTTTATTAAACAACCTAAAATTTTATTCTCTTTCTTTTTGTCCCCTAAAAATTCAGTGGGATAAATTGACCCCACTGACCCTAAGCTAGATACGTCCATGCTTAAGCATTGGAGAGTCATCTTGGCTCTTCATATCAACATTCTGACTTAAGTATCAAAAAGTCCTCCCATAGCCCCCCACTCCGGTGGACCTTTTGTAGATTTTTTTGACAAGATCGAGGTGGTTTCGAGGTAGTCGAAGTCAAAATTCATCGGCTCACCAAAATACTAATTTGTAGGTTGATAATTGATGTTGTTAGTTTGTGGGAAACGAATAAAAAGTTATATTTTATTTCTCATAATTCAAAAAATTATGGAGAATACATGCAGTTCAGCACCAAATTAATCCATCACTATGATCACTTTTTTTGTTGTGAAAGCCCTTTTATTATATATCATAATCCTTAGTAGGATGTGGTTGAATAAATTTAAAGTTATCCTCTATATGTATCATATGAAATTGAAGTGCTCAACAACAAGTGGAATAGAGGAAGTCAAGGGTGATCAAAAAGCTGATATGTCAGAAATTGATCCCCAATTTATAAGTTATCACTCACAAGTTGAATGTAAACCTGAAAAAGGAGACCCGTAAAATAAAAAAAGAGGAGTTTTACCCTAGAATGAAAAGAGGCCATCAATAAATAAGTGTAGAAGCTATTCGATACCATAATTAAGGTTATGAAGCCCAGAATTATGGTCATTAATTTCCAAAATTAGGCCATAGACCTAGAGTTAAATCCATGGAGGCTAGAATTAAGGCTATGGAGACCAAGAATTAAGGTTCTGGAGGCACAAAATCAAGGTCATCTAACCCATAATTAAGACGATGGAGGCCCATAACTTGGAGCCCATAATCATGGTCATGAAGGCCAAGAATTAAGGCCTTAAAGCACATAATCAAGGCAATGAAGGACCGAAATTAAGGTTATAGAGGCGAGAATCAAGGCCATGAAGCCAAGAATTAAGGTCCTAAGGCCCAGAGTTATGGTCATGAAGCCTAGAATCAAGGCCATAGAAAAAGGCTTAGAATCAAGCCCATGGAGGCCAAGAATTAAAGTCATGGAGGCCATAATTAATGCCAAGAATTAGTGTCATAGGCACCAAGAGTGGAGGCTATGTAGGCCAGAATTAAAGTCGTGGAGTCTCAGAATTAAGGTCATAAAGGCCAAGAATTGGCGTTCTAAAAAAGTGTCATAGGCATACTAAAAATAAATATTATTATTATTAGTCAGCTACTCCTTTAATAATATATTTTTAAAAAAGTAGGGGACAAATGATATGGGTAAAAATAACCCACCAAAGGTAAGATGTCACGTGTAATTTCTAGAACTCACTACAAGAAAAGTAGCTAATTCCGACGGAATATTGTTTACTTTCGACGGAATATCAGTTGAAGATAAGTTAATTACGACAGATTTATGTTCGAAGGAAATTTCGTTGAAAATAAGCTTTAAAACCTAATCAGATAGTTTTCCCCCAGTCGCCTCTGCTAAGTCTCTCATTTTACTCTCTCTCACTCTCAGTGCTCTCATTTCTCTCTCACTGCTCTCATCTCCACCACCACCTCGAAGAGCCCTTGTAAGACCCCAACTTCTTATGAATAAAAGTGAATTTTCTCTATATATTATTTTGAAATAGTAAGGGGTTGATTTGATTAATGTGGTAAGTTATTGGTAAAATGCGCAAAGTTTAAAAAATAAGCAAGTGGTTATAAAATATTCATTGTTGCCGGGGAATATTCGTTTGGTCGTGGAATATTCTTGTTGACGGGAAATATTCGTACGACGGCGCAGCCATTTGTGGGCTCCATAACGAAAAATTATCGGATGAAGAAAATGAAATGAATGAGCTTTCTAAAAATAATGGCATAACTGTTACCGTTACACTATTAAAATATCCGGTGGTTAAAGTAAAGTAGTACGCGTTGTTGCACAGTAGCACACGGTATTGAACAGTATTTTATATTATTGTTGATTCAATAATTGTCACTACACAGTATTTTGCATTATCAAATCAATAATTCATATTATTTGAATAATATTATTAGACAACATTATTGACAATGTCTAGGAAGTTCTGTCTAGAAAATAGGTTAGTTAATCTAATTACGCGCCAGTAAGGAGAAATCCTTATCGGAAAGCCCCCTCTTTCCTAGGAACGACCTGGTTGTCATTATTGTGATTCTGTAATATTATTTATGAATAATTAATTATTGATAAAAAATCATAAGGAAATATTTATTCAGTTGGGATATAAACGGAGGAATTTTGAGTAAAAGAGACAATTGTTAAAAATTGATATTTTATCTTTTCTGATAAAATAATTTATTCAAATTATTATTATAATATTATGTTATAAGTGTATAATGTGATAATATAATAATATAATAATGGTGATATTTTTACAATAAATGCACGAGATATGAATAAAATGAGGAGAAAGAGAGAAAATTGGATTTGAATTATTTTTAGTACTTTTGGTAACAAAAAAATGTAACACATTTTGGTGGAGGATTTTTCCCAATTGAGTGGGCCCCACTTGTGTTGTAAATGCTGAAATTGGTTTTCCAAAATGGCGTGCGGATGATTTCGTCCAAAAAATTATAGCCTGCAAGTTCATCCGTATGTAAATTTGAGTCATTTTTCGTTCGGAATTTGGAAAATCTTTTTTCTACAAAGTTGTAGAGAATTAAATTTCATATGGAATGGACATAAGGTTCGTATTTTTCTGATAAAAGTGCTATTTATTATGAATTATTGAAGTTTTTTAATATTGTTTAAATATAAAATATTTTGGTGGAGATTTTCTAGAATGGGTGGGCCCTACTCTTGTCCTTTGTTGGTGTAAAATGTGCTGAGAATTGGATTCTTCAAAATGGTGCGAAGAGTTTTGTCAGATAATAAACTTTCTGCTTTGGTGTGCTAAACATTTTCCTATAAATAGGGTGCTGAGTTAGAAATAAAAATCACACCAGAATCAGAAGTTTCTTTCTCTATAATATCGAGCGTATTTTTGAGTATTTAGATACTTTGAGTGTTGATAAACAGTGCAAGTTTTCTTCAACATAATATCCGATATTAATGTTAGATTCAGTATTCTTTTGAGATAAGGGATGTTATTTTTTATAAATGATGTTATTTTTTTCAATATCATTTCACCAAAATATTGGTATGAATTTTATTATGAAAATTTTACCTTTTCATGTCGGGGTTACTATTCACGTATACGGCACTATTCACGAATACGGTACTATTCACAAAAAAATTAAAAATTCTTTTCTTTGTCCAAGTTGTCTGTTATGGTTCCTATCTTTGATTGGATCCATGTTTTGAATTTCATTCTTGAATTTTGCTCCACAATTGATTATTATTGAGTATTCTTGAACTTGGATAAACTAAACTACGAATCCATAATCTTTGTCCTTTATCTCACTGGATTCGGTCTTTAAAATATTTTTCATTATCTTCAGTCCTAAATGATGATATAACTGAATATCTTTGGCCTGTAGTGCAAAGATGAATAATTACTTGATGAATATCTTTGGCCTGTAGTGCGAAGATGAATGATTACCTAATGAATATTTTTGGCCCGTAGTGCAAAGATAGACAGGTGTTGAGATGAACATGACCACTGGTGATACAAATAAATATCTTTGGCCAGTAGTGCAAAGATGAATATTTGATTTCAAAATTATTGATTGATGTTACAGGGATAAAATATTGATGATGGGCTTTTAAATCATAGAAGATAGTAGACATTATTTTCTACTTATCTCTTCTGATGAATTGTTATTTCCGCTGTAGTTTTTAATCTAAAACTTGTTGTCCATAATATTTTATCTGATTTGTTGAAGACTAATGATAAATTATTCTTTATTATCTTAGTCATAATATTATTTACTAGGCTAGTTGAGCTCACCCTTTTCTTCTATTGTCGTCTTCAGGAAATGAGAATGTTGCAGGGATTAGTCGGGGAACAGAGTGATGGGCAGAGTTAGAGCAGTAGTAGTCCTCACTATTTTTGTATAATAGTTTGATAATAATTGTAACTATTGAGGACTGAATTTTAGTGTTTATAATTCGTATTATATACGATTTGTATTGACACTCACAGTTGAATGGTCGTATTTTGCACAACCGTATGATATAAAAGATTGTATTTGGATTCTGTACCATGTATTTGGCGACTCAGAATGGGTTGGGTGGATTGAACCTATTCTGGGGGCGTTACAGTTGGTATCAGAGCTTAGGGATATGATCTCTGGCGGAGATCTAGCAATAGAACTAGGAGGGGAGAGACGAGTAAATCATTCGCTAGTGTGTCCTACCTAAGCTTATTTAGTATTTAATTGGTCGATCGGAGCATAGGGTTAATATGTGATATGTTAATTTGTTTAATTAACCCTTGTTTTATGGCAGTATTTGAGAATGACAGCTGAAAATTTAAACAATAGAACGTATGAGACCATTGAGACACCGCTAATCACCAACCAGGATAATGTGATGTTGGGAGAAGAAGAATGGCAGGAGGTCGTAGAATAAAGGGATACAACAATCCAAGATTTTGCTACTCGATATGCGAGGCTTGAACGAAAACTCTCTTCGGCAGAGGATATGATATTAGAGATGGAAGCTGAGAATGCAATTGTCGAAATTCTAATTAAAGAAGAAATAACTGAACGAATGAGAATGGAGGATGCATGGGTAAAAGCCGCACGACGCGTTGAGATTTTAGAAAGAGAAGTCCAATCCAAGAATAGCAAAATAGACGATATGGATTTCATTTTTTGGACAGCAATTGGGAGAATCTAACATCGAGTTTGGAATTACCCTGTCCAGAGCGATCAACCCTAATTCGATATGGATCGAAAAGTAATGATTCAAATCATAGATCAGGAGTGCGACGAAGTAGTTGAGGGTGGAATGTGCATTATGACAAAGTTAAGTCCAGCTGGGATGGTGACACCAAAGGCTGTCCCAGAGAAGTCAAATTCAGCGGTTCGAGGGAGAGCGTTTGTCGTGACTTCCCAAAATAAGAGGAACCCGAACGAGGTGATCACGGGTAAGCTAATCATAAACTCTTGCGAAGTTTATACCTTATTAGATACCGGTGCCCATTCTTTTATTTCACCTGCTTGTGCTCAACGTTTGAACTTGACTTCTGAAAAGTTAGACTTTGACTTATCTGTTGAAACTCCGTTAGAAGAAAACCTTCGTTACATCTACAGTTTACAAATCTTGCTTGATTTAAATTGGCACCCTCACCCTACCCGTTGATCTTATATCTTTGAAAATACTTGCATTTGATGTGATTTTAAGAATTGACTGGTTAACCACTTATCATGCAAAAATTAATTATTTTCGTAAGGTTGTTAGTTTTCATATTCCTAACCAACCTGTTGTGTGAATTCAAACAACCAAACCATTAAAATCAATCAATTTTCTTTCAAGTCATAAAGCCGTTCGTTTATTGAAAAACAGATGTCAAGCTTTCTTAGCCCATGTCACTGATTTAAACCAGAATACGTCAGATTTGAATAATATTTCTGTTGTTAATGAGTTTCCTGATGTATTTCTCGAAGAACTTCCCGGTCTACCCCCAGAATGTGAAGTTGAATTCTTTATTGACCTTGAACCTGGAACAAAACCCATTTCTAAAATTCCATATCGAATGGCTCCTATTGAACTTCAGGAGTTAAAGGTCCAACTACAGGAGTTGTTGGGCATCGATTTTATTCGTCCTAGTACGTCTCCTTGGGGTGCTCCTGTTTTATTCGTAAAGAAGAAAGATGGTAGTGTGCGACATAGTATTGACTATCGGGAGTTGAACTATGTCACCATCAAGAATAGGTATCCGTTACCTCGCATTGATGACCTGTTCGACCAGTTGCAAGGTGCGCAATTCTTTTTAAAGATCGATCTCCATTCTGGATATCATCAGTTAAAGATTAGAACTGATGACATTCTGAAGACTGCCTTTAGAACTCGATATGCGTATTACGAATTTCTAGTTATATCTTTTGGATTGACCAATGTTCATGCTGCATTCATGGACATGATGAACCGAATATTTGAGAAATAGTCGTCATTTCGTGGTTGTCATTATTGATGACATCATAATATACTCCAAAAGCCTCAAATATTTCTTTACTTAGAACGAATTTAATATGCGACAACGACGTTGATTGGAGTTGTTGAAAGATTACGACTATACCATTCAATACCATCCTGGAAAAGCGAACGCGGTAGCTGACGCGTTAAGTAGAAGATTGTATGCGGGAACGAGTGCGATGATGTCAACACAAAGGCCATTTTGTATGACTTACAAAGAATGGAGATAGAGTTTGAGACTCCAGGGACCCACGTGATGATGTTAAATATACGCGTAGAACCAGCTTTAATTGATAAAGTTAAAGTTGCTCAATCTACAGACCCGAAGCTGACGAATATGAAGAAGAAGGTGCAAAAGGATGCTGTTCCAGAAGCAAAATTCGATGAAGAGGGAATACTTCGAGTTAACTCCAGACTTTGTGTTCTAACGACTCTGTTTTAAATTATAAAATCATAATGGAAGCACACAACACACCATTCGCAATCCATCTTGGAAGTACCAAAATGTATCGTGATCTTCGACATATATTTTGGTGGAGCAATATGAAGAAAGAGATCGCGGAGTTTATCTCGAGGTGTTTAACGTGTTAACGTGTCAAGGCGGAGCATCAAGTGCCAAAGGGTTCATTGCAACCACTTGAGATTCCAAAATGGAAATGGGAACACATTACCATGGATTTCGTTATGGCTCTTCCCAAGGTTTTTGAAGGCAAAGATGTGATTTGGGTCATTGTGGATAGATTAACCAAGTCTGCTCATTTCTTGCCTATACGAGAGACTTATTCACTAAAATGTCTTGCTCTTATGTATGTGAATGAGGTTGTGCGATTGCATGGCATGCCAGTATCCATAGTTTCGGATCGTGACCCAAGATTCACTTCACGATTTTGGGTCAGCTTGCAGAAAGCTATGGGCACGAATTTACGATTCAGTTCAGCATATCATCCTCAAACGGACGGGCAATCGAAAAGGACTATTCAAACTCTTGAAGATCTATTGAGACTCTGTGTTCTAGACTTCAAAGGGAGTTGGGATAAGTACTTACCATTTGTGGAATTCTCTTATAACAACAATTATCAGGCAAGTATAGGCATGGCTCCATTTGAGGCATTGTATGGGCGAAAGTGTCATTCTCCAGTATGCTGGGACGAGGTGGGGGAAGCAACATTGTTGGGACCAGAGTTAGTACGTATGACTACGGAAAAGATTCAAATAATTCGACAACATATACAAACGGCGCAAGATCGACAAAAGAGCTATGCGGATCTTCGTCGAAAGGACGTAGAATTTAATGTTGGGGATCATGTATTGTTACGTATTGCTCCATGGTAGGGAGTTACGAGATTCGGGAAGAGAGAAAAGCTCAATCCGCGATTCATTGGTCCATTTAAGATCTTTGATAGAGTAGGAAATGTGGCCTATAAACTCGCCTTACCTCCAAGCTTGTCTCGTGTTCATAACGTTTTTCACATATCCGTGCTACGTAAATATGTGAAAGACCCAAATCATATTATTGAGTTAGAACCGGACGAAATAGCCGAAGATTTAACGTACGAGGAGGTACCTGTCAAGATCTTGGATATGAAGGAGCATGTCCTACGCACAAAGGTTATACCACAAGTCAAAGTTTTATGGAGAAACCATGTTATTGAGGAAATGACCTGGGAGTTAGAATCGAAAATAAAAGCGAGGTATCCTCACCTTTTCGAAATATCAGGTACGCACGTCAATTTCAAGGATGAAATTTTATAAGGAAGGGAGGTTGTAAGACCCCAACTTATTATGAATAAAATTGAATTTCCTCTATATATTATTTTGAAATAGTAAGGGGTTGATTTGATTAATATGGTAAGTTATGGGTAAAGTGAGCAAAATTTACAAAATAAGCAAGTGGTTATAAAATATTCATTGTTGTTGGCGAATATTCGTTTGATCGTGGAATATTCTTGTTGTCGAGGAATATTCGTATGACGGTGCAGCCATTTCTGGGCTCCATAATGAAAAACTGTCGGATGAAAAAAATGACATGAATAGGTTTTCTAAAAATAACGGCATAACTGTTACTGTTGCACTGTTAAAATACCCGGTGGTTAAAGTAAAGTAATACGCGTTGTTGCACAGTAGCACACGGTATTGAATAATATTTTATATTATTGTTGATTCAATAATTGTCACTGCACAGTATTTTGCATTATCATATCAATAATTCATATTATTTGAATAATATTATTAGACAACATTATTGGCAATATCTAGGAAGTTCTGTCTAGGAAAGGATTAGTTAATCTAATTGCGCTCCAGTAAGGAGAAACCCTTATCAGAAAGCCCCCTCTTTCTTGGGAACGATCTGGTTGTCATTATTGTGATTCTGTAATATTATTTGTGAATAATTAATTATTGATAAAAAATGATAAGGAAATATTTATTCAGTTGGGATATAAATGGAGGAATTTTGAGTAAAAGAGACAATTGTTAAAAATTGATATTTTATCTTTTCTGATAAAATAATTCATTCAAATATATTAATATAATATTACGTTATAAGTGTATAATGTGATAATATAACAATATAATAATGGTGATATTTTTACAATAAATGCACGAGATATGAATAAAATAAGGAAAAAGAGAGCAAATTGGATCTGAATTATTTTTGGTACTTTTGGTAACAAAAACATGTACACATTTTGGTGGACGATTTTTCCAAATTGAGTGGGCCCCACTTGTGTTGTAAATGCTGAAATTGGTTTTCCAAAATGGCGTGCAGATGATTTTGTCCGAAAAATTGTAGCCTGCAAGTTCATTCGTATGTAAATTTGGGTTATTTTTTGTTCAAAATTTGGAAAATCTTTCTTCGACAAAGTTGTAGAGAATTAAATTTCATATGGAATGGACATAAGGTTCGTATTTTTCTGATAAAAGAGCTATTTATTATGAATTATTGAAGTTTCTGAATATTCTTTAAATTTAAAATGTTTTGGTGGAGATTTTCTAGAATGGGTGGGCCCCACTCTTGTACTTTGTTGGTGTGAAATGTGCTGAGAATTGGATTCTTCAAAATAGTGCGAAGAGTTTTGTCAGATAATAAACTTTCTGCTTTGGTGTGCTAAGCATTTTCCTATAAATAGGGTGCTGAATTAGAAATAAAAATCACACCAGAATCAGAAGTTTCTTCCTCTATAATATCGAGCATATTTTTGTGAGTATTTAGATACTTTGACTGTTGATAAACAGTGCAAGTTTTCTTCAGCATAATATCCTATACTACAGTCAGATTTAGTATTCTTTTGAGGTAAGAGATGTTATTTTTTGTAAATGATGTTATTTTCTTCAATATCATTTTACTGAAATATTGGTATGAATTTTATTATAAAATTTTTAACTTTTCATGTAGGTATTACTATTCACGTATACGGTACTATTCACATAAAATTAAATTTTGTTTTTTTTGTCCCAGTTGTCTGTTATGGTTCATATCTTTGATTGGATCCATGTTTTGAATTTCATTCTTGAATTTTGCTCCACAATTGAGTATTGTTGAGTATTCTTGAACTTGGATAAACCAAACTACGAATCTCTAATCTTTGTCCTTTATCTCAATGGATTCGTTCTTTAAAATATTTTTCATCATCTTCAGTCCTAAATGATGATATAACTGAATATCTTTGGCCTGTAGTGCAAACATGAATGATTACTTGATGAATATCTTTGGCCTGTAGTGCAAAGATGAATGATTATCTGATGAATATATTTGGCCCGTAGTGCAAAGATGAACATGTGTTGAGATAAACATGACCACTGGTGATAAAAATGAATATCTTTGGCCCGTAGTGCAAAGATGAATATTTGATTTCAAAATTATTGATTGATGTTACAGGGATAAAATATTGATGATGGACTTTTAAATCATAGAAGATAGTAGACATCATTTTCTACTTATCTCTTCTGATGAATTGTTATTTTCGCTGCAGTTGTTGATCTAAAACATGTTGTCCATAATATTTTATCTGATTTGTTGAAGACTAACGATAAATTATTCTTTATTATCTTAGTCATAATATTATTTACTGGCCTAGTTAAGCTCACCCTTTTCTTCTAGTGTCGTCTTCAAGAAATGAGAATGTTGCAGGGACTAGTCGAGGAACAGAGTGATGGGCAGAGTTAGAGCAGTAGTAGTCCTCACTATTTTTGTATAATAGTGTGATAATAATTGTAACTATTGAGGACTGAATTTGAGTGTTTATATTTTGTATTATATACGATTTGTATTGGCACTCACAATTGTGTGGTCGTATTTTGCACGACCGTATGATACAAAAGATTGTATTTGGATTTTGTACCATGTATTTGGCGACTCAGAATGGGTTGGGTGGATTGAACCTATTTTTGGGGCGTTACAGCCCTCTCACTCCACCACCACGATACCAGTCGCCACCACCAGAGGCCTCCACCACCAGACGCCGCCACCATCGCCGCCACCAGATGCCACCACCACCAGGCGCCGCCACCACTAGACTCCACCACCACCACCAGCCGCCACCACCAGACGCCGCCACCACTAGACGTCGCCACCACCAGATTCCACCACCACCGCTGCCACCAGACGCCACCACCACCGCTGCCACCAGACGCCACCACCACCACCGTTCCAGCAGCCACCACTACCACCGGTCTGCACCACCAGGAGGTTCTGTGTTCCTCATTTCTTCTCCTTTAGTTTGCACATTAATTCAAGGTTAGTTTTATGAATTTAGGTTTTAGGGTTAATTTGTTGCAAATAGTTGAATAACAATTATTTTTGAATGTCTAAAATTTATAATATTTTTAAAATTTGTATAATATTTCTGAAATTTGTGGCTTAATTTGTTTTAGCTTTAGTATGAGTTTGAATATGAGATTAGCCCAATTTGGATAATATGTTGTTGCTGTGAATAACTGTGGGTCGAAAATTTAGGTCCTGTTGTTGAAATTGGGAGGCTGAAATCTGAAATTTGGGTCCTATTCTTCTTGTTTATATTGCTGAAATTAGAATTTGGATTTTAGAATTTGGACTACATATTATTTGGAATTTGGAAATTGCAGAATATTGATATTATGAAGTGTATAACATATGATAATTATGAATGTCTTGCTTTTCTTTATGCAATTGCAGTTTCTTACAATGTAATTATAGTGTATATATGTTCAAAATTTGATATTGAGGGTTATATATATAAATATCTGTTAGTGTATTGAATCTTATATTTGGGTTCCTTATTACAGTGTTGTTTATGAATGAATGCGTTATTTGATATTTTCGATAGAATTCCCGACGGAATTTCTGTCAGAATTCTTCAATTGCAAAATTTGTGGGCCCTACAAGTTATTTATTTATTATTTAATTAGTTTTCCAATATTAAAATAAACTAAGTAGCATTTACTTAGTTTCTTACTACTAAAATAAAATTAATTTAATTTAATTTAGTTTATTAAATAAAATAAATTTAAAAAATTAGATAATATAATAATAAAATATAATATAATATAATATAATAAATAATAATAAATTAAATTAAATTAAAATAATTTAAATAAAATAATTTAAATATACTATAATTAAATACAATACAATACAATACAATGAAATAAATTAAATTATTAATTTTTTAAAAAAATTTATATAATATAATACAAAATAAAATAAAATATAATAATAAATACAATAAAATAAAATAAAATAAAAAATATGATAATAAACTAAGTAGCATTTGCTTAGTCGGGATGCAATTAAAAGAAACTGAGCCGGTGTCTAAAGTAAATAATATACTTTGGAACTTAATTAGAAACCCAACAGACAAGTAGGAGTGAATGTCAAACAATAGTTCATATATATTCCAAATAATAGCACTTACTTAATTTTCATTGGCAAAATAAACTAAGTAGCATTTGCTTAGTTTGCCGCAATATTCAATAAATTCAATAGGTACTATATGTGTATATATACATATATGTAATATACTTCGAAACTTAGACACTCATTTGACGCATATGAGTGAATGTCGAATAGTAGTCCTCATATATATTCCAAATAACAGTTCTCATAAACTAAGTAGCATTTACTTAGTTTTGCATTGGTAAAATGAACTAAGTAGCATTTGCTTAGTTTGCCGCAATATTCAATAAACTCAATATGACTCTCTCTTCGATCTTCAATACACTCAATTACAACTATACATTTTATAGTACAAATATCATTCCATTAACCATCAAATATGTAGACCGCCTTAATTGAATTAGCTAGGGATATGCTGACGACAATAGTTGCAAGGTGTAGGAACAACATAGGATGGCATCATCATGGTATCATGCAACATTAACACTCAAAGTCAATGTGAATAAATCATTGCGATGTGTTGGCTTTTGTCACAATCCGTCCCCACAACCACATTTTGGGACATTTATAAGTTTTCCTTCCCCACTTAAGCTTCCTACTTAATAGTATTACATCTCTTTTCCTTTTAAAACAGAAAATGCATAAATTACAATGAACTATATATGAATGAACAAAGCAGAGCAACTAATTAACCGGTCAGTTGTAGAATTTGCGATTAGTATTCTTGGAAGTTTTCGAGGTCTTTAGTGGACAACGAATACCGCAACGAGTGCAGCGAAAGTAAGGAGAAAAATACTCTAACCCATCGCCACATTTTATGGGTACAAGGCAACTCTTTATGTGACGCGACGGCTTAGAGTATTATCCACCTTCCATTTTTTGCGCTCGTTGCGGTATTAGTTGTCCCCTCAAGACCTTTGGAACTTCTAACAATCCTAATCTCATGTTCTAGAATTGACCGTTTAGTTAGTTGCTCAACTTTTCTCATTCGTATATAGTTCATTGCAATTTATGCATTTTCTATTTTAAAAGGATAACAGTTGTAATACGTTTAAGTCGAAAAATTAAGTGGATAAAGAGAAGTTATAAATGTCCCAATAAGCGGTTGCGAAGACTGATTGTAAAGAAAGCCAACACATCACAATAATTTATTCACATTGGCTTTGAGTGTTAATGTTGCATGATACCATGCAGATGCCAACTTAAGTTGTTTATGCACTTTACAACTATTTGTCTAACTTAACTCTTTGCCAGCTCAAATAAGGCGGTTAACATGTTTGATGGTTAATGGAAGGATTATTTATGAACTATACTTTGGAACTTAGAAACCTGTTTGACATTCACTCAGTAGGAGTGAATGTCAAATAGTCCCCAGTTTAGGACTGTTACTGGATGTTATATCTTTCACTTAGGCCAGTGCCAATACGAAACGGTACGTTTTTGTTGTTTTAAAGATTTTTTGACTGTTATCTCTACATGTTCTTCGAGTACATACTTAGATTAAGTTATCTTAATCTATTTCGTGTACTTGGAGACCATGGGGAGGTGCTGCCAAAATTTTCTTAAAACAGTAGAAACGTGCTTAACGTGTTGGCACTAGTGAAGAGACACACTACAAAAAATGGCGATTTTGCAACAAACGGTTATCTTTGCTAAATGTGTGAAATGTCGTTGCTAAAGGTCATTTGCAACGATTTTTCGGTCGTTAGACAATTCGTTGCGCAATGAGCGTTGCTAATTGTCTAGTAACGAATTGTTTTTTTTCGTTGCTGAAAGTGAGATATTTAGCAACGAAATTTGTTTTCGTGTAAAATCATATATCATTTAGCAACGAAATGTTTTGTAGCAAAATTATTAAGAAATTATTACTGAAAAACAACTTTCGTTGCAAAATCCGCCTAATTGGCAATGAAAAGAATCTTTTTTTGTGCCAACGAAAATAAAATTCGTTGCGTTTGATACACATTTGCCAAGGATATTTGTCGTTGCTCAACAATATAGAAATTGTTGCCTTAATTGGTTTTCGTTGCTAATTGTGTACTTTTTGGTAACGATGTTTGTTGCTAAATGTACAAAATAAACCGGTTATATATTAATTTGCAATGAAATTTTGCGTTGCTGTTGGTTTTGTTATGGATAATTATGATCAATTAGCAACAATACTATTCGAAGGTGATTGTTTTTAGAGAGCAACAAAAGTTATTGTCAATTAGCAACGACACTATACGTTACGGTTTGCTTTTTCTATGCAATGAAAGTTGTTATGATTTGCAACGATATAAATGTTGCCTTTTCTTTTGTTATGTAACAAATGTTAAAATTATTTTACAAACAAAATAAATTGTGGCTCAATAACCCCATAACAAATTATGACAGAAATACAAAAAACTCAAATATTATTAATTAAATAAAATCATCTAGTACATGATCATTCATCATCTTTACAATCAACTATCAACTTTGTACCCGTCTTAGTTGACACTATTTTTCATCAAGTGGTTAACACTAGTGCCATATATAAACACTCTTATCAGAAAGAAAATAATGCTCAGGAACTTCAATCTAAACACACATGCATTCCAAAAGTTCTAAGTGCATCTAACCGACTTCATGCAATACGGAGACCTTGTACGACTTCTATTAATCCGGCTAAATGGCCCAACTGTAGAATCCATTAAATACATGTAAATTACCTGGCTCCAAGATTTATATGAATCCAAGTTATCATAATACTCTAGTGCCATCTCCTTCACCTCGTGCAACTTGCTCCCTGGGATTCTTGGGAAATCATGGTGCTAATTGTAATAACCTACACTCCATGATATAAGATTTAATGGGCCATAGTATGAATAAGTTTCTTGTTATCCCTTGAAGACGTAATGTTCAGAGATGAAATGGCCGGCCATTGGGTGCATTCAAAAATTTATACAAACCCATAACCATGATCATGCTTTGTGCTTGTTATCAATAACAGAAAAGAGAGAACATGGAATTATACCTTTGAAGATCTAAGCTTCCTCAGGTACAAGTTCTACTCCTTTGATTCCTTTGATTTCTCTGTAGTGGCTCCTTCCCTTGATCAATGTCAGCCACCCAAATGTTTGGCCTCTAACGGTGATCCACCAAGGAAGATGAAGAACTCAAGAAGATGGGTTATTGGCTTAACCCTTGTTTCTATCTCTATAGAATATGTGTACTCCCAACTCTTGGAAAATTTCACGTACCTTATTTCTGATATAAGACTCTCTTATATAGATATTAGGTTAACCCTCCTAATCCAATTAAAATAGGGTTTTATTTAATTAATTAATTAAATACTTTTAATTAATTTATATCCTAATCATTATTAGGATTGAGAGAGAGTACTGATATTATATTAATTCCTAAACTCCTTTAGAATTAAAATAATAATAATAATAATAATAATATTAATAAGATCCTCTTGTTAATTTATATTTAATATTTCTAAAATATTAAATAATAAACATTAAGCTATTTAATTTATTCTATCATCATAGATTAAATTAATTATACTTAATGCATTATTACTATCATGCCATTTTCTTCTTAAATAATTCTTCTTCCTTTTATGGTGTGACCCTTTAGGTTCTCCATATTAAACCGGTTGTGAATAAATCAATTAGAACAATTCTAATCTTATTTAAATAAACAAATTAAGCTAATAATATATTTAAATAAATAATATTTATTCTACAATAGGGATAAACCTCCCTAGCGATCAACGACTTTCCAGATAATATAGATTTCAACATTAATCATAAAAGAACCTGTAAGTTAATAGTTACCGTACAATTCAATCCTTCCACCATACAATGTCCCAATTAAATATAAGACATGGATTTACTGTCAAGTCTTAATTTATTTAATCATATGTATTTCGATTAGAAAATGCACAACTCCAAATAATGCAAATTAGAAACCTCTTTCTAATTTCATTCTACCTTGGCTAAGGATTCCTGGGTTGTCATTTAACGAATCACATAGGACATATCTCCTCTTTTACTAGAGGTGGTAGATTCTTTATTGATCATTCATTATCTCCATATGTAACTCATTACACCCAAGCATACCCTATATATGCCTTAAAAGGCCTTAAGGAATTAGTCAAAGTATAATTTGTTACATACAAGATACTATGATGATCTCAAGTCCAAGGATCACATGTACTACTATCACATTAGGAATTCCTATTGACAGGCGAGTAAAACTCCATTAGGTATTCCATAGCGAGTCACGTTCAGTGAACTTATTCTCCAATAAGCACCTACATACTTACTTTAGTGTCTCCACACAAATGACCATGAGATCAGTCATCCTCATCCAATGAGCAAGCAACATATGTACCAATCTATCCGAATTTACTAATCCCCTTTTTAGTAATCCCACGATTGGGAACTATTTTAGTTTTAAAGCTTTCTAAGAATTTAGATCTCATTAGCATGATCAACATCATGATTCTAAAAGCATTGCTTAAAACTTATGGGTTATTTACATATTATAAAAACAGCACCATGTAGATAATTAAATGCCTTTAATAAATAAATATTTTATTAATAAATAAATAAGATTGTTTACAAAGTATGTGCTTTATCATCATACATGATTGGCTTGTATGCACACTACTATCACATACCACCGCCAACTGGAGTTGAGAAGGCTTGTGATTGAGGAAAGAGCCGAAGAAGTAGGCTACCATCAAAATCTTAAGCCAACCTGCATCGTAGAGGAAAGTAGCGGTCCACAGCTGAAGCAGAACCACTAAAGTAATCTGCAACACCATGTAAAAAATATTTAGCTAGAACATATAGGCAACCAGTTGTCAAAATTTACAGCACATGACAGTCATCAATGTTTATCAACGTAGTGAATACGCCAGCAGGAAACGACCTAATCTATTAAGTTCTACATGAGCCAAGCTCACATTCTTATCAATAAAGAAAACTATGAATCAGTTCGAGATCATTAGTGTTGTTTAAGCCCACTTCAAAGTTCAAACTATGCATAGATATGTCCTGTACATTGTTGATTACACATAACAATGAAGCCATTGCAGCATCAATTGTTGTGACAGTGTTATACTAACGAGTCAACCTACTTGCATCATCCTTGTTTCAGTTAGTTCTCTATTTCTCATTATAGACTCCATATTTGCCCAACGAATTCAACCAAAAAAAAATCTTGACAAATTAAAAGATAAGTAGCTCCTTCTAAACAATCTAGCACTATGCTCAATTCTAAATTTCCTGTAAAACTCAAAAGAAAGCACACTTTCATAGAATTTTCATGTCCCTCTTACTTTCAAATACTTGAAAGCGATTTAACAATAATGCAAAAATAAATGAAGATTCGTCGCACCACACTGCCTGCACATAAACAAATGTTCAGCTTACCTCATATGGTCTGCAAATCATTAGAATTCAATTTATTTAAAACTAAAAACCACACACAAGTCTTCTTTGGAAGGGACCTTGGCTATCCAAATGTACGAATCAACGGAAACGAGCAGACACAATATATATACAAAGAAAGAGAGAGTTAGATCTAAAGTCCAAAAAATTCAAATACTTATTAAAGGAAGAGCATAACTCCACAAAATTAAGAAATTTAAGTGGAGATACCATCTCATTGGACTCCAGATCCGTGAGATTCCTTAACATGTGAAATCACCAGAAATAGAGTTCCCATCACGCTTTATAAAACTAGACATAGGAGTGTCATGCACCAGGAAAAAACAATATAAATGATTAAATGCTAGAGATCAATAATTATCTCCCACCCAAGTATCCTCTCAAAATCAAATTTGATTACCATCCTCAACCCCATATCCCAGACGATGAACAAAAGAAGTATATCCTGGAATTTAAAAGCATGATTACTGTTCATTAATTCAAGAGACCAGCCCACACTAAAGCAAAGGAATCATGCAAAGACATTATAAAGTATTTGCATTCAAAGCTAATAGAAAATGGAGGACCGGAACAGCTCTAATATATGAGTGATATGTTCTCATAGTTATCCATTTCACATTGAATATATTATGTGAACAATCAGATCAAAAATGTTGAGCTGAACTTAAGAAAGGAGAACCTTATATAACTTTACTGTGAATGCGAAAAGAGAACCTATATAACTTTACTGTGAGCAGGTTTCAAAACTAAAAGATTCTACAACAGACTTCATGAATGCCACTTTAGCCTTTTAATAAATGGATATAATTAGTGATAATATATGAAATATACATATAAAATTGCAATTTTGTTTCTTTGGACCTATACATACAACTTCAGAAAGTTATTTTCCATCTAACATCAGACCATAAATCATAAAGACTGTGAACCAATCATGCCTTTAAAAATCATTAATAATTTGTATCTATGTACATCAGTAGCCTAGATATACAATATTTTCATACCTGAATCACTTGATTAGCCTCTTCAGAAGACTTTTTTTGTCCACGATGATGACGAACTTCCATGTCTTGCAGTTCTTGATTTAGAGAAACACACTTAACCTGATGGTAAATGGTAATTTTTAGTAGAAGGTTCTATGTTTCTATCATACACATGGGGGGGAAGCATAAAAGAAGAAAATACACATGTTATTATATACCTAGAGCAGAGCGACCTTCTGCTCAAGTTCTACTATCTTTGTGGTTCTCTCATCTGCTGTTCTCTGAACAAGTAGTCGTAGATCAGTCAAGATTGAAGAATCAAAGAAAAAACTTGAGATCTTCGCTACAGAAAGAAAAGTATACTACTGTTTGTACAAAAGTCTGTTGCATTATTTTCTCACATTCGAATTATAAAGACAAAATTACATACTGCCTCATAAACATTAATCGCATGGGGGTGGAGGTTTTATTACATAGTGAATTCCTACCAAACCAGGAAGACAGTCCAAATAATATCATTTAGCCTACTGAATTTTTTTAATAGCATATGCCTCCCAAGATTCGAATTAAGGTTGCTACTGTAATTATTGTTTTTATCTTCTCTACCACTCCATAACAACAGCCAACAGGGGCCAGTAAGGAGATGATTTAAAAAGATTATAGCATCGCCAATACGGAACATAATAAACTTTTTGTCACTCTAAAGAAACTGTAGACAAATTCAAATGAGAAATTGGCTGCTGTGAAGAGCTACTAGTTTGTATAACAGAGCAGGTATTGTACAATCCAGAGTTTTGAGACAGTACAATTATGCATTTGTGCAACCACATTCCACACAACTCCTTTAATTTAGTTACATGAATGCTTTTGTAAGAAATCTATACAAGGGAAAAAAATCATCTGGAAATGCATGAAATTTCCTTTTTGCAAACTATCATATATTCATCCACAAAATAAAATAAATAAAATAAAATAAAAGGAAATAGGTTAACAACATAGTTGTAGCTGCATTTCATCTATACATAAATCAACCTAATTTATATAAATATGGAAAACAGTAGAGGATTTTCTACTTATATTTGATACACAACAACTTGCTAAAAGTTTAAGTGATTTGCTTCAAGTTATATATATTTTAAGTACGTGAATCCTGGCCAGTGCTGTGGATGCATCAAGAGCTCGGTGTTCCAATTCAACTTCTCTTTCCATAGCAGCCTATTAATTTAGACAAATTACAATAGAAGTGATAATAACAATCATAAAACGTAGCCAAAAAATACAAAGAATTGTATGGACACAAACCATTTTGGTAGCATTGTGTGCAGAACGCTCTTCTTCAGCTCTCCGTTCTGCAGAAGACAGCTCCTCCCTTAGAGCCTGATATAAGAGCATTCTCGTCGATCTCAAAATTCCATGATAGAAACAACAGATGCAAAAATGTCTTTAAATATACAAGCGATGTTCAACGCATGAGAGAACGAGTCAACCTACTTGCATCATCCTTGTTTCAGTTAGTTCTCTATTTCTCATTATAGACTCCATGTTTGCCTGGTGAAAAAGTAATAAAATATTGTCAATTAAGCTTTCAAAGTTAACTAATAATAGTCACAAAGACTGCATCGATCTATATTATATAACTTTAAAAGGGTAGATTAAATAACCCAACAGTCATTTCGCATAAAGTAAACCAGAGTAGAAAATCATTTACTGCTAGTTCGACATGGAAATGTATGCACCTGTAATGATGCCAAATTTCCTTCAGACAGAGCAGCCTACTTCTTGATTGCATCCATTGAAATAATAATTGACTCAATTTCAGAGTTCTTTACAGCCAAAGCCTCAGCCATATTTGACTCAACTCTCGTCACCTCACCTTTATAGGAAAATAATTCTTTTTATAGCTGTTGTATGCGCATTTCATATGATTTACTCAGTTCTCTCTGTTACATCAGAAACTTGATTAGTATCATACCATTTTTCCAGGAACATACACGATATAAGACCAATTTAAAGCTTTACTAAAACCCAAATAAAAGGATGTAAGCTTCACCTATGCAATTAGAAGCTCCTCTAACTGAGAATTTTCAGATTTGTAATCTTGAAGACGTGATGAAAGTCCAGCACAAACCTGAACATCATTAAGATGAAGTTATTACAGCATGAAAAACGCTGAGCATACGAAGAGCTATAAAGAAAATGATCTTTCTTGATTTGTAAATAGTCTTACTCATTCAGCAAAGAAACTAACCAATTTTAGAGTAAAATAGAGCTTGGAATAAGCTTAATATGGTCAGAATTTGTAGATGAACAAGAAAGAATTATGCATATGTCAAATCTTATGACAAGGATTGTTAGATTTTTATAGTCGTAACCTTGGTGTTGAGCATAATCATCATATACCTTTTTCTTCATCTTCTATGAGCATGTGATCAATGCATATGTAATTTCAAAATGCAGTAAGGATGAAGTTCAAACTTGAAAGTATCTTTACTGAACTAGTAGAGAACATTGTGTTTAGAATGCTCCTCCTTTGTATGGAAAAGGTTTATAAAACATAAAAGAAAGTTTTGCAACAGATGGCATGAGCTAGGCTGATTGCTAGTTATTGCGGTTGAGCCATATATTGTTGAAGAGGGAAAAAGACTCTCACTGCTAGAAGGTTTTCACAACAGTCACCAAGTGCATTACCATTCATCATGAACAGCAGTTACACTCCTTACTCCAAAAGCAGAGATTTTCTTTATCCAAATTGCTATGATAAATTGGCTTCAAATCAATTATAACTTATAAGTTGTTACTACAATGTATATCTATACAAGTAAGATAATGTAAAGAAAACACCGCCGTTTTAGTTCTAAAATCATATCATAAGCTCATGCAAAAGTACTTGAATTTAAAACAAAGAAGCAGTGAAAACATAATTATGAAAATGAGCCCTGTTCCTGAGAGTTGACATCATTTATCCCTATTTCCTTAGTCATAGAAAAAGAGGCTAACTGTAGTCAAATAGTATATCTGAAAAAATAATAATTAAATAATGAGATTTTTCAAATAAGAAAAAAGTATAGCACTTTTGTGAAGAAATGCTTATTTTTTCTTGCTCGCAAAAAGCTTAATTATTCATAGTTACTGAGAAATCTATCATGTAATAACCAAGAATTTCTGTGTGCATTGTAAATAAATATATTAAATAATCTGTAATATATTATGGATGATTAAGTGATTATGTGAATAATATGCTATAATATTTAAAGGAAGTTTCACTAATAAGTTAAATAAGTTAGTGAACTAACCTAAGTATTTTAATAATCCAAAAAATGAATTTTAGGTGTTAAACTCTAATTAAATACTCAATAAACTTGAATACGACAAGTCTAATTTGGTTATGTAAGTGAATTAATATTATTGAAGGATAATAATATGGAAATATTAATAATAATGAGCATTAGCTCAAGAGATAATAAATTAAGAAGAATAAATAAATTAAACAAGCCCAATTATATTTTTAGTGTGGGACTTGTAGATAAATTGATTTAAGGGCAATCGAATTATTAAATTGGCTGAATATATCATGTATAAGATAATTTAATAATGGCCCAAATTAATTAATTAGGAAAGCCCAAGTATATGTTTGTTAGTAAGCTAAGATAATAAAAGTGCAAGCCCAATTTGCATTTAGTTAAAGCCCAAAGCTTAGCCCATGAGTAAGGGACATTATAGTCATTAAACCAAGCATATAATTAAACAAATATGGAGTGGGTAAGAGGCCAAGTGGCCGGATAAGGAAGGAGAAAGAGAATGGGGGATGTTTGTTATCATTATTTTCCACTTTAGTAGGTAATTAGCTTTTGATGTGTTGATTAATTAATGGACCAACACATTTCTCTTTGCTTGCAAGTAACATCTTGTATAATGAGAGAGAGAAAAGCAAGATATGGATTAGATATGTTGTTATCTAATTATTTTATTTTGCTAGCCAACTTGGTAATTTATATGTGCTCTTATTTTTTTTTCTCTAACGTAAGAGAGAGAGAGAGAGAGAGAGAGAGAAGGAAGTAAGAGAAAGAGAGAGAAGAAGGAGAGAGCACGGGTGGAGAAGAAGAAGAAGAGGAGAGGGAGCTTGAATCCATATGCACCCAAGATTTATAACATATTACGGGTGGAGAAGAAGAGAAGCCAAAAAGACAAGGTATAAAACTAATCTTTATACTTTATTTTCTTTTCTTTTATGGATTTGATGGAGAAAAAGGGTTTATGATTTGGAAGTATATAACCCTTTAAGTTATGTGTTTTCTATAGTTTCATGTGTGGATATAACTTGTACAAGTATTAAAAAGTGGATCAAAAGGAGAGAAATGAAACTAGGTTTCTAGAAATCTAGAAAACCCTAGCTTTTGCTCCCTTTGAACAAATGGTATGTTAAATCTACACCTCCTTTTCATGATCCGTCAAAGAGGGGTGCTAGATAAATGTGTTGACTAGTTAACCCAAGTGGTAGAACTTGAAAATCACGTGTCTAGCAGTCGTGGTATGCGTTTTGGTCAAAACAGTCCACGTAGTGGACAAAAAGCTTTAAAAAGCTCTCTAATCAGTCTGCAACGAGGGCAGTTTCGTCCACTTCATTTGCTTTAAAAATTCAAGGAACATTTGGAGAGGTAATATCAAAGGTTTGGTAGGTCCTGTAAAAATTTGAGAATTTTTGGCCATACGGTTTGAGAGTTATGCATTTTACAGCCGAGGACTACTTTTAAAACTCTAACCAAATAACTCTCTGTGTATTGATCCAAAAATTATAAAATGTTTACTGGAAGTACATATATATAACAGGAGCCTATCCTGAAAATTTCAAAAGTTTTGGAGTTAATTTCGATTTATGAAAAATCTGGCAATATTTGGCCATTATGGATTATTTAAATATAGTAAATGAATTTTAAAAATTTCCAGAAAAATATATTTTTATGAGGGGATTATATGTAGCTATTGTCCAGAAAAGAAATGGTTTTGGAGTTATTTTTATATTTTTCATATAAATCATGTTATATAGATAAATTAAATATATGATGTCAAAAATATGAAAAATATGGTTTCATGACTTGAGATCCTTAAGCATGGTTGATGCAGATTTGTGCTGAGAATTTTGGTCAGTGGTGAAGGGTGGTTATGTGTATGGTGTTTTAAAAGATTTAAATGAATTAATTAATGAAAGAAAAAGTAATTAAATAAATTATTTATTAATTTATTAAATAATTTAAAATATTTTTACATGACTAATAATATTGGAATTAAATATTATTAGTAATATTAGACCTAAACGTTATTAAAAGTTAGTAACATTAGTTTGAAATATGATTATGTAATTAATAATATTAAACGGGAGATTAAAATTGAGAAATTACTTTATTTTAATTATAAGTCATTGAAATTGGTATGCAATGGACTATATTATGATGGTAGTAGGTTGAAATGAGAAGTCAGGGTACTGAAATGGATTCAGGGTTGCTGAAATGATTTCGGTTTACTGAGTTTGATTTTGGTCTGCTGAAATTATGATTTCAAGATACTGAAATATATTTTGGTTTACTGAAATGGTATTTCAGTTTACTGACTTGTTATCTAGTTTACTAAGATAACATATAAAGGGAAAACTTATAATTTTAAGTTATGACATGATTAAAAGATTATCAAAGTATAACAGTAACACTAAGACTTTAATATAATGTCTAATACTTAACTATATGATTAAATGTTAGACACTTTAATATAAGATGATAAGATTATAAGTGAGTTCTGCTATGACTAATCAAAAGATCAATTATAGGTCTTTTCTTTAAATAAGTTAAAGTAAATTGCTTAGTAGTAGACCGCGATTGAGGCAAGTTTTCTAACTCAAACTTGAGTTATATTTTCAAAGCATGTTAGTGAATAGTTATTGATGATTATTCACATCGATATTAATTGTTAATATTCGCACTTTGTGCAATCGAATTCCTGTTCTAGTATTATTGAACGGTGAATTATTTAAAGTTATTTCATTCATGAACTGTTTATGAGATAGATTTATGCTAGTTGTATCAGCTAGATCAAACATGTTTAAATTTGGTAAGTCAAATATATTTTTAAAGCGGTGCCTAACCAATTAAAATGGTAAGGACTCTTGACTGAGAAAAAGAACAATTTTACTAAAGCATTATTGGAAAACAATTGTTGCTAGTATATTGAGTGATTATGCATATTTCACAGGGTATGAAAGGCTGATCTCCTTGATTATCAAACTTTATTAAAAGGACCAGTTTAAATACTGACAACCTTAGTATATGTTCATGGTTATTTCAAACCACTCAGCATCTGTTATTCCATTATTCGAATATACAGTTATAAAGATGTAATTCATGTTCTTTAACAATCGATTTATCTCGTTAAACATTGAAAGCTAAATATTTTTCTAATCATGATATATCTCTTTCATATTTAAACTTGCTAAGCAAATCAGTTGCTTATTCTTGCTATATCATGACAATTATTTCAGCTAAGCCCGAAAGTTCGAGTAAGAAGGACAAGGGCAAAGGAAAGGTCCAAGAATAGTCAATATAAATGTTTAAGTATCATGAGATACTATGTTTGATGTTTTTGTAAACCTTTTGTGTTACTTTATGTAACTTAAGTAAGGTATGTTTATGTTAAGGTAATAGACCTTGGAATATTGTATAAGACTTTATTATAATGAACAATGTATGTTTATTATTCCGCAATAGTATATAGAATGCTTATGATGATGATGTACCGTGAGCACTGAATCTGAGGTTAGAGAACCCGGATTTGGGGGTGTCACATATCATACCCAACCCATTTAATATTAATTAATTCAATAACTTGGTGACACGTCTACATATTTCATTACCGTATAACTTATATCAAATTTATTTTCAGGCAATAATAAATTTTCCATGTACAGCTTCATAAATAATCAAAAAATCCTATTAAACCAAGATTTCAATCACTATTATCTCCCTTTCTCTATATGTGACCTAATTTACCTTATAGAGTTCAACAAAACGACCTTTCTATTAAACACTTCATACCAAGTAATTGGCGATCTTCTGCAATGGATGGAAAACGTATGATTCTCAATTCATTAATATAATAAACCTCTTTCATTGTCGTCAAATTATCACTAATTGATGCAAATAATATTAACTTTCTACCCAATATTGAGCCCTCAATGGACAACAGATTTTTACAACAAATGGACAATACATCAAACATGTGGTGTACATATATCCAATATAAAAATTGATTGAGTACCAAAATCATCACATATAACCAACATCAAATTTGATTAAGCACAAATGGATGAACAAAGTGCAGATATTACAAATAAATAAACTGAGATTAGATTTCTTGCCGAATTTAAAGAGAATAGAAGAAGAAAAATAACCCTAGAACACGAAAATCAATTTCAGAGGAGAGAAGAGGCGTGCGCCTATGTGGGTAAGCGAACCTACAGATGGGATCGACATATGAGTTTTGGCCAAGGAAGAAAGGAGAAACCCAAATTGGTCTCCATCCTTAATTTGGCCTCTCTTTTTTCCAGAGCACGCCACACAAATAGATGGTAAATTAGGGACTCTGTTCCAAAAACAGAGTTTGATAACATTTAAAAAAAATAAAATAGAAGGAATATTATATGTAAATTATTATTATTTTAAAAACTTAAAAGATAAATTTAAATTTTAGGATATTATAAATTAATTATAACAAACTGAAATATAACTTTTTTTGTAGAATAAAAAAGTAATATTCTAACATGTATAGTCTGTTCCACAAAAAGAGTAATAATTATTATAATTTTGTTTATTGTCAATTAACAATATTTTAAAATTTAAATTATTGTAAGTTAATATTTTATTTAATACAATTAATATTTTAAATTACTTAAAAATTATTATTAAGAATAAAGTTTGTATTAAAATATTAATTACATTACAATTTGAATTGTAGTATATTATAAATTAAAGAATAAACTCAAACTTACTCTTTCTGTAAAACATATGTTTTATTTTTTGCATTTGTGCTCTACTCCACAACAGAGCGCCACCATCTACTTCTATTTTTCTCTTTCTTTATGTTATGGTCAATGTATGAAATTTTAAATTTTAAAGTAGTGGAAAGTTATTTATTTTATAGATTATTATAAGAAATAATCGATATTATAAGCTACTTAAAAAGTGTTATTAAAATTAAATTTATTATTGTTAAATATTTAATGTCTTTATATATAATAGAATTTATATTCACTATAACTATATAACCACTATTTTTGTTCCTTCCTTGTTTCCTCGCTAGAATACTCATCAAGCTAAGTGAATATATGAATTCATTCACAAATTTTTCTTCAATACATCCACAGTTTTTTGCAGTGGATTAATATAAATATATATATGGGGGTATGATCTATAACATGTATTTGCGATGGATCAAAAATGGGCAAATATAATCCAAAGCGTTCATTCTAATGATCAATAAATAAGATTAAAAATGAGGATACAATGTTCGCTAGTAATTCTAGCAATCAGGCTAAACAAACAAATTAGACAATTATACCCCCTAGTCCACTTTTGAAAATAGTTTGCTAGAAATACTAGTCGACGACAGTTGAAGCAACCATTGTCGAGGTAAGAAATATTATTGCAGATATTTGTATTAGATCACAAAACATGAAGAGACTCATATATACTGCCTCAGTAACAACATCATCCCCATTGAAAGACGATGGGATTGGTTTGAAATACTCCCTCGATGAGCCCTTTATATTTCTTGTGGTATAATTAATGGCATTATATGAGTGTTATTCAAGGATATCTCTCTGCCTTCTTGCCCAACACTCGAGTCATGTATAAAAGATTGGTTTCAAATACCTCCAACGTAGTGCAATCAGGGGCGGATCTGTGTGAGGGTAGGGGGGCACTTGCCCCCACTGAATTTTGAGGGGGGCATATTAAAAATAAATAAATTAGGAGGGTGTTAAAATAAAATTTCAGATTTTAGACTTAAAAAACTATTATAATTCCTAAAGGACATCACCCACATTCCCTCACGGACCTCACCCACATCTTCATCTCTATAATTTCCTAAAAGACTGTTCTCCAAACATATTTTTCCTCCCTCACCTAGGCTCCAAATTCCAATCAAGTAAATTAAAATAGGCGGTCATGATTTGCAATCATAGCAATTTCAAAAAGTATATTTTAATTTTAGTTTTTTAACTTCACAAATTTAACAATTTCTTTAGAAATTTTTATAATTGCTTATGGATTCTTCTTTTTTATACTTTCATAAAATTAGGGCTTTTTACTTCTTAAAGCAGCACTGCAACAATGAAAATAAACTCCATCAAATAAAAGTTCTTCAAGTATGTGTTATATTCTATTTTTAGTTTCTTTAAATTTTGTAATTTATTTTATAATGTTACTTGTTAATTATTAGTGGTTTAATTGAGATTGTATATTGTTGGTGCTAATTACACTTGACTATTTATATTGTATATTGATCTTGTTTTAATGTTGAATTAGTTTTTAAATATTTATTAATTGTCAGGCATGGACATATGTAATTGGATTACAATAACTAAACGTACAAAATTTGAATCTATACATTGAGCGTGATATTTTTGTAACTATTAAAAATGAGAATATCATGCAACAATTTCAAACAATGAAATCTCAAAAAATGTTATTGTAAACAATTTTTGAGGATTATTTAGTTTTTTGATTTATTTTATTAAATTTTTATTCTCAAGGGTTTTTTTTTTCGAATTTGCCCCCACTGAATTTTCAGGCTGGATTCGCCCCTGAGTGCAATGTAGTTAATTATCACCGTTACCATCTACAAATTTCATACGAGCCATTCCAATGCTAACAAATTCCGAAACTTGACAATTGTAGTAAATTCTCCATAATTTATTATGATCATAATCACTTGACGTATATTTTGTTTTTTTTAATTTTGTAATTTAAGTCTACGAAATATTTATTGTTTTATGTGATTGCCTAAGCTTGTATTCAATATTTCTTTTTTCTTGTATTCAATATTTCTTTTCGTTTTTTCTTTTTTGACAAATGATAAACATAGGTTGAATTGAAGATATACTAAAAAATATTATTTAAATATATTTGTTTCCATTTATAAAAAATTGTGGGTTTTATTGTTTTAAAATATTTTTAGTTGATTTAAGTATTAAAAAATATAAATAAATAATTATATTTTGATTTAAAATGTCAACTAAGATACATATGATTATATTTTGTGAAATGATATTCTTTTCTCTTTAATATTTTTTTTTCAAATTTGTCCCCACTGAATTGTGAGGGTGGATCCACCCCTGATACTAATTATCTAAAAATAATAATAATTATCTAATAAATTAACAATGTTGTTATGTATTTTTTATAAATCAATATCATGTATATCAGAAGTCAAGAAAAAATAAATTGGTTTCCATCTCTAAAATTACAAACATGTAGAAAAGTGTTAATTTTTCCTTTAATTATTTATTCTAAAACACACGGTTGTTAATTAATATTAACACACAATATTATTCTACTTTCTCCCGCTATAAGTTTCGCTCGCTAAGTTTCCCTCCCAATTTTGTCAATCACTTGGATATGCGATAACCATCCCCAATTTCTATCTCTAATCCATGCCCTTAAATCAAATCCTCAAATATGTATACCCAATTTCAGTGTACTATATATTCGCACAATAAACCCAAGCTAATTCGCACAGTCGGGATCTCGTCGGCTTCGGAGAGCAATTCGTCAAACAGAGAACTTTTTTGAATCCAATTCAGCCTCTTTCTCTCTCCGTAAGGTAATATTTTTATACTTTGAGTGATTAATTTTTGATGCATGTAATAGGTGCAGTTATGGTAGGAGAACAACTACCCTGTGCATGTCAGTTTTCTTATATCCTTGAACAAATTGTATGGATCAATGTGTTGTTTTGATATGTTAGCATTTTTAGAGGAAACATTGTTATGATATGTTGGCATTTTTAGAGGAAACATTGTTTTACCATGGCCCTTCGCTGATGGCTTAAAGAATATCATCTTCATCTTTTTATCTGAATCTGAATTTCATTGTTTATTGCTGATATACGTGAAAAACTGAATCAGTTCCTGTACTTTGTGTGAATTCAGACAAATCAAATATGCATGCTTACATATCTTCAATGCATGCATGGTGAAACTAGTTATGTTTTTGTGATGTATGACATGCTTTAGTCTTACTTTCTAGTACTTTACATGTCTTATTTACTAATATATAAACCCGGTCTGATTATTTAGTTTCAGAAAAACACTCTGCTTGCATACTTGGTACTTGAAAATGTCTGGCCCTGGATTTAAAAGGAAAGGAGCAGCTCAAACAAGAAGATATATAGCCTCGCAAAATGTTGAGGTCCTTGGGGATAATGAAGAAGATGAACTTAACTTAACTGAAGGGTTAAATCCTCATGTAAAAGGAAGAATTTTGATGTCGTCAAGCCCTCCAAGAAGCCCAATCACAAGATCACAAGCTCGACCTGTGGGTCTAACAATCAAATTATGTGCAATGATTGCACGTTCACCGAATGCCCATGATGGTCGTGCGAACGAAGTGCTTACTCCCATTTCTACCTCGATGCAACGTACTAATGACACTATAGTTGGTGAAAACTCTACCCCACCATAAGAAAGTGGCCCGACACCGATGTCCGGTGAGCAAGGATCTGAACCATGTGAGTTTAATCTAGACCTATTTAGTTAACATATGTTAAACACAATTGTGTGTATATATAGATGTTATACATAGTTATTGTTGTCTTGTTAATTTGTTGTTCCCTTTACTTTTTCACATCTAATTTTTTGAATAACTTCATCTTCAACAAACAAAATACGCGGTCCTACTCGCGGCATTGGTCTTGAGAAACTCACCAAGGCAAAAGGAAAGAAGTTGGTTATCAAGTGTCACCTAGTAAAAGAAGGCCCACAGATCCTATAGAATCTGCTAAGTTGTCATCAGAGACAGGATTGTTGGTCCGCCACCACCTCCCAATGAATAGCAAATTCAAGGATATTACAGAGGGAGTAATTGAAGAATCATTGTCCAGGGTTGAAGTAAGTTATAGAAAATTATATTATGTCAAATATTATTTATATTCTTTTGGCAGTGAGCTCTTCCAAAACAAAGATAAATGAATACTTAGACCTATGTAGTTAGAAGATGTTAATTGAAACATAGACCGCTGTGATTTATAGAATGGACTTGTGCATTCTTATAGTTGCTTATTTCAGTAGTGTGTCGTGTTGGCTTGTTTGACTTCTTATGGATTGCCTAATTCTGACAGTCTTGACTATAAGTGGTTTGTTAAGTCTTAGATGCAAGACTCATCTTTTTTCAATCTATGAAGGATTAGGCTTTAAATGTTGTAGATTGGAATGCACTAGGTTCATATTATCTTTTGATTCACAAATCATGTGAATTGACCACGATGCAATGACCTGTGCAGTGGCAGACCTATCCCAATCCGTTGTGATTCAATCATGCATATTCAGTTGTAAAGTGAGTGAAATTTACTTTACCCCTTCTGCAAACTGGCATTTGACTACATTTGTTGCTTGTGATTTTGAATAATTCAGATTTATGCTTTCTGGTGTCCTTTTGATTTCAGACAGTACTTTGTTGACGTTGATGATACTATACCCCAAAAGGTTAGTTTGCCTCTTACTTACTCCGCTCCTCAAATATGTACCCTATAAGATTTTATGTCTCTGACTTTGATTTAACTCTATTATTCACCTTTCTCTCCCTCTCTCTGATTCTCTGTATATATGCCAACAACCTTAGGTGGCTTCACCAACAAATAAAAGAAGCTATTTATACTAAAAAGAATAGCTGTACAGATTACAGATTTATTGGACAAAAGCAAGAGTAATTATAAAATTAAGAAATACAAATTTAAGACTCACAAATGTATGCTGCCCACTAGTTTGAGTGTATGTGCAAGAGGATTTTATACCAGTTATTGCTTGTAAGGTCATGTTTTTATTAATTTTATTTAGGCATCTGTTCAGGAAATTACAGCTTGTTATATGGTATTAGATGGCCAGGCCACCTTGTGTGCTGTTTTAAGTTATCTGCATTTAATTAGTTTCTTTAATTTGTATTTATCGTATTAGAGTCCAATTTAGATTAGGAAAGTTGTTTAGGAGTATTATAAATAATGATGTACTTCATTATTTGGAGACATTGAATGATTACTTGAGTGAGTTTTTGCGTGAGAATTGTCTGTGTGATATTAACCCTTTGTCCCAAAACCCCCGTCCCATCAAGATGTTCTGGGGTAGTGAGCTCATAAGTATACTTATGTGTAGCAGAATTGCTATGCTTTAGCATTGCAGCGAATAAAATGCTGCTAATATTTCATACTAAAACAATGCACAATTTAGTGAAAAGATGCTAATGAATGATATAGAAGATTTTTGGTTATTGGTGGTTTATATTTTTGCTGAATTGAAGGGTCTATCATGAAATTGTAATTTATTAGTTTAACTGAATATTGCAGTTGTCGTGCTTGTTTTGAGTAGAAGGGCCAACTTTACAGGAGAAGATGGATTATGTTTATGGATCTGGACGGAACCATCTCTTTGTTCCGGGGCCAGTCAATATCCCGGAACAGGTCCGTCGTGCAATGAACAGAAACAATTAGGACTATCGCTCTCCAACCATTCCGGCATTGACAAAGACACTACTTGAGGATGTCAAGAAAATTTTCAAGACTACTTCAGGAACCCCGTTTCTTTTTCCAACCACAGGTATTGTCCTCGCAGGCTCACACCTATCTAGATAGGTTATAAATTATGTTGTCCTTGTTCAAGTTTGGACTCTACGCTTGTGCATATGAAACTTGTGCCTTTTTTTTTCCCTTTTTTGTAGCATCTAAGGAACGAATTGGTTTTAAGGAATTTACCTCTTCATTTATTGTGCATACATTTAAATTAGTTTTTACAAAATTTTCTCCCCCCCCCCCGCCCCCACCCCCCACCCCGCCCCCACCCCGCCCCCACCCCCCACCAACTAGATGCGCTTACAAGCAGGAGTTTCATCAATATGATTAATTTACCGGGCTCGTCTTGGCAAAATCGAAAAGATTCTATGATTTTACAAATAATCGTAATTTGTTTTAGAAAATGATGCCGCTGCTCAGAGATTGATGATATTGTGAATTACTTTATAATTGGCTAAAACTATGAATTTGAAATGGGGGTTTGATAAATATAATGGACCGACTATGTGAGGTAGATTGGGAAATAGAGGTGGAAGCCACTTCTTTGTAAGAGCGTGATTCATCTTGTTATAATTTCACTACCAGGAAAATCTGGCTTATACTTTCCTATAGAAAAACTAAATTTATTCATTTCAAATACTTAAAATCAAATGCAACCTAAGATTTTTGTGCATAACTTGTTTAGTTTTGCCTTCAACTTTTTTTTTAAAGCTACTCCAATATCTTTCTATGCAACTTGATTCAGCAATGTTAAACAGCTAACTTCATGCCTATTCAGTAAATTATCTAAATACATACAAAAATTAAATTTTTCAGGAGTTATTAGATTAATTTAGATCATATTTACTCTTGATTTACAGGAACTGGTGCATGGGAAAGTGCATTGACAAACACGTTGTCTCCTGGAGATCGAACAATATCTTTTCTCATTGGACAATTCAGTTTGCTTTGGATTGATCAACAGCAACGACTCAACTTCAATGTTAATGTTGTTGAAATTGAATGGGGCCAAGGTGGCAATCTTGAAGTTTTAGCATTAAAGCTAGCGGTAGATACTGCACATACCATCAAGGCCGTTTGCATTGTCCACAATGAGACAGATTGGTACATACATATTCTATCATAAAGTTTCTGGTTTCATCGTAGAAGAACTAGCTTGTTGCTTCTGTATATATGCATACATTTCCTTTTCTATCTGGGTCTTACTTTTACCCTTACGAGTTTCGACTTGGCCTTGCAACTTGCCTGCATGCTCATATATGTGGATACCTATATATCTTGAAATAAGGATATTTGCAGTCAGTTATGGCCCCTCTCGTCCTTGATCTCTCACACACAACATTCATGCAATAATGCACTTAATTGTGTCTCCATCTTTTTAATCAATCAAAGTTAATTATGTGCCTGCATGAATAGTAAAAACACAAATGCATTTCATACCAGGAAAAAAAAAACACTGTTATCTGGAGAATGTGTCGCCTGTCCTGGAGAGGTTGGTAAATTTGATTGAGTTGACTTCGAGACATAATGGAAGTAGCTTAGATTCATATTGCTATGTATGTGCACGTTTGACTTTCTTACTGATAATAGAATTACGATGATGGGTCTGTCTCTTGAAAACCATAAGAATTTCGATGATGGGTCTGTCATGACATCTGGTTCTTTTGATAGTGTTACATTCCTTTATTTTGAATTTTCGATTGGGCATTTTCTTTGATATTTGAAATACGATAGTGACCCACAACTAGTAATTTTAGTCATCTTAAGTTGGATAACCTTATACACTTGTATCCTATGAGAACTTAGCTTCTTGTACTGTTTGATGAGTCAGAGTACTGTTTGATGCTTAAGTTGGAAAACCTTATACACTAGTAATTTTGGTCATCTTAATTATGGTGTATGGAGGTACGAGGAGTATATACACTACCTCTTCCCTGAAGAAACCCAGGCCCCAAATCTCAAGACTTTGGAAGCTGCATACAAGTGGAAGAAGAAAAATATTTCTACGGATGAAGATTAACAAGCAAGGTTGCCAACTTGTGTTTGCAGGTACAAGGAGTATATAGACTACCTCTGTGTTTTTTCTCTCTCCATATAAATTCTTAATCCTGCAAGCTTTCTTTAATTCTTGTTCATTGATTCACATTTGTTCCTGATTTTCCTTCTACTATTACTTTTCTTGATCCAAGTTTACTCCTTGTTTATGTGTCTGCTAGTAAAAATAGGATGACTAATGGACTCCCTTTTCTTCCATTTCTCAAGATTTCCATGCATCTGCCCCATCATGGATTGGAAACTTTTAAAAAGTCTCTGTTTTCAAAACAGTTGAAACACTAAAAATTTATGCCTATTGAATGGAAATTGACAGTAATTTCATATATTGTCCAAAATCAAAAAAAATCGATCCATGTCCTGTCCTGTAACTAAATCAATTAATGGATTCCATCTGTAGAGTATTTTCTCAGTAGATGATTTGGTGTGCAGGGGGTATTACAGATGCAGCACATCAAAGGGTTGTTCAGCCAAAAAACAAGTAGAAAGATGCAGCACATTAAATGCTTGATTTGTTTTGTTCTGGTCTGTGCCTCGTGTCTGCTTTGGGTTGCAGCTTTTGTTTTGGATGGTGTTGTTGCGGGTATGCTGTTGCTGCAGTTGTGGCTATTGGCTTGCTGTGTTCTGCTGTTGTTACTTCTATTATTCTCTGTTGTTGTTGCTTTTTGGTTTGTTGGGCATGCTCTTGTTTTCTGGGCTGAGTCTCTCGTGGCTGCTGCTTCTGTAACTGCTGTTGGGTCTGCTGATCACCTGCTCCTCCTGCTGTTTTGGTTTTGTGTAGTGTTGGCTTGCACCCTAGCAGCTTCTCTTGGGTTTGTGCTGTTGTTCCTTGGTGGCTGAGCTGCTCTCATGTCTGATGCTTCCTGTTTGGCCTATTGTGGTTGGTTTCTTGAAATGTTAGAATGTTATTGTAAAATATGAAAAATTTCTTAACAATATTTTCATGCAATGTTGTTGCTGATTCTCATGTATGTCGGCATCTGGCCTTGTAATCTTTTATAGTTGTGATATCATAGGGTATGCTATATTGTGATTGGGGTTTTCCATGATGTTTGTACAAATTTTCTCTTTTAATACAGTTTAAATTCAGGCAAAAAAAAATTTATTTGTCTTGCCTCTTTTTATCCATCGGCTCTATAAGAGGACTTAGTGTTGATAGTTTTATATGTTAATCTATTTCTTTCGGATAAAAGCGGATTTCATGTTTTAATGAAAAATAATGGCAAAATATCTTTATTATTGGTTATTTCTTTATGGTCAGACAAAACAATTAGTATGATGTCGATTGTATGATGGTATGTATTTTGTACTGGATATTTTTTAAGGTTTATTTAAGAATGTTGTCAAGATCTTTTTAAACAGAAAAGTCAAAGATATTTTTTATGATACGAGCATATAGTGATTGGAATTTTGAGAGTCAATTCAATCCAATTAAGATCATATATTCATATTTATTTTCATATTATAAATACGTGGCACATATTTTGGAACAAAATAAAAGGAAATGTTAATTAAAAACTTGATCATCAAAACAAAAATGTGAAAAAAGAGAGGCCGAATAATTTTGGGCAACAATTTACTAGTCGTTGCAAAAAAAATGTATAAAATAAGCAACGAAAATAAATTGTTGACAATGAATGTGGCCCATATTAGGCAACGAAATATAACAACAAAAACGTTTTCGTGGCCGACGATGAGGAGAAATCTCTTCGGCAACAAAAAAGTAAATAGGCGGGTTTTTTTTTCTTCCCGCCAACGATTTGGCAACGAAAATTTGCAACGACCTATGAATTTCGTTACGAAAAATGAAAGCCTTTAACAAATTGCAACGACTAACAAATTTCATTGCTAAACATGCATTTTTGCCAACAACTTTATAAGTAGTTGTCCGAAAAATCGTTGTCAAATGGCAATTTTTTTGTAGTGACATCCAGGAACGGGATAGAAACCTGAATTACCCGTGTCCTATAGAGTAGAGATACTAGGAAAATACTTTAATTCATGCATGGACCACATGCATGAACATCTCTGTACTGAAACCCGTTTGACATTCATTCATGCATGAACCACATACATGAATTTCCTTATACTGAATGCGTGGTCTGTGCAGTTAAAGATGTCAGCCGACCGGAGTTGGATCTACCGTAGGATACCCAGTGATGGGAGGAAATTAGTCTCAGCTTATCGTGATGGGGTGTCAGATTTCTTGAACAAAGCAATAGAACATGTTGATGATCCGAACGGGAAGATACGATGCCCGTGTGTCAAGTGTAAAAACTTGATCTGGAAGAAAGTCAACGAGATTAAATTTGACTTATTTTTCCGTGGATTCGTGGATGGGTACTTCGTATGGACTCAGCATGGGGAAGAAGTTGAGCTGAGAGAAGTGATTGACAGTACTGTGAAACCACCAATTCAACGGGATTCATACGTCGAGAACTATGATCCGGTGGAGATGTTGGTTGATGCTTATGGCCCTACTAATATTGACTGGGCTGAAAATGAGCCTTCTTCAAGCAGTGCTAAGCAAGTGCCAAATGATACAGCTGCTGCCTTTTACAAGTTGCTATGTGAATCTGGGGTCTCGTTGTATCCGAGAAATGTTAAAGACACCAAGCTTTCTGCAGTGACGATGCTCTTACACTTCAAGAATGAGCACGACTGTAGTGAGAGAGGTTTCAACGATTTGCTTGCTATATTTGGAGAGTTCTTACCCAAGGATCATATTCTTCCTGCGAATTATTACGAAGTGAAGAAGATGGTCAAAGGGTTAAATACGGGGTATCAGAAAATCAAGCAGATGCTTGTGAGCAGGACTGCATGTTATACTATGGGGAGGACAAAGATAAGGGACATTGTGATATATGCAGCTTGCCGCACTACAAGGTGACAAAATATGGGGGGAAAGAGAAACATATTCCCAAGAATATCTTACGGTACTTTCCTCTTCCGTCGAGGCTTCAGCGGCTATTCATGTCGTCCCATACGGCTTAACATATGAGTTGGCATCGAACAAGGGATGTCGTGCCTGGTCAGCTGACTCACCCAGCGGATGGAGATGAATGGAAGAGATTTGATGCAAATTATCCTGAGTTTGTGGAAGAAGTCAGGAATGTTAGGCTCGGCATGGCTACTGATGGCTTTTACCCTTTTAATAATTTTATCCATCCGTACTCAGTTTGGCCAGTCATTATGGACGATTATAATCTTCCACCGTCAATGTGCATGAGGGATCCGTATTTATTCTTGACTTAACTCATACCAGGGGATAAAAGTCCTACAAAAGATTTAACGTGTACCTTCGACCGTTTGTAGATGAACTAAAAATGTTGTGGGAGACAGGGGCAGACGTATGATAAATCGATATGCGAGAATTTTGTGATGAAGGCAGCCTTGTTATGGACTATCACTGACTTTTCGGCTCTTGGGATGGTTAGTGGTTGGTAAATTCACGGGAAGTTGTCCTGTCTAGTGTGTATGGGGGATGTGCAAGGCAATCAGTTGTAGCATGGGCGGAAATGTAGTTTCTTTGGAACTGCTCGTAGATTCTTGCCTCTTGATCACAATTACAGAAAGATGTCTACACAGTTCAACAGAAAGACAGAGAAGAAGGGGTTGTTGGTCGAATGTCGGGCAGTGATGTCTTGGGATGGTTGAACCATCTTGATTTTCCTTTGCCGGGGAAGGAGCAAAGTAAATTGAGAGCAGCCGGGTACGAGAAGACTCATAATTGGAAACACTCGCCCATATGGTTTGAGTTGACGTATTGGGTCGCACTTTCAGTTCGTCATTGTATAGATGTCATGTATACCAAAAAGAATATTTTCGAGAACTTATTTTACACCGTGTTAGATGCGAGTGGTAAAACCAAAGATAATGACAACGCTCGAATAGATTTGGAGGCATTGAACATTAGGCCAGAATTGTGGCTTTGCCCTAACAATACTAAACCTAAAGCTCCATTTTGTTTTACTAAGCAACAAGTTGAAGACGTGTGTAAATGGGTTAGTGGGTTGAAGCTCCCAGATGGATATGCGTCGAACGTTAGGCGATGTTGTAAGGTCGAGCAATTGAAAATTACTGAATTCAAGAGTCACGATTGTCATGTATTCATGCAGAAGTTGATCCCAATTGCATTTCGTGAGATGTTACCCAGAAAAGTTGTGGATGCATTGTCCGAACTTTCAATTTTTTTTCGAGATCTTTGCTCAACTGTAATTTAGTACAGTGATGTGGAGCAAATGGAGAAAAATATTGTGCTTACCATTTGCAAGCTCGAAATGATCTTCCCTCCAGGATTTTTTAACTCGATGGAACATCTGTCTATTCATCTACTGTATGAACTCAAACTTGGAGGACCGTTGCAATATTGGTGGATGTATCCTTTTGAGAGGTAATATAAACTACAAATTGCTTTATGTTGCTCATATTAATAATACTCATATATATTTGTCGGAATACTTATCTTAGGTATATGCGTCGATTAAAACAAAAGGTCAAGAACAAAGCTCGTGTAGAGGGTTCTATTGCTGAATGCTATACAGAGGAAGAGCTTGTCAATTTCTACTCATTATATTTTGACGACGTTATCTCAATGAAGTACAACCGTTTAAGAAGGAATGAGGTCGTTGGTCCATTGTCTCACGCTGATGATGAGTTAACTGTATTCACATATCCGGCTAAGCCATTTGGCCATGAGACGCTGACTTACTTAAGCGACAAAGAGTTAAATATTGTATCTACATATGTGCTTCTAAATATGCCCGAAGTATCATCATACATCAGGTATGAATAATTATTTCTCGCATTTAGTGCAATTTATAAGTGTAGTCATCTATATGTTAAAGTCATTTTACTATTTTTGCAGTTTATTCGAAGAGAAAGCGTATGCTTCTAACCCAACTTTTACTGCAGCAGAGTTGGAAGCATTCACTAATGCTAATTTCCAACAGTGGTTTAAGAAAAGGGTTAAAGAAGAGAACATATCTGAGCGTTTTATAGATGTCATCTGAGGACCTTACAAAGTTGTTAACTCTTTTCCCGGATGCATCGTGAATGGGTACAGATTTTGTGACGCCCCCAAATTCGGGACCAACCACTTGGTCTCTCGAATTTGGTTCATCACGTGCTCATGGTAATACAATAATAACTAAAATCACACATTCACAACGGAATATCTAATTTAGAATAATATACAACGATTTATTATAATTATTCCCTCAAGTCTCGCAACCTACAGTACTTAATAGGTTACATAATAATATCAATTAACGACTTATTACATAATCTAACTCAAGCTTAAACATAATCAAATCTAGTCTTACTACATCATCTTAATACAACATTAAAATATTTAAACACATAAAAAACACAAGCTAGTTGGTAGCCTTGCCCTTGCCCTTATCAACGCCTGAAGGTTCACCATGCTCTGCCTTAACTGAAATATTTTAGGGAAAGCAAGAATGAGCACAAATTGCCCAGCAAGTAATATACAATAAGGGTGAGTAATAAAATTCTCAATTCTCGAAAGGGTATACCAAGGTTTGATAGTTCAAGGATAACATGAATATCAACAGCTTTCAAATATAGTCGCTAAGGACAGAATAATATCAATGTGATTCAATAATAAATCAATTCAAGATTTCAAGATAACTGAATACTGAGCAGTCACTAAGGACCATGAACTTCTACTAGAATTAACAGTAATAAACTGAAAATCTAACAAAAACAGGTACAACAGGTGATCAGCCTAAAGTACCATCGTTATGCATAACAATTAATCATACTCAAGTGCGCGCATCGGTTCTCCGACAGTTATATTTTGTTCTTCTCAGTCAAATACAAGATCCCTCACCAATCAATTGGTTTGGGTCGCTTTTCAATAATATAAGTCTAGCCGAATCAAATGGCATAGACACTTTCACAATATTCAAGAACAATACTAAGTTCAACATGAATAATAGCTTTAATGAAATAAGAGTTCAAGTATGCTAATTCAATTCAAACGATTAAGTAGAAAACTAGTTCGCAATATACAAGGATAAAATACTTGCATCCAAAGAGATAAGGTTTAGATACTTGCCTTATGCGTAGTTTACTCACGTAAAGCTAGCCAACACTTTCGAATTCCTATCGTATTTAGTTACGTATATATATGATATTCATTAGTCATATAATTTAACTTCACATTTTGTCTTCGAATATACGATCAACACATAAGCTAAGTTTTAACCTAGCTACACAGTTATATAGAATATAATTTCTATCCTTAACTTCTTCTTTTCTCAAGTTGATCATATTCATACATCATTACTATCATGCGAGACTACCATAATTAGCAAACATACTCGCATATTATTAATATCATATAAGATCACAATCAATACTAAATATACTTCATTTTAGCATGTTATGGCATTCCCATAAGTTAACCGTCAAAATCGGATTCACATATATCACATAGTATATATACATGTTAAGAGTCTTTTTATATTCGTTCAACCCTTTCACAACCAATTTACAGGATATAGGCTCTATGTTAATACTTTTGACGACTTACAGTCATTCAAGGTTATGACGTTACGAAATCTAGCATGATCACCTTGTAAACACATAAGGCGTTTGTATAATTATATTTAGCATGTTCATGTGTAATCATATCGTATACATGCAACTATCAGCGTCATTAGTTTGAAAACATGCTTCGTTTACGCAAATTTTGAATCACGACAACTAATCATGGTATATATATATGCATGATACGTGAGTGAGTCTAAGAATACTATCACATGTTCATAAATATCGGAATCCAAATCTCAATGTAACATGTTAACGTTCACGTTCAAAGCTCATATTTTGTTAGTATTGTTCATTATTAAGGTCCACATGATCATGGTACATTATGAAACCCATATTCATAAGTCAACATGCCTTTCATGCATTCTCAAACCATACTAATATGCTTGCAAGGTCATAACATCATTATGGATATAACATGTCAAGGTTTGTTTTCAAAACTTACACTTTCGTTAGGAATGTGCACTAGTGAGGTTCACATGTTCATATTACATTATGGAACCTATATACATACGCTAATATGTCTCTCATGCATCCCTAAGTCATACTAACATGCCCGCAAAAATCAGAATGGCATGCATACATATCGAGTTCGTTTCCAAAATTCTAAGTTTATCTTGAAGTCTATAACTTTATCATTCATGCATGCAATCTTAGTAAAAAAAGTTCTCTTTTAGGTCTAGGTATAGTCATACATATGTTACTCATGCTAGCAAGCTGGTTCAAGTAGTAATCTAACTATCTAGCACTCACAGTATTAACAAAAATCAGAATCTGGTGTAGGGTACCGGCGCAGTTGCGCTGCGCCTCAGTTCACAACCGGCGCAGCTGCGCCGTTGCCTGAACCGAAATGAAATCTTCTGCTTCGACAGAGAGCAAAGCCAATTTCTAAATTCCACAGCAAATTCGTTTCTATACGACCACATTTTGGTTTAAACATGCTTATAAGTCCATATAACACTTAAACAAGCATGCTATATCCCAAATTACACTCTAATTCAACATGATTAAGAAATGGAATATTGACAGAGAACATAAATGGCAAACAAGAATGTAGAACAAGGAATGCTACCTCTGCTACTTGGTTGTTATGAGATTGCTTGTTAATATTGCTATAGAAATCCTTCCTCAACTCAAAGAGATAATCACAGTATACTAACCTTACTTAGCAATATTTCAGCAATGAAATGAATAAGTAGGGAGTTCCTTTATATAGAAGAATGAATACACAGTCCAAGCTTCTAACTCCCAAATCAAACTAACGGATTGACAAATTGCATGAAGGTTATGGAATGGTAGGTATTTAGTTGTTAGAACCCATCATCAAAACCACTCCCTTGCTCATCATTGCTACAAGGCTATGGAAGTTTACTGAGTTTAAGGAGAAGCAATAGGCTTAGGCCATAATGGCTGTGCACGTGAATGAGGGAATGGGACTATCTTTGTGGGACAATTGAGATAAAAACTCAGCAATGTAGCATTATGAATATACATAATACTTATGTTATACAAGTCCCCTTAGATTATATAACATATACTTTTAAGTCACAATGTACTTTTAACATGGCAATGTGGTACAATTAATTTTACACATATATAATCCATGCCATATTCGTTTACTGTATACTCACATGTCACATAGGCATTATCATGTAACTCCCATAATTCAATAAGCCTTACCATATAATAGTGTCATATTACACTTCACATAATACATAGTTAGCTAATATATGTTATACATTTAATTCGCATGCTTGCACATAGAATTACTCATCTCATTAATTAAATATTAATTAATAATATTACACACATCCTTCATCAATCAATATAATTGTTAATCCCCATAACAATTTAACTAACCCTTATATGATTAATTATCACTTTAATATAAATCTTATTATATTTATAAACACGTTGCTCATAATTATTATTATATTTCTTGCAATAATAATAATCACATATTATTAATCAATCACAGTTAATATTTCACAATAATTAATTAATATTCTACGATAACAATTAATATAGATTAATTGTTCGCTTAAATTAATATAATCGTTAATATTTCTCATCACTGTGCCACACAAGGTTTTCACGAGTTTATTATAAACTCCACCAATTTCTCAATTATTATAATTATTCAATTTTATATAATTGAATTAATTCATCTCATAACACAAAATTATTTATATATGAATAAATATTCACTTCCATTAATATATTCATTTATTAATATATGAAAATTCTCGGGTATTACATCTTCCCCCCTTATAAAAATTTTGTCCCCGAATTGCTACGAGGTTACACAAATAGATGGGGATAATCCCTCATCATCCTATCTTTTAATTTCCACGTAGCCTCCTCGACATCGTGGTTACGCCAAAGTACTTTTACAGATGAAATAATTTTATTCCTCAAAGTTTGCTCTTTCCTATCTAATACCTGGACATGAATTTCTTCATACGCCAAGTTCTTCTCCACTTGAATGGGTTCATAAGAAATCACGTGCTTGTAGTCGGCCTTGTATGGTCGTAACACAGAAATGTGAAACACATTGTGGATGGGCTCCAACTCGGGTGGTAACGCAACTTTGTAAAAAATTAGTTACATTTAAGTGTAGCTGGTTTGATACTGAAAAGGGTGTTAAAGTTGATTGTAATAAAATCACAACCATAGATATCAAGTCGGTATTAAAATCTGATGATGTGTTCGTGTTAGCAAGTCAAGCGACTCAAGTGTATTACGCTCCTAATGCCGTAAATACTCGAAGCCCCTGGTACACAGTAGTCACAACTAAAACACGTGCATTTGATGCTGAGAACATGTTTGGTATAGATGAGGCGTTGCAAGAAGATGTTAGCAACCCTTTGGCCATAGTGTTAAATTCTGAAGATGTGATGAGTGCTGATGTCATTGACGTACCTGACGATGAGGATGTCCAGGAAAATGTCGTCGTGAATGATTATGTAGTCGTTGAGGATGATAACGATGACGAAACTGATCTCAAAACTGAGGATGAGGAAGATACCGAATCCGAGAATGATATACACGTTGAATCTGATGGGTTTAATGACGTACATAATTGAAAATGAGCATTCATATTAGTAAATACCACATTGTTAAACCTTACATATTCATAATCTACCAATTTGGTTATTGCAGTAGCATATTCATGGCTAGACATAGCGGTGGAGGTCGCCGAGGTAATGGGCGATCCTGTTCGGGAGACAGTAGCCACGATGGAGGCTCGTCTTCAGGAGCTAGTAAGTTGTCTAAACTAGGATTTAAATTTATCTCTAGCTGAATTAGTTTATGTTTATTGACTCAGTTTTTTTAATTATTATAGATGCACCTCGTCGACGACACCGAGGGATGAACCTCGGTATCTTTGGTCGTCCGCCTGCATCTCCACTTACAGTACTGGTGGATGTCGCTTCTGGACAGTAAGTGTTAATCTATTGTCATAAGCCAAATTTAAAATTTCTTTCAGTTATTGCAAAACATAATTAACATAACACATATTGTTATATTTTCACTGTAGTATACTAGACCCGATCGCTAAGCATACGTTACACGCGATCTACTTGACGCACCTCCTGACCGGGTGCATGCGCTTTACTCACTACGAGCGGTACGATCGCTCCTTTATGGATACTGTGTTGCGGGAGTTTCATGTAAGTTAATAAGTTTATATTAGCCAGTATTATATTATTACATAGTTGTAGCGTTTAAGAAATAAGTTCCTAACTTATAGACTTTTGTTATAAACTTATTATAGATTTACCGAGGGTGTCTCTCAGACAGCCGGTGATGCAGTGATTATTGGATATGTCACTGCGAATTACTCCCGCTGGCTGTATGAGTTGCAACTACGGGAAGCCCGAGTAGTTGATGACCAGCTCGGGACCACCATCATAGTTCACCAGCTCCGCATAGTCTCCGATCTTGCATGGCATGCTATGTGTGCGCACTGGTAGGTTGAATATTTCCAGAAAAAGTCTGAGCAGACAAAGAAGAACCGGGCCAAGCTCCGCATAAGACACACGACTGGCTCGCAGTCTTACGAGGAGGCGAAGACGGTAATTGTAATGTATTTAAAAATAACTTATCAAATTCTAGCACAAATGATAATTAATAACTGTTTCATGACTATTTCTATTAGGCCTTGGGTCGGACCTTGGGTAGAGCTCCGACCATGTTAGAGTTCTGGGACCGGGCCCACACGCCTAAGGAGGAGCGTGCTTTGTCTCAGGCAGCTTTAGCTATACGGGTAAAACTACTCTTACTTGTTATTAATCTCAATATTCACAAAATAAAATAAAATGATATAATTAACTCACGTCAATATAAATTACAGGACCGATTTCAGAAGCTTTGGGACCAGCGTATAGCTGTGTTGGAGGCTGCTAGGGGGGGGGGGGTTCTGAACCATTAGATTCTACCATCCCCACTCCAAGATTGAGTTATCTCGAGGTGAGGAGCTGAGACTATGGGTTGAGTCTCAGGATCCCCCTACTAGTACACTACAAAAAAAAGAGTCATTGCCGACGGCTATGCACCCGTCGGTATTGACCTCATTGGCGACGGTAATGCCGTCGCCAATGATACCCGTCGCCAATGACCAAATCCCAGCTTTCCTAGTTTGGTGGCCGACGGATGGCCGTCGATAATGGCTTTAGTGCCGTCGGGAATGGATTTGTTTTGCCGCCAGGTTTTCGTGGAGGAGGGAAAACTCACTGGCGATGGGAAATATTGTCATAGCCGACGGGCTCGCCGTCGGTATTGAGGTAATAGCGACGGGCGTGATGACGACGGCCACGCCGTCGAGAATGAGTCTGATATTAAAACCCTCGTTTTGACGGCAACGACTCTTATGTTTTCCCCTCTCTTCTCTGCTATTCTATTTTCCCTCTCAATTCTTCATTCCCAGTCAGCCATTTGCTTAATTAGCTTACACATTTACCTAATAAATCATCACAATTCACCCCATCACCATCCTAGTTCAACCCATTATCATCTCAGTTAGCAGGTTTACTCTCACTGCGCCTGGAACAGACGCATGCTGCTTAGGCAAACCCAACCTCCGGCCTACCGAACCTCCGACCGCCACCACTTCCCCTCTGCTGACTTCTTCTTCTTTACTCTTGGTTTACCCCAAATTACAAGGTATGATATCCATGCCCTCTTTCTTTATCCATGAAAATTTATCCTCTGTTTGTATTTAATTTACTTTTCTTGATTTGTATGGAACAAAGTGGTTCAAATGAGACTTCATATGAGGTTGTCTAGCTATGAATATTATATTTTTGTTATGCTCAAATTGGTGTTTAGGCATTCCCTTATAATTTTCTATGGAAGTTATGAAAATAAGTAACTTTGCAGTGTCTTACCGTACATGTTCTTCAATAAACACTCTGTTCTTCAATATACTTTGAATGGCAACATGTTTGCTTTAGTAAGGGTTAATACTATTTATTTGCATAAACATTCATGCTATCTTTGGTACTCTCATAAACATGTAAGATTTTCAGTTTGTATCCCTCTCTATAATTGATTAATTTTATCATTTAGGAAATCAAGAAGCTAATTAGAGGATTTGTTATGGACTGTTATGGCTGCTTACTTGAACCATCCGGGCATATGCTATGCATGTTAAATACCATGTAAAAAGATAGTACAAGCTTATATGTTGCACATTCATGCTATCTTTGTTGACATGTTGGTAAACCTTGTTTCTTATGAAATTTAAAGCCTATAGAGGGTCGTTTTGGACAAGAAGCATGAAGCCTTGCATCCTTGAGTTTTAAACCTTGAATATTATTATGTCTATAGCAAAAACATATGATATGCTAATGCTAATAATTTAAGGCTTGGGGACTGTTAGATGAGTTAGAACTAAAACATGCCTAAAATGTCGAAAGTAGACTGTTTTTGGTATTGGAAAAATAACTAACTGATACAAATATATTAATGGATATAAGGTTATGTTATTATCATGTTTTAAAAGATGTCTGAGTACCTAAAGGTTTCTTGAAACCTAATAAAGGACTGTTTGTGGTTGTTAACCTAAACTATACCTAAATAAGGACAATTATAGCCAATCTTGGCAACTAAAGTTTTAAGACAGTATAAAGTCCCTATATTGTCTATATACACTATTTTAAAGTTGTTCCTTAAGTTAACCAAGGTCTAGGACGTGTGTTGTACCAATTCATGTCTAAAAATCAATGAAAGTAAGCTTTATAATAACAATGAACACCAAAATGAAGAACCACCACACCTGAACCATATAGGCAAGTTTCAATAGTTATAATATGGCATAAGTAAGCTACACAAACTAAAGAAACCAAGCATAAACTGTTTTGAGAATTAGACTTGTGAAAAATTCTATTTTATGCCCAAAAGTGAACTGTTTTGTGTAATTTTTAATACCTGGACTTAAAAGACTATAATGAGCTCATATAAAGTTCTTAATACATGCTTGTAATGGTTTCTAATAATTCCATTACCAAAGCTAGTAAGAAAACCAAGTTCAAATCTACTTTTCAAGCCTAAAGTGAGCTTTGATAAGTCAAAATTGGCTAGATGACCAAGTAAAGTGAGTTGATGATAAAAGTAACCTAAGTTCTTGAGTCTATTATTCCCTAGAAATTCCACCAGCTATCCAAGTCATACCTTACCAAACCTTCAAAAGTCGTGGATTACTTTTAATCCAAAGGCTTATATTCAAATATATTTCCAAATAGGTTGAACTTGAAGAAACTAGACAGTCGAGAAAAAAACAAAGAAAAAATAAAAACAAAATTAGAACTCTTATTTGGATATTAATTCGTTGGAACACGTCGGAACATTTATAGCAGTCAAATCAAGTCCTCCAAATTTTTTAATTTTCAAAATTGTCGCACGCCTCTTTAACTTCTTAACCCTTGTAGTAATAATGTCTTTCCAAAACTCTCTTGAATAGAAACTAGTAACCTACTACTATTACTATTACTTAATAATGGACGAAAAAGGAGACGAAAAAGGTAAAGGAGGAACTGCAATCGGTATAGATCTCAACACCACGTACTCGTGAGTCAGAGTTTGGCAATACGACGACGTTGAAATCATTGCGAATGAGCAGGGTAACAGGACGATGCCGTCTTGTGTGGCTTTCACTCATACAGAGCGTTTCATCGGTGACGGAGCCTACAACCAGGCCGCCACGAACCCTGTTAACACCGTCTTTGGTAATAACTATATGTTTCATGAAGTTGTTAAAGTACTCTTGATCATTATGAAATTTTTATTTTTATTTTTTTGCATAATTTATATCAAATATCACAAATATTTCATCCGCCTAAAGTTACTATTCTGATAAAGATATTGTGGAACTTTGTGGATTTTTTTTAAAAAGCAAATATTACAAATAGTTGTATCCGCATGTTATCCTCGTTGTTACTGTTAAAACTATTGTGATTACGAATGTCTAATAATATTTTGTTGATGATTTGATAGTATATATACAGATATGGCGCGTACACCACACGGCGATTGTGGTGGGCGTGCTGGTAGTTCAGGCCGTGGGGGCCGTGGAGGTAGTGGCGGTGATGATCAGGCCAGATCATCGGGTATAATTACATGTTTTGTTGTTATACATCTTATTATTTTTAATTTTGTGTAATATTGACTTTATATTCATTTATATAAATATTATTGTATTTCACTACATAGGTGATCGACGTAGGCCTCCGCGGGGACTAGCACGTGGATTGCTAGGGAATCCCCCCCAGGCGCCGCTTATATGTCGTATTGGGAGTAATAGGTAATTTCATATTTGACATTATTTTTGTATTAATTATTTAGTTCTTATATATTCTTTGTAATTTGCAAATGTATCTGTGTCAATTTTAGTATCCTTGACGCGACGCCAAGGAACACGTTGCTTGGGATCATCCGCAACCGATTCTCAAGTCCGTGGATGAGGTGGGCGGATGTGGATGACCGCTCATGTGGGCTCATTATTGTTGAGTTTAGGGTAAGATGTCATTCATTCATATATGTTAGTTTTATATTCCATTTGAATATTTGTTTAACGCTTTGATTTAACACAGGTCTACTAAGCTTATTAATGTGTAATGTGCAGAGATATTACCGCTTTGAGGACGGGCAGGAAGCCCATGGCATAACTGTTCTCCAGAGTTATCTCGAGATAAATTGGCACAAGTGGGTCTACGACTGGAAGAAGAAGGCCCAGACCAAGATGGCTGATGGACATACACTTAGAGATGTCCGGCCAGATTTCATTGGTGCGGCGGTGTGGGAGCAGATGTGCGGCATTTGGGAGGGCGAGACGTTCAAGAAGATGTCGGCACAGCGTACAGTTGCCCGACAGCAGAGTCGTCTCCCACACTGCACTAGGTCTCAGTCGTACGACCTTTACAGGGAGAGACTCGAGGTGAGTCTAAAGCACCCACCTTCCCGCCTTGAGTTTTGGCGGCACGCTCATCAGAAAAAAAGGTGACGGTAGTTATATCTCACCTGAGGCAGAGCGCATTGCTGTAAGTAATTTAATTCTTTTATTTAATATGTATTTAAAATCTTGAAATTCTTTTGTATTTTTTTGTTTTATACTTTTCTTTTCATCTATTTTTGTGTTTTTTCAGACACGGTTCGAGGACCTTGCTGTGGTCCGGAGCAGCCAGAGAGGTGATACTCCGGTAGATAATTCTACGCGTGCGGATGAGGAGATGGAGGACTGACTGCAGGCTACAGGGGGGCCAAAGAAGGGTAGAGTTGTGGGCATTCCCCGTGTCCCAGCCTACACTATAGTCCCTGCTGCGAGATCTCAACGTCGCCCACCGACCGGAGGTAGTGGTGCGAGTGGATAGGGAGCCGGCCCTTCATTATCTGATGATTTCTTTAGGCGGATTATTGAGGGGTGCATGGCGAGCAGTGTCGTGCAGTCAGGCGCACCATCACTCGAGCGGATCTACCAGCTTGCTCAGGAGGTTGTCCACGGCTCCATAGATCCTACAGCTGCTGCTGACTGACTTATGGGTGTAGTCCGGGAGGAGGCCATCCGTGTATATGCGGTTGTCTTGGCCAACATCTTCCCTCCACATATTCGACAGGTAAAAATAGATTTCATTAATGTATTTCCTTATTTGTAATTATATTGTTTATATAAACTGTCAAACAAATAGTTAACACATACATAACTTACGCAAACACAGACCAATAGTCGAAAAAGAGGCCAAAAATTGCCTCGGTCGTCGAAACGATACAAAAACACAGACATAGCACCGTATAGGCAATAGGCACGCATTATAACTGACGGGACTCGATTCCGATTTGCGGAGCCCGAGTTCGAGTCCCGTCTGCCTAACTTACGCAAACTTAGACCAACAGTTGAAAAAGAGGCCAAAACCCGCCTCGGTTGTCGAAACGACACGTAAACACAAATATAGTACTGCATAGGTATTAGGCACGCGTTACAACTTACGGGACTCGATTCTGATATACGGAGGCCGAGTTATCAGCCCGTTTTCCAAACTTGTCATCACTTAGGCAAAAAGTTGAAAAAGAGACCGAAACTCACCTCGGTCATCGAAACGACACGCAAACACAGACATAGCACCACATAAGTATTAGGCACGTGTTACAACTTACGGGACTCGATTCTGATATACGGAGGCCGAGTTATCAGCCCGTTTCCCAAACTTGCCATCACTTAGGTAAAAAGCTAAAAAAGAGACCGAAACCCGCCTCGGTAGTCGAAACAACACGCAAACATAGACATAGCACTGCATAGGTATTAGGCACGTGTTAAAACTTACGGGACTCGATTCCGATATACGGAGGCCGAGTTATCAGCCCATTTTCTAAACTTGTCATCTATTAGGAAAAAAGCCCAAAAAGAGACCGACGGCACGCCTCGGTCGTCGAAATGACACGCAAACACAGACATAGCACCGCATAGGTATTAGGCACGCGTTACAACTTACGGGACTCGATTCCGATATACGGAGGCCGAGTTATCAGCCCGTTTTCCAAACTTGCCAACACTTGTAGAACACAAACTAAAATAATTTAAATATGCTCTATTTTTGACTCGTTATTAATATTTTACTTTTGTAGGGTCTTGTTGATGAGACTCATGGGGGTGGAGGCTGCGGTACAGGCGATGCCCGTAGAGGAGATGGTGATGACCGCCGGGCTGATGCTGATGAGACTATGGAAGGTGGGATCGGCGATGGGACCGACGGTCGTACGATAGATGGCGGTGATGATGGCACTGACATTCCTGATCTTGGGTTATAGTTAGTTTATGTTATATTTTGACTTTCATGTATGTATTTATATAGCTTTTGAGTTGTACAGACATAGAGTTTTGTATCTAACTATATTGATTGTTGATAGTAAAAGATATGATTGTTATTGATATGCTTGCATTGTCATTATTTGTTTTTCTTTAATTTATAACAGGTACAATTATGTATATGTAAATGAACAGGAGAATTTTGTAACTTTTAAATATTTTTTTTAAACAGGTCATTGGTGAAGGGGGCATTGGCGACGGGGTGCTGTCGGCTATGACCTATTGGTCATTAGCGACGGGGAATGTACTTATTGGCGACGGCAGTGCCATCAGGAATGATTGTATAGCTAAAATTTAAAACGAATATCGCTGATGACATGTCCGTCGCTAGTGCCGTCGGCAATAACTCATGGCCGACGGCACGCCGTCGGCAATGACCCTGTCGGTAATGACTTAATTCCCGACGGCGAGCGACGAAAGCCAGGGGCGACGACCTCTGGGGCGACGGGAGGGGCGACGGGGACTGCCGTCGCGAATGACCTCATTACCGAAGGCTGGAGGGTCATTGGCGACAGTATGGCCCGTCGGCAATGACCTTTTTTTTATAATGGTAGTACCGACAAGTATCGAGTGGTGGGTCTGCCGAGGATACCCACATATACACTACTTGGAGGTAATAATATTAATTCTTTATGTTTCACAAAATTCTTATAACTTATAAATTATTGACGATAACCATGTTATATATATTTTCGCAGGATCTAGCCATCGCCAACGTCCGAGAGCACCTATTGGACCATCTCATACGGGCGCTGTCTTGGACGACGAGTTATTCCAGAGGCTTACCGCGGCGGTGTCGGATAGGGTCCATACCGATTCGGTGTTTCTTCGTCAGCAGTTGCCTAGCAGGAGTCGTCTTCACCAGCTCGTTCAGGAGGTTCTAGTTGGGGCCTCCGAAGAAAGTACGGGCTTACCACAGGAGCAGTTCGACACGTTAGGCGGCGAGATGCTCCGGATGGTGGTTACCCTCCTAAAGCAGGCTTTTCGTCAGCCCCCGCCTACTCAGGTATTCTGCATGTTTATGTTATTTTTATTTAACAATATCTTTTTAATTCTCACATATATACGTACTAATGATTTTTATTTTTAATTTTATGAACAGGGTGGCGATGGCGATGGCGATGACGATGGCGATGGCGATGGCGATGGCGATGGCTATGGCAAGGGGGGACGACGTTGTTGATTTTCATACACCAGACCAGCATCGTCGGACACCTACACTCGATGATGATCATACTTGTCTATAGACTCATTTGTCATTTATTTGTACTTATTGTAGTCTAGTTGCGTCCGTAAAAGTGTTGTAAATAATATTGTATATACTTTTTAGAACATTCGATTATATTTGAAATTGTTGATGGGTTAGTAGATTATTTGTAATTGTTAGCTTAGTTGATGATTATTGGACAGATGTAATATATTTAGCGATATATATGTTGAATGACAGGAAATAGTACTATTATTGGGCTGAAACAGGTTACACGTACAAAAATATTAGGTTTAAACACCTGGAAATTGAATTTTAAAAAAATACATTTAAAAAAAATTATTTTCGACGGAATAAGGTATTTTTGACGAAAGTTCAGTCAAAACTAAGGTTTTTTAAATTAAAGAAAAAACAAATATTCCGTTAGAGATAGCTTATTTACGACGGACGTTCCATCGAAATTATTCCACGTTATACGCGACTGAAATTTCCGTCGAACATATTTCCTCGAAAATGGCTTATTTACGACGAACATTTTAGTCGAAATTATTCACGTTTATCCCCAACGGAATTATTCCCTCGTAAATAGTCCCTCGAACTTATCCTATGTACGACGAATTTACTTCCGTCGAATATAGCGATTTACGACGGAATTTTCGACGGACTTATTTTCGACGCATGTATATACGACGAAACTCTCGACTGAATCTTTCGTCGTAAATAACCTAATTCCGACGGAATAGGACTAATACCAAAGGAATTGTTTGTCAGAAATAAGGTTTTTTCTTGTAGTGACTTTATGAGTATACTACAAGCATATTAAATTCAATAAATGATAGAATTCCAGAAATTTTAATCAACTAATGATTGGTAACTTGGAAGGTCTATAAAGCCATGTAGGATTCTAATTTTTAACTCCTAAAGGAGAAGGCTTTCATGCTATAAATAAAGAATGTTCCAGCAGGGGAGCAAATGATGTGGATAAAAATAATTCCCCAATGGCGAGTTGTCTCGTGTTTTTTCTAGATCTTTATTAATGGAAGGCAATATTATAGTCATTTTATTCGCATAGTATTCTAGAGTTATATTAAATCCAATAAATGAAAGAATTCCTATGAAGTTTAACCAACTAAGGGTTGTTAACCAGGAAGTTCTCTAATGCCAATTAAGATTCTAATTCCTAACTTCTAAAGGAGATGACTCTTGTGTTATAAATAAAGGATGTTCTAGCACATTCAAGGTACACAATTTTGACCCACATAATAATTCTCTCCTCATATCAGTGTTCTGACTTAAGTATCGGAGATTCCTCCCCGGAGCCCCCCCAACTCCAGTGGACCTTTTGCAGGTTTTCCGGTGAAGTTAAGGAGGTCAAGTCACTACTAGAAAAACGGGTTATAGCGAGGGTCGGCAACCATCGCTAAAGCTTTTATCGACTGTCATTGAGTTCTATAGTGACGATCCTGACCGTAGCTATAAATGTTCACACACCACATTTTAGCTTTATATCGTCGGTCTTTAAGAGCTATTGCTACTGTCAAAGACCTTAATTAGCTATAGATTTATGTTTGAAGGACCCTGGGATACATACGATCCACGACCGTAGCTATAGCCAACTTTTTTATTTAAAAAAGTTATTAATTCATATATATATATATAAACTCCACCACACCCACACAAGCATAATGCAAAATTATATAAAATGAATTTTTAAAATTAGATCATTTAAATTGTCAAATTACAATTTCACACTTCTCCATCCAAAATTTAACATTAAACCGATGAATACTGCAAGTGTTTGTTATTTAGTGTATACATCAATAATAACAAAAAAAATGTCTTAAATTATCGATCTCCACATCCTCCATCTCTAAAATACTCACAAATGAACATCATCATCATTAGATCCATCATCTGTAAATCTAAAGAAGCATGCATGAAACATACAATTCATTAGCGTCATAATCATAAAGAAACCTGATAAATAGAGACTCCACACAACAGAAATCAAAAAGTAAGACATCCATTGTAGGATGGAAGGAGTACTAACATGAAATTCAAGCTACATGACACGGTAAGTTCATCATCTATCCGACAAAATTAAACATAGCATATGCAGTAAATAGAAAGCCCATATTATGTAAAGAATATGCTTAAACCGTTGAATATTGAGGTAAGGGGAAAAGGTAAGGATGTCTAGTGTTGCATCAATATAACGATTATAGAAAAAGACAAAACACTAAGCAGCCTATTTTTGTTTCAGCTCTATGACAAAAGTTCTAGCCTATAACCGTTTGCAGCCTTCGAGGGTGCATTCCAATTTAACATAAGTTATACCAGATTACATGAAAAGATTAGTCTCTTTAGTCATGACAACAATTAAAAGTAATTATGATAACATAAATGAAACAACCAAACTTGAAAAGATCTCATATATTCAAACAACCATCTAAAATATTATAGTAACTTTAGAAACTAATATAAGTCTCTAAGCCTTCTAGCAGAGCTGATTGTTTTGTTATTTTGATGTAGGACAGCTGGTTTTGGAGTTTGAGGAAGAGTTAGATAGGAACCAGGGAAAGAGAACTGATTCGAGGAAACGACCTTAATTCCCAAAGAACTAGAGTTACTCCTGAAGAGCTGGGTTCGATTGGCTTCGGGAGGGGTCTACGGGTTCGGAAATGGCGTCATGATTTCGGGAAATCGGAACTGGATTGGTTGTTATTATTATTATTTAGTTCTTTATAGCAATACTATTTTATTAGGTAGTAAATCTTTTATAAGAAGTTGTTATTTGTTAGGATTTTGTTTCCGTATCTCTAGGAAGATTTATTTCCGTATCTCTAGGAATTCTGTTATGACTTAGACAACTGGGGCAAAAAGATATGACTTGGAGAGAAAGTTTTGTTAAGCTATATATAACCCGGCTTGTGGGTTGGAGAAACGGGATTGATATTATTAATTTTCTTTTTACGATTGATATCGTTGTTTCTCTGGTGGATTCCATTTAATGTTCTAAGAATTTACGTTGGTAGATTCTTTGTGCTTTTCGTTCTGCGTCATATTTCAATAACTTCGTCACTTAAAATCTGAAAGGAAAACAAAAATCAGCATAAAAATGATATTAAAATTACACGATTGAAAGTTTACGAGTGACATAAGTATGAATATAAATCAGGATTTGGAACAAATCACGACACACAAATAAATCCACAAAGATCTGGCAACCGAGCAATTAAGGAAATGATGCTTGTGAGACTCAGAATTATGCATGTGTCTAGATAATATACATCAAAAAAGGATTCAACGGTCAGTGGTTATGCCGTCGTTGTCGCCGAAAGTTTCTTTTTTTTCTTCTTCTTCAATCGAACACAACATCAGTGGCATACTTCAAAAAAGAAGCACCAAAAATTTTAAATCAATAATCTCAAACTAACTACATCCAAATCCCAAGTCATGAAAAAATTAGAGAGGGAGATTAATTGGGAGGAAATGGGTTTCGCGATCGGGATTGAATCGAAAAAGGGAGGTTTTGCGATGGCATCAAGTTTGAATTAAAGGGTATCATTTGGGTTTTATGAGGATTGAATTGAGAGATTGAGATTTTTCATTCACAGCCATTAAGATCTTAGCTTTGTTTCTTTTTTAAGTTCCCTATATTTCACTGGATTTGGTTGGAAGAAGATGGATTTAGTGATTATGTCCGACGCCGATAGTGGATGTGTTCAGTAAGAATGGAATGAAGAACAATGGAGCAGAGATTTGTGCCTTTTTCAATCTAGGTGTTGCGTCTTTTCATTGCTTATCTATTTAATGTTTAGATTAAGATGTGTTTTCATAGTGGTTCAGCTGAATTCCTTGATTCATCTGATTCCTTTTTCGTTCCAGTTCTGTATCAATTTGGGTTGTTTCTTCTAACTTTGATTTCGATTGTTCTTGTGATTTCTTTTTAGTTTTGATCTACTGCATGGTTTATGGCTGCATTTTGGTCCGTTTTTTATTTGACTAGATATGTTTCTATTGTCTTCATGTGTTTTGATCTGATCGGATAATATGTTCTTTAATTTTTTCTTTTAGTTTGATTTTAATTTTTTTCTAATTTTGGTAGTAATTTATTTTTAAATATTATTCATAACTTGTTTTAAATTTATAAATTAATTTTTTTGTAAAATATAATGGCTATTTTAGTAGTAATTTATTTTTAAATATTATAATTATAATAATAGTAATAATAATAATAATAATAATAATAATAATAATAACAATAATAATAATAATAATCCCTCCATTTCAAAATATTAGATAATTTTATATTTTTAGAGTGAACTTAAAATATTTAAAAATTAAAAAAATAATATGAATTCATTAATTTTATATAAATACATTTGTAAAAATTATACATTAATATATTTTTATTAATTTATTTAATTAATTTAATTATTTGTTATTTAGAAAAAGAGAAAGTCCAAGCTTGAAAACAAAAAAAAATAAACTAAAGTTATTTTGTTATTATTATTAAAAAAAATCTAAGGTGGGTCTTATATTCCACGTAAGCGTGGCCATGTGGTGCCATGTAGACTTTCGATTAAGTTTTTAACGGAATAGACGGTTTATAAAAAAATTTAAAAAAATTATAGTTTAATGAGTTTACCGTAAAAAAATTTAGTCCAGTGATGCATTTGTAAACCAAGATCGAGTAGAGTGGGAAAAAGTGTATTTAACCCGATTTTTGTTGGGAATTAAGTCACGCAAAATAAACAATAACACTTAAGAAAGAAAAACAACACAATATTTAACGTCGTTTGGTCCTCAATTTCTTAATCCACAAAACTAACTTTAATATATAAATCTCAACGGTACAACTTTTTGCACATAATAAAAGCTTAAAAAACCCTCGCTCTCACAACAACCCTCGCTCTCACAACAACCCAAGACCTAATTACAACCTCTTTCAACTCTCGAGGATGTTACTACCTTTTCACTACAAGAAAAAAGGTTATCTCTGACGGAATTAATTTCGATGGAATGGATTCGGTCGACCTTAATATAATTCCGACGGAATATTACGTCGATATTAATTCCGTCGAGGTTAAACTAAAGTCGATGGACAACCGTCGGAATTAAGCCCTTTCCTTAGCGCCTAGCTTTTCCGCCAGGGTCGACAGAATATGTGTTAAAGTCGATTGGATGGTCCGTCGAAAATAGGTTAATGGCGACGGAAGTAAAATTGACGAAATTCCGTCGATCTTATTCTTTTTTTTTAAATGGCGCACCAACAACCCTAATCTCATTTCATTCTTTTCTTTTCTTCTTAGCAGCAGCGGCGACAACCCTTATCTTCTTTTCCCTACCAACAACTCTCATTTTTTTTCCTGATCAGGGGCGGCGGCGGCGGCAGCAGCAGCGGCGAAGTCGGCGACTAGGGTCAGGTGTGGTGGTGCTGGCGACGACTAGGGTCTTCTTCTTCCTCCATAGTTAAGTACCTTTAATTTATAGGTTAGGGTTTATTTTTTTTGTAATTAGGTTTAAGAATTCCTAAATTATTGTTAGCCCTAAATAGAAGAAATTAAATTATTGATTGATATGTTCCCTAAAATATTGATATTGGGTAATAATGAATTAGGGATTCATGTTGGTTTGAATATTCAGTGAAATGCATATGATTTGCCTTATAATTTGATTTGCCTTATATTCAATAAAATGAATTATCTATATTGGTTTAGCATATCCATTTTGGTTTGAATTAGGGATTCATGTTAGTTTGAATAATCTGAATATTTGCCTTGGTTCAACATATCCATTTTCTGTCTTTTTCTGCTATATAGATTTGGTTCAATTTAGTTATACATTAAGCAAAATGCTTGTGGGTTTGCCTTATCCTTTTCGTTATACTGTATTTGGTTCAATTTGGTGAAATTGTATTTGGTTCAACATATCCATTTTCTGCCTTATAAATTCTAGCATTGTGAATTGCATTATGTGAATCAATTGAAGACTTATTTGGGAGTTGAATTATTTTTGACGGAATTTCCGATAAAATTTTCGTGGAAGTTATAGATGGTATTAAATAAATCAATACTTAACTATAAAAGACAATTAGGACTTAGTTTAACACTAAAATAAAGTAAAAAAACACAACTAAGTTGCATTTACTTAGTTAATTACCACTAAAATAATATATATATATATATATATATATATATATATATATATAATTAAGTATAACATAAATAAATATTATAGTAAATATAATGTAAGAAAAAAGGATACAAATAATATAATATAAAAACTAAGTAGCATTTATTTAGTTTGGTAATCCTAAAACAATATAAAATAAAATAGATCCGGATGTATACATGAAAAATTAATATAAAAAACAATATAATATATTACAAAATAAATTTTGACGAAAATAAAATAATATAAAATAAATAATTTAATTTATTTTTTAAAAATTAAAGAATTTAATTTAATTTAAATTAAAATGATATAATATAAAATAAAATATATTAACTAAAAAAATAAATTTATTAAGGTAAATTAAATTAAATAATATAATACAAAATAAAATAAATAAATTAATTAATTAAATTAAATTAAATTAACTTAAATAAATTAATTAATTAAAGTAAATTAAAATAATTAATATAATACAAAATAAATAAATAAAATAAAATAAAATAATAAAAATTAATTAATTAATTAAGGTAAATTAAATTAAATAATATAATACAAAATAAATTAAATTAAATTAAATAAATAAAATAAAATAAATTAATTAATTAAGGTAAATAAAATAAAATTATATAATATAATACAAAATAAATAAAATAAATTAAAATGAATAAATTAAAATTAAAGTAAATATAATAACATATAAATTAAATGAAATATAATATAATATAATACAACATGGTAATGAAAAAATAGTATAATATATTCAAATAATATTTCTCATAAAATCATTAAAAAAAAACTAAGTAGCATTTGCTTAGTTTTCCACGATTACAGTAAACTGCATATATACTTCATATGCATGTAGTATTAATAGGAGCTTAAAAACCCGTTGACATTCACTCAGTAGGAGTGAATGTCGAATAGTCCCCAGTTTGGGACTGTTACTGGATGTTGTCTCTCACTTAGGTCGATGCCAATTCACAGGGTACGTTTTTATAAACTTTTGAGGATTTTTCTGCTAGTGTCTCTACATGTTCTCCGAGTGCGTACTTAGACTAAGTTTTCTTGGTCTATTTCGTGTACTTGGAGACCATGGGGAGGTGCTGCTGAAATTTTCTTAAAATAGAAGAAACGTGCTCAAGATTGGCACTAGTGAGGAGACGTATCGAGGAACGGGATAGAAGCATAACCCCTGTAGAATGGAGATATATACTAGGTAAACTAAATTCATGCATGGGCCACAATCATGATTATTCTTGATCTAATTGGGTATTTTTTTCAATTAAAGATGTCAGCCGACCGGAGTTGGATGTACCGTAGGATACAGATTGATGGGAGGGGATTAGTTGATGCGTACCGTGATTGGGTGTCCAATTTTATGAACAAAGCAATAGAACATGTTGATGATCCGAACAGAAAGATGAGATGCCCGTGTCTCAAGTGTAAGAACATGATATGGAAGACTGCCGATGAAGTTAAATTTTACTTATATTCATGTGGGTTTGTGGATGGGTATTCGGTATGGATTCATCACGGGGAATCAACTGAGTTTAGAGAACGGACAAATAGTACTGTAGACTAATCGGTTCATGGGGATTCGCAATCAGATAAATATGATGTCGTGCAGATGTTGGATGATGCGTATGGCCCTACCAATATTGACTGGGCTGAAAATGAGCATGCGTCAAGTAGTGTTTAGAAAAAGCCAAATGATTCAACAGCTGCCTTCTACAAGTTGCTATCTGAATCGGGTGTCCCATTGTATCCTGGAAATGACAAGCACACCAGGCTTTCTGCAGTTACGAAGCTTTTACATTTCAAGAATGAGCATGACTGCAGTGAGAGAGGATTCAATGATTTGCTTGATATTTTCAACGAGTTCTTACCTAGGAATAATACTCTGCCCGCGAATTACTATAAAGTGAAGAAGATGGTTAAGGGGTTGAATCTCGGGTATGAGAAGATCGATACTTGTGAGCAGGATTGCATATTATACTATGGGGAGGACAAAGATAAGGTGCAATGTGATATATGCAACTCGCCTCGGTACAAGTTCACAAAACGTGGGGGGAAGGAGAAACATGTTTCAAAGAAGATTTTACGGTACTTTCCTCTTGCGCCGAGGTTGCAGCGGCTATTCATGTCTGCGCACACTGCTCAGCAGATGATTTGGCATAAAACAAGGGATGTTGTGCCTGGTCAGCTGACTCACCCAGCAAATGGAGATGAATGGAAGAATTTTGATGCCAATTTTCCATAATTTACCGATGCAGTTAGGAATGTCAGGCTTGGCATGGCAACAGATGGCTTCTGTTCATTTAATAATTTTAGTCAGCCTTACTCTGTTTGGCCAGTGATTATGGTAGCTTACGATCTTCCACCGTCAATGTGCATGAGGGATCCGTATCTTTTCTTGACTTTACTTATACCAGGGGATAAAAGTCATACAAAAGACATCAACGTGTACCTTAGGCCGTTAGTCGATGAACTTAAGATGCTGTCAGAAACAGGTAGTTAGACTTTTGATAAATTTGTCGGGCAGAATTTTGTGATGAAGGCAGCCTTGTTGTGAACTATCACTGACTTTTCGGCACTTGGGATGATCAGTGGTTGGTCGACTCATGGTAAGTTGTCATGTCCAGTCTGTACGGGGGATGTGCAAGGCACACAACTACGTCATGGGCGAAAAAGTAGTTTCTTTGGAACTGCTCGAAGATTCTTGCCTGTTGAGCACAATTATAGAAAAATGTCTACACAGTTCAACAAAAAGACAGAGAAGAAGGGGGTTGTTGGTCGCTTGTCGGGCAGCAATGTATTGGGCTGTTTAAATGATCTGACATTTCCACCGCCTAGGAAGGAGCATGGTAAGTTGAGAGCAATAGGGTACGGGAAAACTCATAACTGGACACACTCGCCCATTTGGTTTGAGTTGCCATACTGGGTCACACTAGCACTTCGTCATTGCATAGATGTCATGCATACGGAAAAGAATGTATTCGAGAATTTATTTCACACCGTGCTAGATACGAGTGGTAAAAAAAGACAATGATAAAGCACGTAAAGACTTGGAGGAAATGCACATCAGGCGGGAATTGTGGCTCCGACCTAACAACTCAAAACCGAAAGCTCCATTTTGTTTTACCAAGCAACAGGTTGAAAACATTTGCAAGTGGCTTAGTGCATTAAAGCTACAAGATGGTTATGCTTCTAACATATCTCGTTGTAATAAGGTTGAGTAATTGAAAATTACTGGGTTCAAAAGTCACGAAATGAGGTATTATCGAGGAATATTAATGATGCCTTTACCGCACTTTCAAATTTCTTTCGGGATATTTGCTCAACTGTTATAAGGTACAGTGATGTGGAGCAGATGGAGAAAAACATAGTGTTGACAATATGCAAGCTCGAAATGATCTTACCACCGGGTTTCTTTGACTCGATGGAGCATTTGCCTATTCATCTGCCATATGAACTTAAGCTTGGAGGACCGGTGCAATATCGATGGATGTATCCTTTTGAGAGATAACATCACCTACATTGTGCAATAATCATCATCTGAATAATTATTTTAGCCGATATATTGTCATATTTCAGATATATGCGTCGATTAAAGCAGAAAGTTAAAAACAAAGCTCGTGTAGAGGGTTCTATTGTTGAACACTATACGGAGGAAGAGCTTGTCAACTTCTGCTCGTTGTACTTTGACGATGTAGTCTCAACGAAGCACAACCATTTAAGTCAGAATGAGATCTTCGATCCCCAATCTCGTGCTGATGAGTTGGTTGTATTCACTTATCCGGCTAAACCATTTGGACATGAGACGAGGACTTACCTAACCGATAAAGATTTGAAGATTGTATCTACATACATGCTTCTAAATATGCCTGAAGTATCGTCCTACATCAAGTATGTATTATTAAAAGTTTAAGCTTTAATATCTAACCTTATCAATAATTAAATAATATATTATTATTGTACGCAGTTCATTTGAAGTGGAAGCGCATGCTTCTAACCCGGGGTTGACTACATCACAGATGGAAACATTCACTAATAAAAATTTTCAACAGTAGTTTAAGAGAAGGGTCGAAGAAGTGAACGCTTATGAGCATTTTCGAGATATAATTTTAGGCCCGTACAAACTTATTAGTTCATTTCCAGGCTGCATCGTTAATGGGTATAGATTCAAGGTTGATAACGTGAATGAACTGACATCAGTCAACTCTGGCGTTGTCGTGTTGGGAAGTTGTTACCAAGATTCTGAGTCTAATTACTATGGAAGATTAGAGGAAGTTGTTGTGCTCAATTATTCCAGGGGTAAAGAGGTCGTTACATTTAAGTGTCGCTGGTTTGATACTGCAAAGGGTGTTAAAGTTGATCGTAATAGAATCGTCACAATAGATATAAAATCCAAGTTACAGTCTGATGACGTATTTGTGTTAACCAGCCAAGCAACTCAAGTGTACTACGCCCCTAATGTCGTAAATTATAGAACCCCCTGGTATACAGTTGTGACAACAAAGACTCGAACATTTAATGGTACTAATCTATCTGGAACGGATGACCCGTTGCAAGAACAAGTTAGCAATCCCAACCGCGTATTGCTATATGATGACGATATGGTGGTAGATGATGTCGTTGACGTACCCGATGTTGACGAAGTGGAGGAAGATGTGGTTATCAGTCCGTATGTGGTCGTAGAAGATGATACTGAGGAAGAAGTTGATACGCAAGAGGAAGAGACAGAATCAGAGGATGAAAATGATTTTGATTCTGACGGGTTTGACGACGTACTACTTCGTCACTAATTGGTTTTTGTAAATATTTTACAACTAAAAACAATCATTAGAATAATTGCAATGAAATTTAATTAATGTCATCTATGTCTGTTACTTCAGTAGTACAGCTATGCCTAGACATAGTGGTGGAGGTGGCCGTGGTGCTGCCGAACAGGATCGGGTGACGGCTCCCAAGGCGGGTCGTCTTCATCAGCTAGTGAGCTAATTTCGGTTTGGCTCAATAACACTTATTTTCATAATTTTTTTAATGAAAAAACATCCATTTCCTATTTTTTGACAATGTCATAACTATATTAAACATACAAATGCTAGACGTCAGTGTCAGCGAGGGCCTAACCTCAGTCGATTAGGTCGTCCGCTAATAGTTCCTAACACAGTTAGTGTTGATGTCAGCTCGTCGGTGTAGGTTTAAACTAAACTATAATATATATTATGTTCAATTAGAATGATATTATTATGTGATTAATAAATTAAAATATTTCATATAAATTTTGTATTCTAGTATTATGGAACCTGTCGCTAAGGCGATCGTACACGCCATATGCTTGACGCATCTCCCGACTGGCTGCATGCGATTTAGACAGTACGCGCGTTACGATCCTGACTTTATGGTGAAAGTGTTGCGATAGTTTCACGTAAGTCGAATTACATATATTAAATCAAGGTCCAAGCAATTTACATATTGTTTAAATAATTAATTATACGTACGTTATGTCCGTTTGATAGAGTTATTATAGATATAAGGCAGGCATCACTGACGTGGATGGCGACGCTGTTATTATTGCACGTATTTCAAAAAACTATGCCGGCTGGATGTACAAGATACGGCAGATGGCTGCCCGGGCAATTGAAGAATCTTCCGGGACTACTATACGAGATCATCAGCCGCCGGCAGTATTAGATGAAGCATGGGCTGCCATGTGTACGTACTCGAATGATGCTGGCTTCAAGACCAAGTCCGAGCAGATGAAGAAGAATCAAGGCCAGCTACGGATTGTACATACTTCTGGCTCGCAGTTGTTTCAAAAGGTTAAGTCGGTATGTATTTATATTTAGTTTAGTTTAATATTAAACTGCATCTATAATAAAGTAAGGTAATAATAATTAATGTATGATTTAGGCCATGCGGAGTAGCTTGGGCCGACCTCCTACTATGATGGAGTTTTGGGATAGAGTCCATACGCCGAAGGATTCGACTTTGGGGTCGACGATGTCTCCAGCAGCACTAGCTATACGGGTAATACATTTACTATAATAATTATTATTTAGGATCATATTACGTAATTTATATGATGATACCAAGTTAACTCACATGTACATATATTAAATTATAGGACCGGTTTGAGAAGCTCTGATGCCAGCGTATAGCTGAGTTGCAGGCTGCTAGGGGCGATGCTTAGACGTTAAATTCCAACATCCCTCCGCCCGAGATTAGTTTATCTCAGGATGAGGAGACGGCTTTTTGGGTCGCGTCTCAGGATCCTCCCACTAGCACTACCAGCCGGTATCGAGTGATGGGGTTGCCGAGGATACCAACCTATACACTACCTGGAGGTATAATATTTTAGTTTATTTTTTGTTTATGAATAAAATGAACTTATAATATTATTCATGTTATATTTATTTTTGTAGGCTCTAGCCAGCGTCTGCGTCCAAGAGTCCCCGTGGGACCATCACATACGGGCGCTGGCTTAGACGATGTTATGTTCCAGCGGGTTATGGCTGCAGTGTCGGAGAGGTTTGGTACGGATCCGATATTCCGTCGTCTGGACCTGCCCAGCCCTTCTCGCCTCCATCAGCTTGCGCATGACATTGCAGCTGGTGCCATCGCCAAGAGTACGGGTATCCCTCTGAAGCAGTTCGCCGCGATACGCGACGAGATTTTTCGGATGGAGGTTACCTTACTCATGGACGCGTTTGGGCCGATGCTGAGTCAGCCCTCGACTACTCAGGTATACTATTCGTTTTAAATTCAAGTATATATTATGCACGTTATTTAATTTTTTATTCCGTGCTGAATCTTTAATTGTTTCATATATATGGACTAATGAGTTACATTATATTGTATCAACAGGGTGACAAGAGGTTGCTCACTCCGATCAGGACGTCGACTCCCGCCCGATGATCCTCCTCACACTGAGGGCAGTACTACTGGCTTGACTTAGTTTTGTAGATGATTAGTACATATTTATTTTAGGTTAACTTAATGGGATGTTAATATTTTGTAGTTTACATGATGTTTGACGTATTGTAGTTTAAATATTGTCATTACTTTAGTTTGACATATATCTTTACTGTAGTTTTGTTTATGTTTGACATATTTAGTTTAGTTTAGCTTAATGGGATGTTTAATATACTTTAGTTTAGATTAATGGGATGTTTGACATCTTTACTTCTCATTTAGTTGATTTTTGACATATTGTTGGCCTTGGTAATTCATATTCATGTTATTAGGCCTTATTAAGTTGATGTGAATGTTATTGGATAGTTAGTTATGTTGTATGTGCTGTTGGGAAAAAAGAACAGGTTTACAGGTACAAAAATGTGGGTTAAAACCCTGGATGGTGCCAAATTAGAGCAAATATTCAAAAAAACTCTTTATTCTCGACGGAATAAGAGTTAAATTTGACGAAATTCCGTCGAAAATAGGACCATCACATGTTAGAAGTGTTTACCACGTGGCAGGCTAGACCCGACCGAATAAAATTGACGGACTCAATTCCGTCGAGGATACGTTATAGCCGACTGCAATTTCGGTCAGAAATAAATCCGTCGAAGTTATATATTTCCAACCGAACTATCGACAGACTTAATTTTGACGCTCTTATACCCGACTGAAATTCTGACCGAATATTCCGTCGAAATTAAGTTAACCTCGACGGAAAACCCTTAATGTCGACGGAATATTCCGTTGAAATTATGCCTTTTTGTTGTAGTGTTTGGTTGTGTTCTACCTTTCTCTAAACACAATTCTCATTTTATAGAGTACCCACAAGTTCCTTTTCCTAATCTAATTAGGACACTCTCACAAAATAAATAAATATATACCTACTACAAATATGACTACTTCCAAATAATATTCCTACCAAAAATAGGATTCTTTCTCATAATAGGACACCCATTAAAAATAGGACAACTTCCTTTCCATAATATATAGCAATTCTTTTCTGAATAGGATTCCAGTAGTTACCTAACAATTCCTCCCTCGACTTGAATTCCCAAACACTTCAACTTCATCTCTGAACTAAGGTTTTCAGACCCGGACCGTTCATCGAACCGAAAAATATATCGGGTGGATGGGTCACTAGTTCAACCAGTTGTCGAACTGTTATTGACCCAGTGACGTCATTAATATGTAACAAATAATAAATATATTAATTATTATTATATATTATATATAATATTTTCTTATTTAGTAAATATGTAAAATTAATTAATTTATCTACAAAGATATTAAATCATGCTCATAAGTCATAACTCAAAAGTGATAAAATCAAACACAAATAAACATAAACATCTCTAAGATACATTCAAATTCAAAAATTCAACCATAACACCTCAAGTTAGTTGCCAATCTCTTAAGCCCTCTTCACTTCAATATTAGAACTAAGAATGAACTTCTCTTCAATATAAGTTTGATAGCATGTGCTTAGTGTGAAAAAAAAATTATATATATATATATATATATACGGTCCGTATCTTAAGCTTACCCTTTATCTAACATACATTGCTTAACCCTCTTTAGCGACGGACCGGGGCGACGGTTCGGTCCGTCGCTATATATACAACCGTCGTCTTAACTTTTAGCGACGAACAACATATAGTGACGGACAACATATAGACGATGGTTGTATATATAGCGACGGACCGAACCGTCGCCCGATCCGTCACTAAAGGGGAGTAAACAAGGTATGTTGGATAAAGAGTAAGCTTAAGGTCCGGACCGTATATATATATATATATAAGTATAATTTTACTAATTCATAAATTTTTTTTGTGATAATGTGTGATTGATTTTGTTTGAATAAAATCATAATAACAATAAAGCGTATCACCATATGGTATTATCATTCAATAAAGTAGCAAAAAATAGGGGGACAAAAAAGAAAGGAAAAAAAGTTAGGAACCTGCAAAACTTAGTACCATTTCTTTAGACATGTGGTCACTATTAACACCATTCATTTACCCTCCTTGAGATTCCTAAGACAGAAAAATTGATTTCACCTTATCATCTGCAGAACTTCTCCTCTCTATGGTCTTTTCTTTTTTCCTCTCTCCTCATCTTTGATCTTCCGCATTTTTTTTGTAGGCAAGGGGCAACAAGGTGGGTTAGGGCACGGATGGGGCTGCGTGAGGGAGATGATGGCTATTGGTATTTGGTGGTGAGAGCCGTGAGAGAGATGATGGCGATAGTGATGAGAGAAATTTGATTTTAGGCACAACAGAGAAGAAGTAGAAGTACAGAGCTGAAGGTTGAAGGCAGGAGGGCTTAAGCTCTATTTTTTTTTGTAAGTAGGGAACCGGTCTAACTCGCGAACCAGTCACCAGTTCGCTGGGTCAGGCGGTTCAACCGCCGGTTCACTGGGTTTGAACTATTTTTGACTTAAAATGGGTCATTGCTCCAAACCGGACCGAAATATCCATCGGTTTCGCTTTTTATCGGTTCAACCGTCGGTCCAGTCTGGGTCTGAAAACCATGCCCTAAACTTCACTCGATGGTTGCCCTTCTTGGTCTTCTTTCCACTTATAGACTGTTCATCTAACATAAAAATTAAATTTTCTTTTTTCCTACCTTAGAGAATTAATTTGTCTTCCTTTAACACCTTGCACGGATTTTCTTTACCCACATACGTATATCCAGGTGAGGATAATTCTCCCAAATAAATTATATTCTCACCACAACTAGGGACATAACATACCTTCTCAAGAATCTTCGTAGAACCATCATGAAGTTTGAAACAACAATTTCCAACGCTTTCAATCTTTAATTACTCTATTTTTATTCACCGCATTAACGTAGCCAATTTCTCCATCTTCCTACAAACTCTCAAAGCAATCTCTCTCCTTCCATAAATTAATGATAAAAGCCTCATAATCCAATACCCATTCAACTTCATTATAATCACTCTTAACAGTTAAAACAACTTTTTCTTCAACTTCATTAAACAAATTATCATCTACAACTTTCTTTTTATCCTTAAATTTTTCTTGATACTTCCTTAAACTCTTCATGTCATCCCTTAATGTTCTGCATTAGTATTGGATGTGACCCTTCCTCCACAATAGTAGCACTCTCTATCCCTGTAATCTCTTGGCCTGGATCTTGATCTTTCTCTACTATTATCTCTACATTGACGTCTCTCTCGATTAGAACCCTCGACAGTTAGCACTTGCTCACCAATGTTATTGATCTCTTCTCCCATCAACTTTTGACTTTCTCGTAAAACAGAAATCACCTCATCTAAAATCAAAGTTGATTTTTCCACCAACAGTGTTTGAACGATCGACTTGTAAGACTTGGACAAAGATGACAGTAAGAGAACAGATTTCTCATCTTCCAATTTTTCATTTGTATTCAACAATTGAGATACTAACCTGTTAAAAGCATTTAGATGATCATGGAGATTCATCCCTTCATCCATCTTCAAGGAGTACAATTCCATCTTCAAGCACAATCTACTGATTAGCAACTTCGAAGCATAACTCTTCTCGAGTTTTTCCCATAATTTTTTCGAAACAGCCTCTTTCAACACATCATACTTTAACTCAGGTGCTAACGATGAACGTATTGTGCTTATCGTCTTTTTGCGAATTGTCTGCCAATTTGCATCTTTCACCTCGTTTGGTTTTTTCTCCTCCAAAGCTTGATCAAGTCCTTACAACACCAAAAGTTCTTGCATGCACGCAACTTTGCCACAGTGTGAAATTTGTTTTCCCATCAAAGATTGAAAAACCAAATTTACCCAAATTCGCCGCCATCATATTACGCAAAATTATTCCCTCTTACTCGGATCCAATCAACTTAGCTCTGACCACTTGTTGAGAATTAAGTCACGCAAAATAAACAATAACACTTAAAAAAGAAAAATAACACAATATTTAACGTGGTTTGGTCCTCAATGACTTAATCCACAAAACCAACTTTAATATATTAATCTCAACGGTACAACTTTTTACACGGAATAAAAGCTAAAAAAATCTCACTCACACAACAATCCAAGACCCAATTACACCATCTCTCAACTCTCTAGTATGTTACTACCTCTTGGTTGTGTTCTACCTTTCTCTAAACACGTGACTCTATTTATAGAGTACCCACAACTCCTTTTTCCTAATCTAATTAGGACACTCTCACATAATAAATATACCTACTACAAATATGACTACTTCCAAAATAATATTCCTACCAAAAATTAAAAAAATTCTCATAATAGGACATCTATTAAAAATAGGACAACTTCCTTTTCATAATAGTAATTCTTTTTTGAATAAGATTTGAGGAGTTATCTTTAACAATTTTTTCACTCAAAATATAGACGCTAAAAGGATTTGAATTACATGATCTATGCATGATTACCCTTATTGTTTGGCGCATATTATCAAACATTCGTAATATTTGCGAATTTTGTTAATAAGATTCTTTTTTGGAATGGATGACGTATTTAATTAGTTATATTTTGAAGAGAATTAATTAATAGAACAAACATGCACTAGAGAGGTTGATTGTTGAGTTTAAATTTTGTTGGATTTTCACACTACTCAAAACCAACCTGCATTCACAAGTTTTTACATGTGACAAACATATTATCAAAATGAAAGCGAATCACAGACTCAACATCAATGAGATGCATTACATAAATCAAATTACAAAAATAGTGCTAATTAATAAAGAAAAAGCTAATTAGTAGAGGCATCAATATATTACTTATAGAAAATAAACACATATATACACACATAAACGGATGATTCTGGTTATTTTTTGTGGAAAAACAATAAAATTTACAGGAACTTATGAAATAAGAACAGATAAAGCTTACCAAACTGATAGAGATAAGTAACAATCCTATATTTATTTCCTTTTAAACACAAACTAAAAAAGGCAAAACATGTGATTTATATGTGCAAATGCCTGACTGAGAGAGCACAAAGCAAACAAAAACAGAAGAAGATAAAACCTATGAATGATGCCAATCCGTTACACCAACACGGCAACACCAGATTTGGTGAAACCCTTACCTAAACATTTGATGTGGCCTAAAACACTTTAGCAATCCCTAATCCAGCAGAGCGATTTTGAGAAGACGGAGTTGCAACTAAAATCAAAGAGAACAAAAAATTGTCAAAATGAGAAATTAGAGAAACCTCAAGGAGAAAAGGAGTAACAACTGATTTTCTCAAAGGCTTGATGAGCTCCGAATTTGATCTTCACAATTGAGATATTGATACCTAGTCGCGTGATTTGGTATTCTTCAGGCTCGTTGGCTTAGAGAAGAGGGAGATTAGGGCGATTTCTAAGGTTAGGGCTTCTTGTACATGGCGGAGGAGGAGGTATATTGGATGTAGCAGGTTGAGGGCAGAGATGAAAGTTAATTGAGAAATAATTCATAGAGAGTGAGAGGGAAATAAAAAGTGAATAGAAAAATAACAAGGGAATGAATGAAAAAAAGGGTCTATATCGACGGGCACTCTATTGTCTGTAGCAGGAAGCTACTATCTTTTGGGTTGTCTTTATGGTAAGTATGTGACTGTATAGCTACGGTTTTACCTCGACCGTAGCTATAGGTTGTAGTTGTAGATCAATTTTCTTGTAGTGAGTGGTGGTCAAAGCCAAAGTTCATGAGTTAACCAAAACCCTAATTTGAAGCAGCTAATTGACGCATCATATACTAATAATTATATATTTTATATTATCCCTTTTATTTAAATTGCAACTGAAAGTTCAAACATTAAGGTTGCTATATGAAAACTTCCCATGAAAATTAATAAAAACAGTATACTCTAACGTTGCAACAATTTCTTTTTTCTTTTTTGAAATTTCCACAAAAAGAGTTCTCATATATATAAAATAACATAATATCCTCATATATAACAACACAGTTATAATATTATGCATTATTATTAAACTAAAGACTGGTAATATTTAAAAATAATAGAATTCATTTATTTAGAATGAAAGGAGTAACTAATTAATATGTTTATCGGTGTAGGAAATTAAAAGATATGTCAATTCATATATGGTGAAAGGTTATGGGTGTTAAAGGAAGCGAAGGCTGCATAAAAACTTAGTTGATCAAGTTATTACAGAATTTTCTGAAGACAAAAAGAACTGTTGTCATATTGTATCACCATGCTTTAAAATCATCATGATCGTAAAATGAACATTTGTCATGGACAGTATGAAGAAATGCAAAAGAACGCTGGAAAAAAAATTAGAGAGTTTATATAATTGGGGCCCAATGAGCAGCCCACATCCACCCACTTATTATGCGGATTTATGTGGACGGGACCCATTTATAACTTTTATTTTCTAACTATCAGCTCAAACCCATTTAATATAGACGGACAGACAGTGGCGGAACCAGAACATTTTTAGATAGGGGTCAAAATACATCAGTAAAAAAAAATTATTTATTGACGCTTAGAGTGCTTCTTTCAAATTCATTTTGGCCAATTATAGTATTTCATAACATCCTATTTCAACCCTTGTCAACATCTGAGTTGTGAGTCTAATAACTTTAAATAAATATACATATATATATATACAAGGGCGGAGCCAAGAAAAAATTTCGTCCTGGGCTACAGAATCGGAACAAGAATTAAAAACTGGAGCAGGGGACCAGAGCTGTGGCGCTCTATCTCAGCGCTGGGCTTCTGCCCAAAATTCCTAAATTTCGCATTTTTTTCGTAGTCACTTTACAATTTTTTAACTCAACCTATACACATCTAATTAGAACCAATTTTTAACATGTTATAGAAGGTATGACATACTATTTTAAAAAAATATAAACAAGTCCAAATAAATGTTTCACACAGGTTCTACATGGACTCAAAACTACTCAGCCACATCAGTTTTTTAACCAAACCAAAATTACTCAATTCACTTAAACTTACTTCTAAACCATTTCTAATTCAGTTAAGCCAATTGAGACACATATATTTTATAAACATAAGCTTTCTTGCTTACAATAACATCAAGTTTTCATTTTTAAAACTTTACAGCCTCTAAGAGAAATTTAATCAAACATGTGAAGTGCATAACTTTAAAAGACAGATCTCATAATCATTTAAAAATAATTAAGCCAATAATTTTTTAATTTTTTTTCCTTATTACTCCACCCAGCACCCACCATATATATTCCCATTTCCACAAACAATTTACAAATGCTTATAGGTAACATAACAAAATCGACACTATGACTTTAATTTCAAATGAACTAAATCTTATGTTGTACCTTTTATGAAAATTCTTGTTATCTACGTTGATATTAGTCAAATCAGTTTTCTTTTGGTGAAAATAAGCTTCAATTTCTTCCCAATTCAATTTGCAGCTTTCATTCTATTATTAGTTTCACCCGAAAACCAAGAGCAATTGATAAAAGTTTGAAGTAGTTTAGAGAGAACGAAAATATATGAAATGAGTCAAAAAACAATTAACATGGGACATGTGATGTAAAAGAACATGACTTGTAAAGATTGGGCTGGGCTATTAAGATATATAAGTACTAAATATTTGTCAAAAAGTCCACCCGGGCCAGAGCCCACCCCAGCCCATGGGTGGCTCCGCCCTTGTATATATATTAATTTCTCCCGAACTGTAGGACTATTAATCAGACTTTGAAGTTTTTAGTCAACTGATTAGCTACTTTTATAGATAAATTACAAATTATAATATTATATATTCAAAACCTTATATTTTTGTTCTGGTCATCTTCCTTGGAGACAAGACAACTGAGAGGAGCCACTCAAAGTAAGAAAATGAATTAATATCATCTCTTAATAAAGATCAAATTTAACTAACATTAGCATGTTTCAGATTCCAGGATTGGGGCGCCCCCTAGTTCCGCCCATGTAGGTAGCCATATATGGATGGAGTCGTCCCACGCCACGCCAAGAATTCGAAATTAGTCTCCAAATTAAGCCGTTACATAAAAAAACAAATAAATTTCATGCAAAACATGCAGTTGTTCAAAACAAAGAAAAATGATTTATTTTGTGGAAGCATTTGCATGTAAATATACGTGTAAGCATGAATATAGGCGCCTCACCACCTTCCAAACCCCTCCCACATGCCTAAACTCAACATCCTCCACGTACGTACTTGCCATGCAATGAATGCATACAATTAAACCCCAGCCAAACTCTACTAGCTTGCTATAAAAACCCTTCATCACCACCACTTCACCCACACCATTCTCTAAACAGCCCTGTCAATACCTATATATTCCACCACACCACACACAATGGCAAAACTCCCGGTTCTTGCCGCAGCTCTCCTTATAGCCCTTTTCGCCCTGGCCGGGGCCACCACCTATACAACCACCGTCACCACCACCATTGCTAACGATCAAGGCAGCCCAGAAGAATGCCGGCAGAAGATCCAGAGCCAGCAGCTCGATCAGTGCGCGAGTTACTTATTTCAAGGAAGCCAGCAGCCATACCGGATGGCGTTGAGAATGACGGTGGAAGACGACAACCGGGGCGGACAACAACAAGAACAAGAACAACTTCAACAATGTTGCCAGCAGCTAAGGAACATAGACTCCAAGTGCCGTTGCGCCGCAGTGGGAGAGGTGGTGAGGCAACAGATGCAAAAGGAACAACGGCAGGGCCAGCAGGTACAACAGGTTTTGCAGAAGGCACAGAACCTCCCAAGTGATTGCAATATGAAGCAGCCCCGGCAATGCCAAATCCAACCGCTTTGGTTCTAAGCAAATGGCTCCCCATGCCTTTTCTATCTATCCACTATATATCTACAACCACCTAATAAATTCAACTACTTGATTTCATATGCTTGGAAATTGTGAAGGAATAATAAAACAAACAAATGAAAGTTATTAGAACTTTAAATTATTAAACTTTCATATTAGTAGTTTTCTTCTTTTTATTTTGCATTTATTTTTAATTTTTATTTTTCCATTTGTAACCAATAAGATAAGTTTCTCTCCCTCTCTTTCCTTAATTTTCCACCTCGTTTTTCTGTGTTTGCCAAGTTACAATCATCGCAAAAACTCCTCAAATAATGTTAGAGATCCGATCCGGAGGCTCAGTTCCAAAATTTATTACTTTCATCCGTTCCAAAATTAAAAATACAATTTGACTTTTGAGATCAAAAGATAACATATTATAAACTTCAAATTGATGTGAATTTATTTAATTTTGGTTGTTACAATTATAATAACTGTGTAGTATATAACAAAATTTATTAATCACAAAATTTATTTCATTCTAAACTTTTATGAGTTATATCAATTTTAAAATTTAATATGACGTCGTTTAACCTCAAAAGTCAAATTATATATCTAATTTTGAAACAGAATTAGCACAAGATAGTAGGTCTCCAAAAAATTGAAGTTTTTTCTCTATTATTTTCTCTAGAAAAGAATTATCCAGTTTTTCAAGGCACATATCAATAACATCATTCTCAAGAATTATATATATATATATATATATATATATATATATATATATATATATATATATGGGATTCAATCCATGGCAACCGGTTGCCATGTACACTATTCCAGCAACCAACCTCTAAGCCGTAGATCAAAAGATTGGAAGGCTGAGATCAGAATTTTAAAGTACCCAGCCGTTACATGGTGTAGCGGTTTGTATAACTTCTTATAACAGCTTAGGAATTAAGTATAAGGCCCCACCTGGTCAAACCTTCCAATCATGGTCCCACACATTTAGATTTTATTAAAAAAAATGCCCACCGTTACAACAAGCAGCGACTTGGCCGTAATATTTTTTTTTTCCTTCCTCCCGTTGTCCAACTTTTTTAGATAAATAGATAAAAAAATATTTTTTTTATATTACAACCACTTTGTTAGATTTTATAAAATAAAAAAAAAATCATATTATTTATACCAACAGCTACTACCTCTTCAAATACCCAAACTATTAAAATATTCAAATGGAAATACACGTATAGGATTTATTAAAAAAAATATCAGTCGCTACTATCTGTGGCGGCTGACCGCTATTTAATATGGTTGTCCCATTTAATATTGCTATTTAATATGGCTGTTTCAAATTCATTGTCTCAGTCGTTACAGGCTGAGGCGGCTGACATTTAAAGCCTCGTGTTCCGTTCTATTTTAATATTTTAATATGTAATAGTTAATATTTCCATTTGAATATTTTAATATTTCCATTTGAAGATGATTTCCATTTGAATATTTTAATAGTTAATTTGGGTATTTGAAGAGGTAGTAGCGGCTCGTATAGATAATATGAATTTTTTATTTTTTTTTATAAAATCTTACAAAGTGGTTATAATATAAAAAAAACATTTTTTATCTGAAAAAGTTGGACAACGGGAGGAAGGAAAACAAATATTAAGGCCAAGCCGCAACTTGTTGTAGCAGTGGGCATTTTTTTTAATAAAATTTGAATGTGTGGGACCCATGATTGGAAGGTTTGACTAGGTGAGGCCCTATAATTAATTCCCAAGCGGCTACAAGAAGTTATACAAACCACTACACCATGTAGCGGCTAGGTCCTTTAAAATTATGATCTCAGCCTTCCAATATTTTAATTTACGACTTGAAAGTTAGTTGCTGAAATAGTGTTCATGACAATCGGTTGCCGAGTAGTCCCACTAACTCCCAAGGCCCCAAACCCCCACAGTCACAAAGACAAGCTACAAGCATGTAGCAGCCAACAATGAACTAATGAAGCCGACAATGAAGTTTAAGTTTAAAGCCTAGGTCACAAATTGTAAACATTTCATTTAATACATTACTGTTAATTTTTATATTGTATTTATTAATTTTAATTATTACATCAACAAAGTTTATATCTTTATTAGTTTATATGAATGAAGTTTAAATTTTTCACTTTCACAATTTATAACTTTTATATTTTTACTATTGAATATTTTTGAAATTAAAACATGTAAAAAAAATAAAAATAAAAAAATTAGGTAAAGGTTTGACCTGAGCTTGGACCGGCTTTGGCACCTGGCCTGGTTGGCAGACCTAAAATAGGTGTCATTTTCAACTCCAAAACTTGGCCTAGCCTGACCTAGTTTGACCAGGACTGAGTTTCTTCACTAAAGTGCTAACTGCTGAGCATCATATATGAATGTTAATTTCAGTCTATTTAGACTTTTATGAAAACACACAGATGAAAAGATTGAGGATTTAAAAACAAAGGATTACCAGTTTAGTTGCAGACTGATGTTTAATGTTTAGTATGTCAGGGCTTTATTTGTTTTCTGAAGCAAGTATCAAGAAGTCAGAATATTATGTATAATATGAAAATAATATACATACAAATCAATCATATTTGATGATAAAGTTTTTACTTTGTAATAATTTTATTTATTTATTAATAAAAGTATTATTTAATTAAAGACATTTAATTTATCTACATGGTGCTGTTTTTATAATATGTGATAAACCCATAGTTTTAAGCAATGTTTTTAGAATCATGATGATGATCATGCTAATGAGATCTAAATTCTTAGATAGCTTAAAACTAAAATAGTTACCAATCGTTGGATTACTAAAAAGGGGATTCGTGAATCCGGATAGATTGGTACATACGTTGCTTGCTCATTGGATGAGGATGATCGATCTCATAATCATTTGTGTAGAGACACTAAAACAAGTATGCAGGTGCTTATTGGAGAATAAGTACACTGAACGTAGCTCGCTAAGAAATACCTAATAGAGTTTTACTTGTCTATCAATACGAATTTCTTAAGTGATAGTAGTATAAATAATCTTTAGACTTGAGATCATCATTGTATTTTGTGTATGATGAGTTATACTTTGACATGTCCCTTAAGACCCTAAGGGTATATCAAATGACAAATGGTATGATTGGTTATAATAATTTATACATGGAGATAATGAATGATCAATAAAGGATCTACCACTTCTAGTAAAAGAAGAGAATGTCCTATGTGATTCGATAAATTACAACCTAGTAGTCCTTGGCCAAGACAGAATAAAATTAGAAAATAGTTTTTAATTTACATTATTTGGTGTTGTGCATTTTAGAATCGAAATACATATAATTAAATAAATTAAGACATGATAGTAAATCAATATCTTATATTTAATTAGGACATTGTATGGTAGAAGGAATGAATTATACGGTAACTATTTACTCACGGGTTCTTTTATGATTAATGCTGAAATTTATATTATCTGAAAAGTCGTTGATCGCTAATGGGACTTACTCTTATTGTAGAATAAATATTATTTATTTAAATGAATTATTAATTTAATTTTTTTATTTAAATAAGATTAGAATTATTCTAATTGATTTATTCACAACTAGTTTAATATGGAGAAACTAAAGGGTCACGCTATAAAAAGAAAAATATTTATTAAAGAAGCTAATGGCATAATTGTAATAATAAGTTAAGTATGTTTAATTTAATCTATGGTGATAGAATAAATTAAATAGCTTAATATTTATTATTTAATATTTTAAAAATATTAAATATAAATTAATAAGAGGAGTCTTATTATTATTATTAGTATTATTAGTATTATTATTTAATTCCTAAAGGAGTTTGAGAATTAATTAATACGATACTCTCTCTCTCTCATATATATATTCCTAATAAGATTAGGAACCTAATTAATTAAAGGAGTTTAATTATTTTCAATAGGATTGAAAAAACTAATTAACTAAAAGGGTTTAATTAATTAATATGAAACCCTAATCCTAAAGAGTTTAGGAGGGTTGTCTACATCTATAAATAAGAAAGTCTTATTATAGAGCAGGGTGACACATGTATCCTATTATTGGGAGAACACAGAGATTCTATAGAGATAGAAGTAGGGTTTAGCCAAACACCCACCTTCTTAGTTCTTCTTCTTTCTTGGTGAATCACCTCTAGAGGCCAAACGCTTGGGTGGCTTGCATTGATCAAAAGAAGGAATCAAACTCGTGGATTCAAGTTGGAGTAGAACTCGTACCTGTGGAAGCTCGATCTACAAGGGTATGAATTTCATCTTATTCTCATTCTTGTATGTATTGATAACTAAGCATATAGGATGATCATGGTGAAGATTTGCATAAAATTTTAAAATTCACTTTTGTTGTGCTTCCGCTTTAATTATGCAATTTGATTTCGTAATCGCACTACGTGCAAACCTAACAGTGGTATCAGAGCCTACCTATATGTTAATTATCAATTTTTGTGATTCCATGTATGTATCATATGCGATTGGATCCAATTTTTGGGCAACAGAAAATTTTCTAGTTCTGCAACCTAGCGCAACTACGTCGCGCCCCAGTTCATTCTGGGCGCAGTTGGTTCTGCAGTCTTTGTTCTATCTGGAAGGCAGCACAGCTGCGCCGCGCCCTAGTTCAATCTGGGTGCAACTGCGCCGGCCCCTGGACAGAATTGATTTTTTTTTATTTAATTGAAATAAATGGTTTATTTAATTAATAAAAGTTTAAAATAAAGGATTTTATTTTATTTTGAAATATGATTTTAGATTGCTATAAAAATTAAAGGAGTTTAATTTGGATTTGGATTTTGATTAAAAGAAAAGAGTTTATTTTGTTTCAAAACTAAATATTAGCGAAACTGTTGCCCATTAATTGATATTGATGCATATATGGAATGGATTTATTATTCATGAGATGAATGTTATTTATTGATGCATATGTATGATATGTATGATAATAAATGGGGTTGATTATGGACTATTGACCAATGTGATTGGATTTTATTTTAATTGGATGCTTGAATGTATGAATTTTTATTAAATAGGGTCTGCGTACCTCATCTTTCTCTAATTTTTTTTAATGTAAAATTTTATCTCCCTCAAGGAATTTATATTAAGTCCTAAGCGTTCAAAGATATTTAAAATATCGAACGTTGCCTTCTAGCGTGATAAATTAATAGAGTATTAAATATTTAATATGAATTTGTTGTGTCACCACAAGGCGAGTATTAAATATTTAAGATATTAATTTATCACATTTGATGCTTATAAAAAAATTGAACAATATTGTTTTTTATGAGACCCCAACTTATTATGGATAAAATTGAATGTCCTCTATATATTATTTTGAATAGTAAGGGGTTGATTTGATAGATGTGGTAAGTTATGGGTAAAATGCGCAAATATTTTAAAATAAGCAAGTGGTTATAAAATATTCATTGTTGTCGGAGAATATTCGTTTGGTCGTGGAATATTCTTGCTGTCGGAAAATATTCGTACGACGGCGCATCTATTTGTGGGCCCCATAACAAAAAACTATCGGATGACAAAAACGACACGAATGAGTTTTTTAATAATAACGGCGTAATTGTTACCATTAACACTGTTGGAATACCCGGTGGTTAAAATAAAGTAATACACGTTGTTGCACAGTAGCACACGGTATTGCACAGTATTTTTATATTATTGTTAATTCAATAATTTGTTACTGCACAGTATTTTCCATTATCAGATCAATAATTCATATTATTTGAATAATATTATTAGATAGCATTATTGACAATATCTAAGGAAGTTCTGTCTAGGAGAGGTTTGGTCACCTAATTGCGCGCCAGTAAATAGAAATCCTTATCGGAAAGCCCACTCTTTCCTGGGAACAACCTGGTTGTCAATATTGTAGTTCCATAATATTATTTATGAATAATTAATTATTAATTTATATGATAAGGAAATATTTATTCATTGTGGATATAAATGAAAGAATTAGTGCTGATGTATTTTTATCAGTATTTTGGTATGAAAAATCATTCGTATGTGGATTTCGGTCATTTTTCGTTCGGAATTTGAAAAATATTTCTTCTACAAAGTTGTAGAGAATTAAATTTTCTATGAAATGGACATAAGATTCGTATTTTTCTGATAAAATGGCTATTTATTATGAATTATTGAAGTTCCGGAATAATTGATTTTTGGGGATATAAATGTTTTTTTTAATAAAAACATTTTTTATGGTGGGCCCCACTTGTGTGGGCTGATGAAATGGTCAAGGAGGTGTGCGAAATTTTTTTATATAAATATATTATTTTATTAAATTTTCTGCTTTGGCGTTCTAAGTATTTTCCTATAAATAGGGTGCTTAGGTTAGAATTAAAAATAACACCAGAATCAAAAGTTTTCTCTCTATATAATATCGAGCGTATTTTTGTGAATATTTAGATACTTTGAGTGTTGCTATTCAGTGCAAGTTTCCTTCAGTATTATATCCGATATTTCAGCCAGAAATACTATTCTTTTGAGGTAAGGGATGTTATTTTTTTTAAAAATGATGTTATTTCTTTTAATATCATGACACAAAAATATTGGTATAAATTTTGTTATAAAATTTTTACCTTTTCATATTGGTTACTATTCACGTATACGGCATTATTCACGTATACGGCACTATTCATGGAAAAATTAAATTTTCTTTTCTTTGTCCAAGTTGGCTGTTATGGTTCCTATCTTTGATTGGATCCAAGTTTTGAACTTCATTCTTGAATTTTGCTCCACAAATAATTATTATGGAGTATTTTTAAACTTGGATAAACTGATTTACGAATCCTTAATCTTTGTCCTTTATCTCACTGGATTCGTTCTTTAAAATATTTTTCATCATCTTCAGTCCTAAATGGTGATACAAATAAATATCTTTGGCCTGTAGTGCAAAGATTGATGATTATTTGACGAATATATTTGGCCTGTAGTGCAAAGATGAATAATTACATGATGAATATCTTTGGCCCGTAGTGCAAAGTTGGACAGGTGTTGAGATGAACATGACCAACTGGTGATACAAATGAATATCTTTGGCCTGTAGTGCAAAGATGAATACTTGATTCAAGATATATATTGATTGATGTTACTGGATAAAATATTGATTATGGACTTTCAAATCATAGAATATAGTAGACATCATTTTTTACTTAATTCTTCTGATGCATTGTTATTTTCGCTGCAGTTGTTGATCTAAAACTTGTTGTCTATAATATTTTATCTGATTTGTTGAAGACTAACGATAAATTATTATTTATTATCTTAGTTATAATATTTTTTACTGGGCTAGTTGAGCTCACCCTTTTCATCTATTGTCCTCTTCAGGAAATGAGAATGTCGTAGGGACTAGTCGGGGGACAGAGTGATGGTCCGAATTAGAGCAGTAGTAGTCCTCACTATTTTTATAAAATAGTGTGATAATAATTGTAATGAGGACTTAGTTTGAATGTTTATATTTTCTACATATTTGTATTGACACTCATAGTTATGTGGTCGTATTTTGCACGACCGTGTGATATAAAAGTTGTATTTGAATTTTGTACCATGTATTTGGCGACCCAGAATGAATTGGTTAGATTGGACCTATTCTGAGAGCGTCACAGTTTTGTTGTGTTACCACAAGGATGGTATTTTTTTATTTGAATATATGAAAGTGCTAGGTTGGACTTAACTTGGATAATTTTGATTCGGATGTATCACCACTTAATCAAAATAATCTAAGAGGCAAAAGGAGTTACATGATGATGTAATTGACAAGAGTTGTCTACCTATTTATTTATATATAGTTTGTTGTGTCCCCACAATGCTATATACATTTTAAATATGATCCTTTTTTTTACTAGCAAATCTTTAATTAAATTTTCCAAAATATATATTTTGAGGGTAATATAATTTGAAGAAAATAGTGAGAGATACCAATTCAAATAAAGACCTAATTTATTTTGGTAATTAATTAAATGAATGTACATTTGCTAAAATGTTATTTTAATTTCGCATGCAAAATTTGAAAATGTCACACTCATTATCACTTCGTAGCATACTTGATGCTAACAAACTAACCAGACCGAATTACACGGACTGGTTAAAAAATCTAAGAATTGTTCTCACTGCAGAAAAGATTTCTTATGTCTTAAATTCGCATGTCCTTGCAAATGTTGCAAAAGAAGCCTCTGAGAAAGAGATTGCTACTTTTAAGAAGTGGCAAGATGATGCATTTATGACTCAATACATCAAACTCGCATCCATGATTAACGAGCTTCAACTTCAGCATGAAACTATGGATGCTCCTGCTATATTGCTGCACCTTCAAGAATTGTATGGTGAACAAAGTAGGGCTGCTAGATATGAGATATCTAAGGAGCTCTTCCGATCTCGGATGACCGAGGGCATTACTGTTGAGACTCATATCCTCAAGATAATCAATTTGATTGAACGTCTTGAACAGCTTGGGTTCATCATGGATGGGGAGTTAAGTCAAGATTTGATCTTGCAGTCACTCCCAAATACCTTCTCACAATTTGTTGTGAATTTCACATGAATAAGTTGGATACCAGCTTGCCTGAATTACTTAACATGTTGAAAACTGCTGAAGGACATTTCCCATCCAAAAAGAACCAAGTCTTATAGGTGGATGATTCTTCCAAGAAAAGGAAGAGGCCCAAGGTATATTCTAAAAAGTTGTAAACCAAGAAAGCTAAGGGCAGGGCGAAAGTCAAGGATCAAAAGAAACCTGATCCAACTAGCAAAGGAATGTACTTCCATTGCAACGAGTTAGGTCACTAGAAGAGGAACTGCAAGAAATTTCTGTTAGAGAAGAAGCTTCGAGAAGCTTCGACTTCCAATAAAGGTTTATTCATGATTGAAATTAATTTTTTTAAAAGTCAAACTTCTACTTGAGTATTGGATACCGGCTGTGGTTCTCACATATGTAATACTATGTAGGGGCTGGTCAGAAGTAAAAAACTGAACAAGGATGAAGTTGTCCTACGAGTGAAAAACGGAGCAAAGGTTGTTGCATTAGCTGTAGGGACTTATTGTTTAGCACTGCCTACGGACATGACCATTAATTTAAATAATTGTTATTTCATTCCAACAATTATAAGAAACATTATTTCTATTTCTGTATTGGATATGGATGGTTATAATATTATACTAAAGAACAATAGTTGTTCTATTTACAATAAGGATGTTTTATATGGAGTTGGAAAATTACTGAATGGACTTTACGTACTTTACTTGCATGAAAATATACTTCAAATTGAACAAACTAAGAAAAGGAACAGATATGATGTTAATTATACTTTTATGTGGCACTGTAGACTTGGTCATATTAATGAAACAAGATTATACAAGTTGCATAAAGATGCGCTCTTAGAGCTATCTGATTATGAATCATATTCAACTTGTGAATCTTGTCTCATGGGTAAGATGACTACATCTCCTTTTAGTGAAAAAAGAGAAAGAGTTATAGAGTTGTTAGCGTTGGTACACACAGACGTTTGTGGACCTATGACAACAAATGCACGAGGTGGGTATTCTTATTTTATTACATTCACTGATGATCATTCAAGATTTAGATATGTGTATTTAATGAAATACAAATATGAATCGTTTAAAAAATTCAAAGAATTCAGAAGTGAAGTAGAGAAACAAACTAGCAAGAGTATTAAGATTTATACCTACCAAATCTTTCAGTATCATCATGGGGCTATGCCCTAGAAGCGGCTGCATACCTACTTAACAAGATACCTACCAAATTCGTCCCAAAGACTCCATATGAGTTATGGACAGGGAAGAAACCAAATCTTAAGCATGTTAAAACTTGGGGTTGTCCAACTTATGTCAAAAAATTTGAAAATGATAAGCTGCAGACTAGATCTGAAAAATATAGATTTGTGGGATACCCTAAAGAAACTTCAGGGTATTACTTCTGTCATCCTACTAATCAAAAGGTGTTTGTTGCGAAATATGCTGCCTTCTTAGAAAAGGAGTTTATCCTTGAAGGGGTCAGTGAGAGTAAGATATATATTGAAGAAGTTCAAGACCCACAAATTACAACAGATCAAAGTTAAGTACCTGACCAAGTAGAAGAACCTATTGTACAACACTCTATTCGTAAATCTGAAAGAGTACCGAAGATACCTGAAAGGTATGGATTCATCATAGAAGATGACGATGAGGTACGCATCATGAATGATGATGATACATTGAATTACAAATAGGCTATAAGTAGTAAAGACTCAGAGAAATGGCAAGAAGCCATGAAATCCGAGATGGACTCTATGTATAAAAACCAAGTATGGACTTTGGTTTCAGCACCTGAGGGCATTAAGCCTATTGGGTGCATATGGGTCTTAAAGAGAAAAACTGGAGCTGAGGGCAAAGTAGAGACCTATAAGGCCAGACTGGTTACAAAAAGTTTCAAATAAAGGCAAGGAATTGACTATGATGAAACCTTCTCACCAGTAGCTATGCTCAAGTCCATTCGAATTTTGCTTGCGATTGCAGCTTATAGCGACTACGCGATCTGGCAAATGGACGTGAAAACGGCCTTCCTCAATGAGAAACTTGAGCAGAATGTGTATATGACACAGCTAGAGGGTTTTAACTCAACGGTTGGAATAAACTAAGTCTGTAAGCTACAACGATCCATTTATGGATTGAAGCAAGCTTCTCGAAGGTGGAGCATCCGTTTTGATGAGACAATCAAAGAGTTTAATTTTATCAAAAATGAGGATAAACCATGTGTGTACAAAAAGGTTAGTGGGAGCGCTGTATCATTTCATGTACTATATGTTGATGATATATTACTGATAGAGAATGATATTCCGATGCTACAGTCGATTAAAATCTGGTTATCTAAACACTTCTCCATGAAGGACTTAGGAGAAGCATCCTATATTTTGAGAATAAATATCTATAGAGATAGATCTAAAAGAATGCTTGGCTTGTTCCAAGGAACGTACATTGACACGATGCTAAAGAGGTTTAGGATGGAGAATTCCAAGAGAGGTCTCATGCCGTCTCTCCAAGAAACAGGCACCAAAGACACCTGAGGAGAGAAACCGTGAAAGTCCAATAATAATCTAGAAGGGGGTTGAATAGATTATTACAAATTAAAAATTTATCTTAGGCCTTTTTGAATTTATAGATAATTAATTTATAGTGTTAGAAATTAATATGCAAGATAAAAAAATTCAATCACACAATGCACAGAGATTTTTCTGGTTCACAACATACATCCTGGGTATGTTGCTACGTCCAGTCTCAAGCTCTTCTCCATAACTTGAGATCCTATTACTATCAGTAATAAATACTATTTTAACAGGCGGAGAAGCCTTTATAAAGTTTTATAGACAAACTTACAACTATTCCCAACTAACTATCTTGGACAGCAAGCTCAGCTCCCCCTCAAGCTTAGTTGTACCTTCTTTTAAGTTTAGTTCTATTCTATTATCTAGTCTTAAAATAACAGTCTCTTCCTCACCTCATAAATACACTAGAGACCCAACTCCCAGCTGACCTCTCTAAGACTCTGGTCTTGGTCAAAGAATTACTCGTTTTTCTCACAGATACATAAAATAAACTAACTCTGACTTTTCCGTTTTTACAAAAGATTTTGATACAGTTGTGTTTCTAAGATAAGCAGATAGCAATTTAAGATCAAGTAATAAAAGTTCAATAACTTTTATGTGAGAGAAGTGCTTCTGTGTAAGCAGATATAATTTTAAGCTTGTAGATACACTTCTTAATTAAGCAGAAAAATAGTTTGAGTGTATTTTAAATAATGCTTCTGAAAAAGCAGATAAATATAAGTTTATAGAGAATTTTATACTTTAAAGATTTAAAGTATAAATTAAATTTCAAAAATTAAGAATTAATTTATGCTCAAATAATTTATGATGCCAGATATCAAGTATACAAGATAAATTAAGTTGGCAATACTTGATATAATAAATTTATTTGTTTAACTCAGATAATATATAAAAATATTTTATCTATTATGTAAATAATATATAAAGGAGGCCACTTAGAATTTTAAATACCGTTTGAACAATTCACGCTATCATATATTCAAGAATGAAAAAATTCAAATTGTTTCGGTGTCTAAGTACTGACCAAATTTATATTTTTCACACTTGTATATTTATATAAATATTTTCGATAAACAACTGGGGACAATCCGGAGAGTTTTCTATGATAATTATCTCATGGTCAATCAAGTGTTAATCTATAATATTTATATAAATAATGGATATATCTAAAGTATTTATATAAATATTTTTTGATCGACAACTTGTGACAATCCGGAGAATAAGTATCTCAGGGTCAATCAAGTGTTAATCTATTTATATAAATAATAAATATATATGAAATACTTATATAAATATTTTCGATAGACAACTTGTGACAATCCAGAGAATAAGTATCATAGGGTCAATCAAGTGTTAATCTATAATATTTATATAAATAATGAATAGATGAAATATGAATATATATAATTGTGTAGAACAATGTATATTATTATATCTATAGCAATAAATAAGTAAGAGAATTTAATCAAGCAATTTAAACAACTTATCTCAAGTACTTGTGACCAATTTTCTCTTCCTCAAATAATCAGAATTTAGAAGTAACAAAGAGAGATTAAAGCTTTAGAGAGAATGTAGGCAAGGAGTAAGTTTTTCTTGATAGTAAATTGGTAAATTGAAAATGAAGAAAGGCTTCCTATTTATAGGAAATTCAAGCTTGTGGCAAAATGGCCTTTTTAGAAAATTAATGGATGAAAATCATTTGGTTAAAAATCACACAGATTTCCCAGTCATCAATTCATCCGAATTTGAAGACTTCGGATCCTTTTTAAAGTTGTCAACTTCTTGCATTTAATGCTCATTTAATTTTTCAAAGTTCATTCTATAGCATTAAAGTTCATTCTATAGCATTAAATGAGCATTTGCTTCTTTCTTTCACAAATCAAACTTCTCAGCACATACACGGCAATCTTTGTCCCAAAATATGTGTTATTTCCTTTGGTCAAATTTTACAATTAATGCAATCCTTTTCTCTTTCTTTGTATACACGAAATGCACACACACATATGCACAAAACAATAAATTTAGCATGTATGCACACAAATATTTGAATGCTCCAAGCATTACTTCGGTCAAGACTCCTTTTTGTAAAAATAATTTTTAAAACTTGAATATAATATTTTGAAAGAAAATAGGAATCCTTGAAAATATTTTTGGTCAAAATAAATAAGATAATTAAAACAATTATAATATAAATCCTATGTAGAGGATTCTACCCTTTTAATTAATTTATTTACTAATTATTGTTATCATCAAAATAAATCTAAAAGTTAGAGACCCAACAGACCGTATGAGTAAGATATCTTATGCTTCAGTAATAGGATCTATCATGTACGGTATGATATATACTAGACCTGATGTCACTCATGCACTTAGTATAACGAGAAGATATTAGTCGAATCCAGGAGAAAAACCACTGGAAGGCAGTGAAAAATATCCTAAAGTTCTTAAGAAGAACTAAGGATGTATTTCTTGTCTACGGTGGGTCTGAGTTGAAACTAGAGGGCTATACACAGACTCAAGTTTTCAAATGGACCAAGATGACATTAAATATATTTTGGGGTATGTGTTTACCTTAAACGGTGGCGCAGTGAGTTAGAAGAGTTCCAAGCAGCAAACAGTTGCTGATTTAGTGACAGAGGTAGATTACATAGCTGCAAGTGAAGCTGCAACGGAAGATGTTTGGATAAAGAAGTTCATAACTGAACTTGGTGTGGTTCCTAGCATTAGAGGAGCAGTACCTTTATTCCGTTACAACACCGGAGTTGTTGCACAGGCTAAGGAACCCAAGTCTCATCAAAAATCCAAACACGTGTTGCGACGGTTTCATTTGATTAGAGAGATCATTGAAAAAGGAGATGTCACTCTAGAGCGAGTGGACTCTCAAGACAACATTGCATATCCATCTACTAAAGCTTTAACACAACAACTATTTGATCGTCACTTAGAGAAGATGGGTATGAGATACCATGGCGATTGACTTTAGTGCAAGTGGGAGTTTGAAAGTAATATGCATACAAGTCAATCATGTTTGATGATAAAGTATTTACTTTGTAATAATTTTATTCATTTATTGAAGTATTATTTAATTAAAGGCATTTAATTTATCTACATGGTGTTATTTTTATAATATGTGATAAACTCATAGTTTTAAGCAATGCTTTTAGAATCATGATGATGATAATGCTAATGAGATCTAAATTCGTAAAAAGCTATCATTGGATTACTAAAAAGGGGATTAGTGAATCCGAATAGATTGGTATATACGTTGCTTGCTCATTGGATGAGGAAGATCGATCTCATAATCATTTGTGTGAAGACACTAAAGTAAGTATGTAGGTGCTTATTGGAGAATAAATACACTGAACGTGGCTTGCTAAGGAATACCTAATGGAGTTTTACTTGCCTATCAATATGAATTCCTTAAGTGATAGTAGTACAAATAATCCTTAAACTTGATATCATCATAGTATCTTGTGTATGATGAGTTATACTTTGACATTTCTCTTAAGACCCTAAGGGTATATCAAATGATATGATTGGTTATAATGATTTATACATGGAAATAATGAATGATCAATAAAGGATCTACCACTTCTAGTAAAAGAAGAAAATGTCCGATGTGATTCGATAAATGACAACCCAGTAGTCCTTGGCCAAGGCAGAATGAAATTAGAAAGTAATTTCTAATTTGTATTATTTGGTGTTGTGCATTTTAGAATCGAAATACATATAATAAAATAAAATAAGACTTGATAGTAAATTCATGTCTTATATTTAATTGGGATATTGTATGGTAGAAGGAATGAATTGTACGGTAACTATTTACTCACAGTTTCTTTTATGATTAATGTTAAAATTTATATTATCTGAAAAGTCATTTATCGCTAAGGGGGCTAACCCTTATTGTAGAATAAATATTATTTATTTAAATAAATTATTAGTTTAATTTATTTATTTAAATAAGACTAGAATTATTTTAATTGATTTATTCACAACCGGTTTAATATGGAGAACCTAAAGGTTCACACCATAAAAGAAAGAATATTTATTAAAGAAGCTAATGGCATAATCGTAATAATAAGTTAAGTATGTTTAATTTAATCTATGGTGAGAGAATAAATTAAATAGCATTATATTTATTATTTAATATTTTAAAAATATTAAATATAAATTAATAAGAGGAGTCTTATTATTATTATTATTATTTAATTCCTAAAAGAGTTTGAGAATTAATTAATAAGATACTATCTCTCTCTCATATATATATATATATATATATATATATATATATATATATATTCCTAATAAGATTAGGAAGCTAATTAATTAAATGAGTTTAATTATTTTCAATAGAATTGGGAAGCCTAATTAATTAAAAGAGTTTAATTAATTAAGAATAATGCTAGAGACACAACTTATTCTGTAATTATTTTATAATTTGTTGATGTGGCATACTCCACATCAGCTTTTATGTGGAGGCAAAGACTACATTAAAATAATTTGTTCATCAATATACTAATGTGGAGTATGCCACATCAGTAAATTATAAAATAGTTGTAAAATAAGTTGTGTCTCTAGCATTACTCAGTAATTAATATGAAACCCTAATTCTAAAGAGTTTAGGAGGGTTGCCAACATCTATAAATAAGAAAGTCTTATTATAGAACGGGGTGACACACTTATCCTAGTGTTATGAGAACACAGAGATTCTATAGAGATAGAATTAGGGTTTAGTCAAACACCCACCTTCTTAGTTCTTCTTCTTTCTTGGTGGATCACCTCTAGAGGCCAAACGCTTGGGTGGCTTGCATTGATCAAAGGAAGGAATCAAACTCGTGGATTCAAGTTGGAGTAGAACTCGTACCTGTGGAAGCTCGATCTACAAGGGTATGAATCTCATCTTCTTCTCCTTCTTGTATGTATTGATAACTAAGCATATAGAATGATCATGGTGAAGGTTTGCATAAAATTTTAAAATTCACTTTTGTTGCGCTTCCGCTTTAATTACGCAATTTGATTTCGTAATCGCGCTACGTGCAAACCTAACACAATACCTTAATCCTTATATTTTTGGATTTTGACTTTTTTTCGTAATACTCTCTCTATTTCAAAATTAGAGATATAATTTGACTTTTGAAGTCAAATGACATATTAAACTTCAAATTAATGTGAATTTATTTAATTTTAGTTGATACAATTATTATAACTGTATTAGTATATAACAAAAACTATTAATCACAAAATTTATTTTATTTTAAACTTTTATAATTTATACAAATTTTAAAATTTAATATGTCGTCGTTTGATCTTAAAAATTAAATTGCATATCTAATTTTAGAACAAATAGAGTAATATACTTTTGCATTTGCCCGGGAAAAAAATTGACAGTCTATTGATTCTGACTTTGCTATGAAATAAACTTGAATTTAATAACTTGCATAACTAAAATAAATAAATAAATCTTACCACTAAGCTAAACTTAACTGGCAGATTTCATATGCTTAGAAATTGTGAAGGAGAAACAAAATAAACAAATGAAAGCTATTACAACCTTATTAAACTTTCATGTTAGTATTTTTTTTAAAATGTACGGGCATTGTATACATTACATGGGTTTTTCTTCTTTTTATTTTACAATTTTTTTTGAAGAAAAAAAAAATCCATTTTTATCCACTAAGATAAGTTTCTCACCTTTTTTTCTTAACTTCCTCCATCCTCCACTTAGAGATCCTTTGGAGGATCAGTTACAAAATTACTACAAGATAGTGTCGGGTCTCCAAAATAAATCGAGTTTTTTCCTCTACTATTTTCATAAGAAAAAAATTATCTAATTTCTTCAAGGCACAGAACACTACCATCATTCTCATGAATTTATATATATATATATATATATATAGAGGATAAGGCTCTGGAACGAACAGTTCGTTTACTAACATATGTAGGGTCCAGTGTTGATAGTTGTTGATTGGATGAGAATATTAATACTAATTACGAATATATGATGGTACATAATTAGGCCAATCAACAACTATCAACACTGGACCCTACATATGTTCGTAAACGAACTGTTCGTTACAGAGTCTTATCATATCCTATATATATATATATATATATATAATGGGTCTGGCTCTCCAGTGAACTCAAAAACAAATTGGCTATAGCGACGGATAAAACTGTCATTATAGCATAGAAAGCTAGTTTTCGCAACGGTTTTGTATGTCGCTATAGCCAGTTCGTTTTTGGGTGTGATCGTTGGAGAGTCGGACCGTATATATATAATCACGTTCAAGAGCACTTAAAGATCAATATTCCCTTAAAGAACAATACTACTTAAAGGATCCGTTTTTTTCTTTTTTAACATTCTCTCTCCTCAGTCTTCCTTCTTGAAATTTCAGACACTTCCTTCTCCAAATTTCAGAGCGAACGAAGCCCTGGAGCGAAAAACAAATCAAATCTTCACAAATCGGAAGCAAGAAGAATCTTCACAAATCGGAAGCAATAGAATGTTCACAAATCGGAAGAAATAGAATCATGCCCTAGAATCGATTCCTTCACAAATCGGAAGTCCAAATCTTCACAAATCGGTAAGCCGTTTCTTAGCTACCCGCCCCGTCTCTTCCTATATTCTTCCTTTATTTGTACTCTTAGAACGCGGTTGCATTTCATTTATAATTTGTTGGTTATCCTAGAACTCCCAGTTTGTTTCCCCTCTGTTACTAGTAAATTTTGCTCCTGTAGTTAAAAACTTTGTGCTGATCTCAGCATTTTCAACCATTTTGTACCTTAATTTTTGGGTAACTATTCATCTAAAATGATTACACATATTCCCATGCATAAGGTAGAGGCAGCAGGAGGTTTTTGTTGGAGGTGGGGCGGGTTATATAACTTGTTGTAGAGCGATTGTTTCTTAATCATGATTTAGACCTTCATATAGTTCAATTGTGAAATTTTTGTTGTGGGGAATTAGATTTTAATATATAAAATCCCCTGTCAATTAGGCTTCTTGAATATATATGATTAAACTAATTGTAGCCATAGATGAGTTAAACTTGCATGATACTAATTGTGGTGATCGTCATGTATACTTTGATGTGAGAATATCAACTTATTGTTGGACTTTTCTTTGAACAAGCTGCATGTAGAATATTAATTGTGATGTATATTTCAAGTGTATATCCTTTTTCTGTTCATTTGATTTATTTTGATTATGTTGCATGCACCACATCCCCAACACCGGAAAGAGTCAACTTAAATGGCCGCAGTTAATCACTGCCATCGTCATCGGTCAGCTATGTTGAGAACTTCTTAAACTGATATGAATCCTGGTCTTCTATAGATGTCAAACTGCAAGAGTAAGTACTTTTTATTCAATTTCCTTTGATATGAAGTTTGGTTTGAAAAAAAATTCTTTTTTGGCAGCCTCATGGTTGGAGTATTTCATGTGGTATGATCCTCCGATGCAGCCGAGAGCCATTCAAGTGATTCCTGGTTTGTTGAGGAAGTTGCGAGCTCTTGAAAATGAAGCTGAAAATGTTAGACGTAAATAGAAGATTTACTTGATAATCATATGGGTTTCCTTGATTTTTCTACTATGGAATTTCTTTGGAACCATCTTTGTACAAGAAGATGCCTAAATAGGAATATTTTGTAATTAGAATTTTGGAGATGGAATAGTTAGGATAAAAACTCAAACTTCCATGTCTCTGTAAGTTCTAACGACCAAGTAAGCTGTTTGGGGGATCATTTTAGTTTATTTACCTGTTTCATTACTTGTTGCATTTACTTTTAAGTCTTTTTGTGTCTTATATTTTAAAATCAGTAAGGACTAGAATACATGCAGTAAATGGCATACAATCTTCATCATTCAATGCGAGTGCTATTCAGCAAATTTATTTTTATTTTTATCATGTCAAGTACAGAGATTGGAACCTGCAACAATGAGATCATATGCTCCCCCCCCCCCCCCCCCCCCCCCCCAATTAAGCTAACAATCAAGTTCTGAACCAGATGAGATTGTATAAAGCCTCTTATTTTTACTGGCATATCAGTTCAATTTTTGGTTGCTGATACAAAGAATCTTGAATTACACAGCCAAGTTCATTACCACATGCAAATGATAAGGCAGGAATGAAGCCATAAACTGGATTAATTAATCTGACACACCGGGAGTTTGTTCTACTCAAAAATACAAAAGTGTGTTTGGTAACCATGACCCAAAAATACAATCTAAAGTGAACCAAGTATCTTATCATAAAGTTCATAGTAATTCAATGCGATTCAGAATGACGGTTACGCTAGGTACTAAATGAAAATAAGAACTGAAAATATGAGAATAATTTGTCATCCAAAAGGTCAATCCACGCATCCTCCCCTTCAAGATCCTCTCGGTTACTTCAGTTGGTTTTCTTCTCATTATTCTCTTCTAGCTTTAGTGTACGAGTGAAAGCAACATGCATGTAGGTGCTATTGTTGCACTTGGTTGGGTAATGTTGGTGTGGTCTTCCGAAATGCATGCTTTCTGCAACGTTCAAAAATGTTGTTGTATATCAAATCAAATTGAACTCCTGCTCTTTCTCGATTTACTATGAAAAGAATGTGATCGCCTTCCACAATCTCGTAATACCTGCATCAATCGCAAATTTCACATAGTGTTAGCAAATAGAATCCTTGGCAATTTTCTAATTCAGTTTGCTATTGTAGAGCCAGCCAAGGTTCTGCATATTTTCATCTCACACAAATACATCAAGAGATCAATCAACTTTGAAACTAGCAATTCAAATATTTACTACTGAACATTGTTTCCCTTTTTTATTTTTACAAGTGACTCTTTGCACCATGTACATTTCAAAAAAATTATGTCTAGGCAGTTTAATGGATTCATTTAGTAGGGAAGAAATGATTTGTCCCATCATCACAAAGAAAAAATTAGAACAAAAAAAAGAGTAGACACAGATTTGCCTTCTATAAAGTTGACTCTCAGACAAATACATATGGTTTGTCCCTCTACTTTAGGGGCATTTTTCTGCTACTGATAACATATGGGAATATCACCGCTGGAAGCACTTCAATATTCCCAAAGAACTGTTCTCATGTATTTTTCCAACAAACCAGTGAACAACAATAGGCCTCAAGGAGTGGCAAACCATGGCCATCACTTTTTTACTCCAAGACTATCAGTGAAGTCATTTCAGATATTGTTGATAAAATTGCACTTTCAGGTAGAAATATAGAAAAATATATAACAAAGAAAAATTAAAAAAAAAAAAAGCACAACTACCTGACTTGTAGGTGATACCATATATAAGTCACTCTCATGATTACTGCAATTCTGAAGGACACTCTGTACAAAAAAAAATTCCAAATTAATACAAAAATATAGATATACAAGTGTTGTTATAGCAATCTCAGTTCCACCTGTGGGTGAATCACTATCATCATCTACACTTGGATCCTGAGTAGCATCAACATTTGATTCTCCAATTCTACATTTAAACAAATAGCAAAGTCAAATTTAAACAAATAGAAAAGTCACTATTAAACAAATAGCAAAGTCAAAATAAGTAAACTTGTTTACCGATTATTAAGCGTTGGGCAGTTTCTTTTGTCGTGTGTGACACCAACTTTGCTACATCCATGACAACGTCTCCCCTTGGGATTTTTTGTTTTCCCCAAAGCCTTTCTTTGCCACCCTTCAGCCTTTTGCCACACCCTTTTGCACGCACTTGGTTGGGCTTAATGTAATTATGTTCATAAGTCCCAGTCATGTTAACTGATTTGGATACACTCATTCCACCAGACTCCATTTCATTGTTTAGTTTGGAACCATTATTCCCAATTATTTGCTTGACTTCTCATATCCATTATCGAAACATTCTTTTAATACATTTGTGGCTTCTTCATTTGTGAGAGCACTATCAATCATCTCTAAAGATTGTTGAATCAATTCACTCCGCAAGAGTAAGCATGGCTTGTCATCTTTTATCTCCACACCATTATCATCAATTACACCACTTGATTTTGCTGTTTTTGTCCACCTTTTCAAAATGTATTTTGTAGGTAATTTGTCAAGATTATGATACTTATACAAGTAAGCTATCACATGCCGACACAGGATTCCCAAACTCTCAAACTTTTTACAAGTGCATGTTGCATAATCCAAAATTTGTCATACTAAATTTCTCTTACTTTAAACTTGCTGACATTCCTTCGGTAAATCTTATATAAATGGTAGTTGACATCCTCCTTCATAAGTTCAAACCTATAATTCAAGCTCTCGCACAACTCTTCTTCAAATTTATAATATATAGATTGTGTATAAATGTCAACCATTTGAACTAAGAAGTCATGGCGATATTTCATTCTCGGCCTCTCAACCAAATCTTTGTTATCCGAAACCAACTATGCATGTCGTTGATGTTGAAGGCCCCGACCAAATTGAATCATAAAATCCACTAAAGAATTCCTTTTAGAAACAAATTTTTTTAAAAATGCATGACAACTCTCCGCTCATTGGCTACTTGACATGCCGGCTGAGAAAATATGATTCACATGTGCGGGTACCCATCTACAACGGATGTCATACATTGATTGTAGCCATTTATTAGCATTCAACCCATTTTTCTCCATCAATGCTATCCAAGTAGAGTCAAAATTTTCCACAGTCTTCGAATTCCAAATGCAATCTGCAAACTCTTTATAATAAGCATTGTATTTTACCGAGTCAATCTTCTCTGAAAATTTGGTCAATATGTGCCAACTACAATACCTATGAAATGTATTAGGAAGAATCTGTGAAATGGCATTTGTCATAGCCGAATCCTGATCGATGATAATCATCTCAAGTGCATCACCTGACGTTACTTCCAGAAAGCACTTGAAAAGCCAGACAAAACTAGCTATGGTCTCATCACTCAAGAAAGCACAACCAAATACAGTAGTTTGACCATGGTTATTAGCCCCCATTAGTGGTGCAAATATCATTCCGTAACGATTAGTATTGTATGCGATATCAAAAATGACAACATCACCGTAAAATCTATAAGCCCGTCTAGAAGTTGCATCGGCCCAAAAACAACGAGTGATCCTTTTTTCATCGTCTGTGTCAATTGTGAAAGTGAATGAAGGATTTTTTTGTTGTTCTAACTGTAAGTACTCATTCAACATATCCCAATCATGTCCCTTCAAGTCATTGCGCTTGTCTCTTTTAAAGTTATACAAATCTCGTTGCATGCAACCAATATTTTCAAACTCACCCGCCTGCACTGCAAGAAAATTGTATTGTTGGTATTGTGGTATATTCACTGTGCCAAGTTGCTGACTCAAAGATTTTTGGATAATTGACACATTACGCTGCAATCGTAAAAGATGCCTCTTATGTGGGGTTGACAATGGGTGACAATGACCCTCCTCAATTTTAGTAATTACGTACAAGTCATTTCTTTTTACCACTATAATTCTTGCACTACAACCTTCTTTTGTAGATCCACTTTTTTTTTACATCCTCATCGGCTAATAGTTTGCCCTTTCCTTGCTTATAACACACATATTCCTTCCTACAAATCTCATCGCTACCCGCCCTTTTTTTCTCATTAAACTTTCGTACACTAAAACCAGCGTGCATTGCATATGTATTGTAAAAAGTGTGAATATCATCTAATGTTTGAAATTCCTGACCAAACTTAGATGTAAACTCATCGGCTACTTGAGGATAGTAGACAACAGTATTAGTATGGTTCACATTCAACCCCTCTACACTCGAGTCATCCCCATCCATTTCTATTTCCAAATTCATTTCTACATTATCCCCGCAACTCCCTATTTAATGGTCCATGTCATCCATTATATTTACACCTGGACAAACAGAAATTTACTTGAACTTGTGATATCACCAATTAGAAGAATTATTGAGATAATAACTATCTTGCAGGAAAAATTTTCATCACACAATTCTGAATGCAAAGAAAAATTTGAGAGAGAGGTAACATTGCATTCTAGAGCCAACAAAACAAAAACAAAATGCTCTGTATCAATTAATTCAACAGGTTTAACCAACTGCAAATTGATTTCAGAGGGTGAGACTTCCAAGTACATCTCTATTTTATGTTATTTTCTAGCTTAGAATAATTTAATTGCACTGATCTCAGAAGGATCAATTTTTGCAAGGGAAAGAAAAGATTGTGGAGAACTAAATAAGATTATTGTAATTTCACTTTCACATTGTTTTTCTTCCTAAAAAGGGAACTGTAAATAAGCAGACAGCAAGAAGAAACTGTTATTGGGCATATTAAAAAAAGATACCTCATAGTCCCCCAAACAATAGCTGAACTAACCAGATAAGAGAGATCAACTAATTAAAAAATAAAATATTAACATCAACTAGCTGAAACTTCAATCCAAGCTAGATAAAAGTAATACAATTAGACAAATTTGTCTTTGAGGAAATAATCCACGAAGGGCTTACCGATTTGTGAAAACTTCGAAGTCCGATTTCTTCCGTGTTCCGATTCTAGGGCACGATTTCTTCTCCACTTGAGATCTGGACTTATGAAAGCTCTATTTGTGAAGATTATAGGGCTTCGTTCGAAGGTTTTGTGAAGATTTCTTTTCCGTTCGAAGATTTTGTGAAGATTTCGTTCGAAGCTCGATTTGGTTTTGGAGAAGGAAGTCTGAAGCTTGTCTTTGAGGAGAGAGTTGTCTTTGAGGAGAGAGAGTCTGAAGCTCGTCTTTGAGGAGAGAGAAGGCTAAAAAAGAAAAACACGGAGCCTTTAAGTAGTATTGCTCTTTAAGGGGATATTACTCTTTAAGAGTGTTAATGCCAAGTTTTGTTGGCGCGTCCAATCACCAAATCCACGCGCTCAAACCTGCACAATAACACGTCACAAACGAAGCTTGACGGCTGGGGCCGCCGGGTGATAGCTCCGGTGTGAGAATAAGTACAGGCTGGTCACAAGGTTAACAATGGAGGCAGTAGTGTATAGTGCTCAAGTGAATATTACCTGTTACCATTAGGTCAAGCCTTGTATTTATAGTCATTCTCACCGCCTCTAGAGTCCATGTCCCAGTCGAATTAGGACTCCTAAACATGGCAGTTACCATTGTTTGGGTCCAACGCAATCTCCTTTAAAAGTAAAAGTTGGTGGTTATCCAACCACTTGCCTTATAAGAGTTGGTATTGAGATAGGATTAGGGTTAAAACCCTTAATCCTTTAGACTCCTTATTGCTCCGGGCTCCATCCGAAAAATAACCTTCGGTATGGGCCTTACAAAGTGGTCTGAACCCCGTCCCGAAGGGCTCGGTAGTCCGATCCCGATCATTACCTATTCGGTCTAGGCTCCGGCCCGAAGGGCTTGGTAGTCTGATCCCGATCATCATTATGTTGGACTGGGCCCCGGTCTCGTGGGACTAAGATGTCTGATCCGGATAATACCAGCTGGGTCTGGGTTCTGGCCCAACGAGCTCAGATACCCGATCCCGAACTCTGCTACCCCAACCCTGGCTTTGGCCCATTGGGCCCGGTAAACTTCTCTCAGCCCAGGCCTTCTGTCCATGTAGGGGTCGGTGGATTATATCTGAACATTTCCCCCCAGTCTCTCATGATAACAAGTCTTTAATGGGATATTTAATGAGAGATTTGAGGAGATGCCTGGGTAATCCAACCGACCTAATTAATGCAGTACACGTTACACAAGAAATGAACGGCCCAACGTCATTATTAGCCGCCTCTTGAGATTCGTGCAGCGATCATTATAAATACCCCCTCTCTGCCCCAACTATTACTCTTTGCGAGCTCTTCTTCTCTAAGCCTTTTTTTTCTGAAAACTTTTACCGGCAAGGGCGATTTCCGGCAAGCAGTTTTACCACTCCGTTTCGATACTATTTTTTTTAGGCCTCAGATTCTTCTCATTTCTCGTTCTAATGGCAGAATCTAGCAACCCTATTACTCTTATCACCTCTGATTTGACCCCTCCCCCACCGAGGCCACTCCCATTTCTACTGATATGGCCGCCGCTGTAACTATCGTCAACATTGATTTGGTGCCGGTTGATTTGACGGAAGTTCTTGTTGGTGACACCACCGATGGTGCCGAGGCTGGGATTCGGGCTTCCTACCAATCTGAGGTGGACTTCTCCCATATCAACACCAAATCCACCATCACTCCCACCCAACTTTCTGACGCTCAGAAACTTTTCAACATTCCCCAAGAGTACAAGCTTCGGGTGCCAAGACCCAATGAGAGGATGTTCTGGCGCCCCGAAGGCAAGTGGGTGGCCGTCCCGATATATGCTCTGAGGTATGGGGTCCGTTTCCCACTTCATGAGTTTATTGTGTCCTTTATCTGCTTTGTGGGGATCGGGTTCACACAGCTTGTGCTGAACTCGTATATCCACTTAGTAAGCTTCATCGCCATCTGTCAAGAACTAGGGGTTACCCCCAGTCTTGATTTTTTCTTCGTATTATTTTCAGTCGGCAAGTCCAAGGAGCCTGGCTTCCGTCAGTTAAATAGGATTTCTGGCCTAGCTACGTTCGCCAAAACCCCCTCTAGCAACAAGGGATGGCACAACCAGTGGATGTTCGTCAAGGGGACCGATCTGCAGTTACTTTCGAACTGGTCGTCTCCCGATGACACCATTGTGAAAGTAACCACCTTTCCAACTGCCCGAAGATATGAGTTCGTTGCCCTTGACGGCTATAATAAACAGCTCCTCGAGGAGAGGACCCTTCTAAAAGAGAGGGACCTGGACCAGCAGAACGCCCTTCTGATCCTCCAGAGTCAAATTTCCGAAATGCATGCCCAACAGATGGTGTTGATGAGGGAGAATTCGTCTCTGGAGTCAGAACGTGCTGAAGCCATACAACGAGCTGTTCAACAATACCGAGAGTCTCCCGAACTCCGTGATATGGTCATGGCCCAGTTTGCTGAAGGCTATGACGCTCATCGGAAGAGTGCTCGAGGTAAGATGGATGCCGCTGGTTTGGATGCTGCTGTTCTCGATTCTTCCGAAGGAGAGTCTGATGCCGGATATGATGCTGATGGCGAGGCTCCTGATCTGTAGTTTAGGATTTCACTTGTAATTTTTTGTCGTCTTTATTTTTTTTGTAACTTTGCCCGATCGGATCTGCGTGTAACTTTGTCCGATCAGTTCAAGTTGTTTTGTAACTATTCTGATCGGATCTGTTCATCGCTAGTCCGATGGGTTTTGTAGACTTTTAGAATATAAATGAAGAACAAAATTTTGCGAAGAGAAATCCATTTCATTTTATTGATGTATAAAGCAGCTTACATAAGCAGATGTAAAGAACTACATAACTCTTACTGATAATATTTTCTAAGTCTTCCAGCATGCCATGTATTCTTTACCTCTGTACCATCTAATGCTCGAAGCCGATAAGTTCCCGGCTTCGGCACTTCAGTTACTTCATAAGGACCCTCCCAGTTCGGCATTAACTTACTCTTGTTCTGGGGGGTAGATGCCTCTGCTTCCCGAAGAACCAGGTCCCCGACCCCAAACCTCCTTTGCTTCACATTCTGATTGTAGTGTCGGGCCGTTCTCTTCTGGTATATAGCGAGTCTTATCGATGCTGAATCCCGAACCTCATCCAACAGATCTAAATTCACTCGTAAACCATCATCATTGTATAATTCTTGGTACCGACTGATCCGAAGTGTTGGTGATCCGATCTCAACTGGTATCAATGCATCGGTTCCATAGGCCAGTCTGAACGGTGAGTCCCCTGTTGTGGTCCTCGTCCGATACGCTCATAGGACGCTGAGCAGCTCTTCGGGCCATCTTCCCTTTAATTCATCCAACCTTCTTTTGATTCCTGTGAGCAGGATCCTGTTGGTGACTTCTACCTGTCCATTGGATTGGGGGTGGGCCACTGAAGTCTTTCTGTGTTAGATGCCTAACTCTTTTAGGAAAGTTTCGAACTTTGACCCCACAAATTGTCTGCCATTATCCGAGACCAAGACCATCGGAATGCCGAACCGGTAAACAACATGCTCCTTAAAGAACTTGAGGCATTCTTGTTCGGTAATCTTCTGTAATGGTTTGGCTTCCACCCACTTTGTCATATAGTCGATTGCGACGATTACGAAAGTGGCCTGCCCTTTGACCTTCGGTAATGGTCCCAAGATATCAATCCCCCACATAGCAAATGAAACTGGGGATAAGACCGAAAACAACTCCTCGGGAGGTCGATGTGGGATAGAACTATATAACTGACACTTAGGACATTTTTTGACATAGTCCTTTGCTTCTTGAAAGATGGTCGGCCAATAGTATCCCTACCTCAGAATTTTGTAAGCCAATGACTTGGCCCCCATGTGATCCCCACAGATTCCTTCATGTACTTCCTTCAGTGTGTACTCAACCTCCGAAGGCGTCAGACATTTAAGTAAAGGAGAGGTGAAAGCCCTTCGGTACAGATCCCCATCAATAAGAACTAAGTTAGAGCTCCTGTGCTTGATTTTTCTAGCGTATATGCGATCCGAAGGCAGAATCCCCTCGGCCAAGTATGTGATGTAAGGCGTAAGCCAACAGTCGAGCCGATCCAGGGTTAGTACGTCTGACCTTTGAACACTAGGTTGGTCTAATACTTCCGAGTATACTGATCCAGTGAAAGTACTTGCTTCGGTTGTGGCTAGTCTGGCTAGGGAATCTGCTACTGTATTGTCTGACCGATCGATCCTTAGACAGCTGTACGACCAAAAGTATGAGAGTTTGTTTTTTACCTCTGCCAGGTATTTTGCCATTCGGGCCCCTCGGGTCTCATACTCTCCCGATATCTGTTTGACCACCAGCTAGGAATCACTGTACACCACTATCTTTTGTACCTCTAGGCATCGGGCTAATCTAAGTCCGGCTAAAATAGCTTCATACTCGGCCTCGTTGTTGGTGGCCTTGAATCGAAACCTAATGGCCTGTTGGACTCGGAACCCTTCGGGACTAGTCAGAATGACCCCCGCTCCGCTGATGTCTGAGGTAGATGACCCGTCCACGTAGAGAGTCCAGACCGTTTGTAGTAAGCCGGCTTCGGTGACCGAAGCCACATCCGGTTCGGTGAAAGAACACTCCACTACAAAATTTGCTAAGGCCTGTCCCTTAATTGCCGTCCGGGGATGGTATTCTCAGGCGAATTAAGTTAGTTCCATTGCCCATGCGGCAAGCCTACCTGAGATTTCAGGCCTGTGCAGTATTTTTTTCAATGGTTGATCTGTGTAGACTATCATCAGCCGACCTTGGAATAGTGCCGAAGTTTCCGGCTCGCGATGATCAGAGCGTAGACGAATTTCTCCAAGTTAGGGTACCGGGTTTCTGCTTCTCGAATGACGTGGCTGACATAGTAGACCGAAAACTGCTTTCCCGCTTTTTCCCGTAACAGTGCTGCCCCCACCGCCATCGAGCTTGCTGCTAGGTATAGATATAGTGGCTCCGAGGGGATCGGTTTCATCAGCAAAGGTGCCGAGGATAAGTATTTCCTGATCCATTGGAAGGCGTCTTCGCATTCGGAGGTCCACTGGAAACTCTTCTCATTTTTTGGCCCCTTTAGAGTGTCAAAGAATGGCAAACGCCTTTCCGCTGATTTTGATACGAACCTTCGAAGAGCCGCTATCCGACCTGTCAGCCTCTGCACATCTTTGTACGACTAGAATTATTTATTTAAATAAGACTAGAATTATTTTAATTGATTTATTCACAACCGATTTAATATGGAGAACCTAAAGGTTCACACCATAAAAGAAAGAATATTTATTAAAGAAGCTAATAGCATAATCGTAATAATAAGTTAAGTATGTTTAATTTAATCTATGGTGAGAGAATAAATTAAATAGCATTATATTTATTATTTAATATTTTAAAAATATTAAATATAAATTAATAAGAGGAGCCTTATTATTATTATTATTATTATTTAATTCCTAAAAGAGTTTGAGAATTAATTAATAAGATACTATCTCTCTCTCATATATATATATATTCCTAATAAGATTAGGAAGCTAATTAATTAAACGAGTTTAATTATTTTCAATAGAATTGGGAAGCCTAGTTAATTAAAAGAGTTTAATTAATTAAGAATAATGCTAGAGACACAACTTATTCTGTAATTATTTTATAATTTGTTGATGTGACATACTCCACATCAGCTTTTATGTGGAGGCGAAGACTACATTAAAATAATTTGTTCATCAATATACTAATGTGGAGTATACCACATCAGTAAATTATAAAATAGTTGTAAAATAAGTTGTGTCTCTAGCATTACTCATTAATTAATATGAAATCCTAATTTTAAAGAGTTTAGGAGGGTTGCCAACATCTATAAATAAGAAAGTCTTATTATAGAACGGGATGACACACTTATCCTAGTATTATGAGAACACAGAGATTCTATAGAGATAGAATTAGGGTTTAGTCAAACACCCACCTTCTTAGTTCTTCTTCTTTCTTGGTGGATCACCTCTAGAGGCCAAACGCTTGGGTGGCTTGCATTGATCAAATGAAGGAATCAAACTCGTGGATTCAAGTTGGAGTAGAACTCGTACCTGTGGAAGCTCGATCTACAAGGGTATGAATCTCATCTTCTTCTCCTTCTTGTATGTATTGATAACTAAGCATATAGAATGATCATGGTGAAGGTTTGCATAAAATTTTAAAATTCACTTTTGTTGCGCTTCCACTTTAATTACGCAATTTGATTTCGTAATCGCGCTACGTGCAAACCTAACACAATACCTTAATCCTTATCTTTTTGGATTTTGACTTTTTTTCGTAATACTCTCTCTATTTGAAAATTAGAGACATAATTTGACTTTTGAAGTCAAATGACATATTAAACTTCAAATTAATGTGAATTTATTTAATTTTAGTTGATACAATTATTATAACTGTATTAGTATATAACAAAAACTATTAATCACAAAATTTATTTTATTTTAAACTTTTATAATTTATACAAATTTTAAAATTTAATATGTCGTCGTTTGATCTTAAAAATTAAATTGCATATCTAATTTTAGAACAAATAGAGTAATATACTTTTGCATTTGCCCGGGAAAAAAATTGACAGTCTATTGATTCTGACTTTGCTATGAAATAAACTTGAATTTAATAACTTGCATAACTAAAATAAATAAATAAATCTTACCACTAAGCTAAACTTAACTGGCAGATTTCATATGCTTAGAAATTGTGAAGGAGAAACAAAATAAACAAATGAAAGCTATTACAACCTTATTAAACTTTCATGCTGGTATTTTTTTTAAAATGTACGGGCATTGTATACATTACATGGGTTTTTCTTCTTTTTATTTTACAATTTTTTTTGAAGAAAAAAAATCCATTTTTATCCACTATGATAAGTTTCTCACCTTTTTTTTCATAACTTCCTCCATCCTCCACTTAGAGATCCTCTAGAGGATCAGTTAACAAAATTGATTGCTGAAAAGCCGGACCGTATATATATATATATATATAGGGTCCGTCTCTCTAGCGAATCATAGGGAGCGAACTAATGACGAACCGGCTATAGCGACGGTTTTTTTTGTCGCTATAACATAAAAAACCGGCTTTCTATGTTATAGCGACGGAAAAAACCGTCGCTATAGCCAGTTCGTCATTAGTTCGCTCTTTATGGTTCGCTAGAGAGACTGACCCTATATATATATATATATATATATATATATATATATATATATATATAATTCCGTTCAAGAGTAATATAATATTTTTAAAAAGCAATATCCTTAAAGAGTAATATCTCTTACAGAACAATACTAAAAGGCTCCGTGTTTTTCTTTTTTAACATTCTCTCTCCTCAGTCTTCCATCTTCAAATTTCAGACACTTCCTTCTCCAAATTTCAGAGCGAACGAAGCCCTAGAGCGAAAATCTTCACAAATCGAAAGCAAGAAGAATCTTCACAAATCGGAAGCAGGAAGAATCTTCACTAATCGGAAGAAATAGAATCGTGCCCTAGAATCGATTCCTTCACAAATCGGAAGTCCAAATCTTCACAAATCGGTAAGCCATTTCTTAGCTACTGGCCCCTTGTCTTCCTATATTCTTCCTTTATTTGTACTCTTAGAACGCGGTTGCATTTCATTTATAATTTGTGGGTTATCCTGGAACTCCCAGTTTGTTTCCCCTCTGTTACTAGTAAATTTTGCTTATGCTGGAAATGCTATGATTTTTGCTGCCTGTAGTTAAAAATTTCGTGCAGATCTCAGCATTTTCAACCATTTTGTACCTTAATTTTTGGGTAACTATTCATCTGCAATGATTACACATATTTCCCCTGCATAAGGTAGAGGCAGCAAGAGGTTTATATTGGAGGTGGGGCGGGTTATATAACTTGTTGTAGAGAGATTGTTTCTTAATCATAATTTAGACCTTCATATAGTTCAATTGTGAAATTATTGCTGTGGGGAATTAGATTTTAATATATAAAATCCCCTGTCAATTAGGCTTCTTGAATATATATGATTAAACTAATTGTAGCTATAGATGAGTTAAACTTGCATGATACTAATTGTGGTGATCGTCATGTATACTTTGATGTGAGAATATCAACTTATTGTTGGACTTTTCTTTGAACAAGCTGCATGCAGAATATTAATTGTGATGTATAATTCAAGTGTATATCCTTTTTCTGTTCATTTGATTTATTTTGATTATGCTGCGTGCACCACATCCCCAACACCGGAAAGAGTCAACTTAAATGGCCGCAGTTAATCACTGCCATCGTCATCGCCCAGCTATGTTGAGAACTTCTTAAACTGATATGAATCCTAGTCGTCGATTCTATAGATGTCAAACTGCAAGAGTAAGTACTTTTTATTCAATTATTTCCTTTGATATGAAGTTTGGTTTGAAAAAAAAATCTTTTTTGGCAGCCTTATGGTTGGAGTATTTCATGTGGTATGATCCTCCGATGCAGCCGAGAGCCATTCAAGTGATTCCTGGTTTGTTGAGGAAGTTGCGAGCTCTTGAAAATGAAGCTGAAAATGTTAGACGTAAATAGAAGATTTACTTGATAATCATATGGGTTTCCTTGATTTTTCTACTATGGAATTTCTTTGGAACCATCTTTGTACAAGAAGATGCCTAAATAGGAATATTTTGTAATTAGAATTTTGGAGATGGAATAGTTAGGATAAAAACTCAAACTTCCATGTCTCTGTAAGTTCTAACGACCAAGTAAGCTGTTTGGGGGATCATTTTAGTTTATTTACCTGTTTCATTACTTGTTGCATTTACTTTTAAGTCTTTTTGTGTCTTATATTTTAAAATCAGTAAGGACTAGAATACATGCAGTAAATGGCATACAATCTTCATCATTCAATGCGAGTGCTATTCAGCAAATTTATTTTTATTTTTATCATGTCAAGTACAGAGATTGGAACCTGCAACAATGAGATCATATGCTCCCCCCCCCCCCCCCCCCCCCAATTAAGCTAACAATCAAGTTCTGAACCAGATGAGATTGTATAAAGCCTCTTATTTTTACTGGCATATCAGTTCAATTTTTGGTTGCTGATACAAAGAATCTTGAATTACACAGCCAAGTTCATTACCACATGCAAATGATAAGGCAGGAATGAAGCCATAAACTGGATTAATTAATCTGACACACCGGGAGTTTGTTCTACTCAAAAATACAAAAGTGTGTTTGGTAACCATGACCCAAAAATACAATCTAAAGTGAACCAAGTATCTTATCATAAAGTTCATAGTAATTCAATGCGATTCAGAATGACGGTTACGCTAGGTACTAAATGAAAATAAGAACTGAAAATATGAGAATAATTTGTCATCCAAAAGGTCAATCCACGCATCCTCCCCTTCAAGATCCTCTCGGTTACTTCAGTTGGTTTTCTTCTCATTATTCTCTTCTAGCTTTAGTGTACGAGTGAAAGCAACATGCATGTAGGTGCTATTGTTGCACTTGGTTGGGTAATGTTGGTGTGGTCTTCCGAAATGCATGCTTTCTGCAACGTTCAAAAATGTTGTTGTATATCAAATCAAATTGAACTCCTGCTCTTTCTCGATTTACTATGAAAAGAATGTGATCGCCTTCCACAATCTCGTAATACCTGCATCAATCGCAAATTTCACATAGTGTTAGCAAATAGAATCCTTGGCAATTTTCTAATTCAGTTTGCTATTGTAGAGCCAGCCAAGGTTCTGCATATTTTCATCTCACACAAATACATCAAGAGATCAATCAACTTTGAAACTAGCAATTCAAATATTTACTACTGAACATTGTTTCCCTTTTTTATTTTTACAAGTGACTCTTTGCACCATGTACATTTCAAAAAAATTATGTCTAGGCAGTTTAATGGATTCATTTAGTAGGGAAGAAATGATTTGTCCCATCATCACAAAGAAAAAATTAGAACAAAAAAAAGAGTAGACACAGATTTGCCTTCTATAAAGTTGACTCTCAGACAAATACATATGGTTTGTCCCTCTACTTTAGGGGCATTTTTCTGCTACTGATAACATATGGGAATATCACCGCTGGAAGCACTTCAATATTCCCAAAGAACTGTTCTCATGTATTTTTCCAACAAACCAGTGAACAACAATAGGCCTCAAGGAGTGGCAAACCATGGCCATCACTTTTTTACTCCAAGACTATCAGTGAAGTCATTTCAGATATTGTTGATAAAATTGCACTTTCAGGTAGAAATATAGAAAAATATATAACAAAGAAAAATTAAAAAAAAAAAGAAGCAAAAAAGGCACAACTACCTGACTTGTAAGTGATACCATATATAAGTCACTCCCATGATTACTGCAATTCTGAAGGACACTCTGTACAAAAAAAAATTCCAAATTAATACAAAAATATAGATATACAAGTGTTGTTATAGCAATCTCAGTTCCACCTGTGGGTGAATCACTATCATCATCTACACTTAGATCCTGAGTAGCATCAACATTTGATTCTCCAATTCTACATTTAAACAAATAGCAAAGTCAAATTTAAACAAATAGAAAAGTCAATATTAAACAAATAGCAAAGTCAAAATAAGTAAACTTGTTTACCGATTATTAAGCGTTGGGTAGTTTCTTTTGTCGTGTGTAACACCAACTTTGCTACATCCATGACAACGTTTCCCCTTGGGATTTTTTGTTTTCCCCAAAGCCTTTCTTTGCCACCTTTCAGCCTTTTGCCACACCCTTTTGCACGCACTTGGTTGGGCTTAATGTAATTATGTTCATAAGTCCCAGTCATGTTAACTGATTTGGATACACTCATTCCACCAGACTCCATTTCATTGTTTAGTTTGGAACCATTATTCCCAATTATTTGCTTGACTTCTCATATCCATTATCGAAACATTCTTTTAATACATTTGTGGCTTCTTCATTTGTGAGAGCACTATCAATCATCTCTAAAGATTGTTGAATCAATTCACTCCGCAAGAGTAAGCATGGCTTGTCATCTTTTATCTCCACACCATTATCATCAATTACACCACTTGATTTTGCTGTTTTTGTCCACCTTTTCAAAATGTATTTTGTAGGTAATTTGTCAAGATTATGATACTTATACAAGTAAGCTATCACATGCCGACACAGGATTCCCAAACTCTCAAACTTTTTACAAGTGCATGTTGCATAATCCAAAATTTGTCATACTAAATTTCTCTTACTTTAAACTTGCTGACATTCCTTCGGTAAATCTTATATAAATGGTAGTTGACATCCTCCTTCATAAGTTCAAACCTATAATTCAAGCTCTCGCACAATTCTTCTTCAAATTTATAATATATAGATTGTGTATAAATGTCAACCATTTGAACTAAGAAGTCATGGCGATATTTCATTCTCGGCCTCTCAACCAAATCTTTGTTATCCAAAACCAACTTTGCATGTCGTTGATGTTGAAGGCCCCGACCAAATTGAATCATAAAATCCACTAAAGAATTCCTTTTAGAAACAAATTTTTTTTAAAATGCATGACAACCCTCTGCTCGTTGACTACTTGACATACTGGCTGAGAAAACATGATTCACATGTGCGGGTACCCATCTACAACGGATATCACACATTGATTGTAGCCATTTATTAGCATTCCACTTTTCTCCATCAACGTTATCCAAGTAGAGTCAAAATTTTCCACAGTCTCCGAATTCCAAATGCAATCTGCAAACTCTTTATAATAAGCACTGTATTTTATCGAGTCAATCTTCTCTGAAAATTTGGTCAATATGTGCCAACTACAATACTTATGAAATGTATTAGGAAGAATCTATGAAATGGCATTTGTCATAGCCGGATCCTGATCGGTGATAATCATCTCAGGTGCATCACCTTGCATTACTTCCAGAAAGCACTTGAAAAGCCAGACAAAACTAGCTATGGTCTCATCACTTAAGAAAGCACAACCAAATACAGTAGTTTGACCATGGTTATTAGCCCCCATTAGTGGTGCAAATATCATTCCGTAACGATTAGTATTGTATGTGGTATCAAAAATGACAACATCACCTTAAAATCTATAAGCCTGTCTAGAAGTTGCATAGGCCCAAAAACAACGAGTGATCCTTTTTTCATCGTCTGTGTCAATTGTGAAAGTGAATGAAGGATTTTTGTTGTTGTTCTAACTACAAGTACTCATTCAACATATCCCCATCATGTCTCTTCAAGTCATTGCGCTTGTCTCTTTTAAAGTTATACAAATCTCGTACATTGCGTGCAACCAATATTTTCAAACTCACCCGCCTGCACTGCAAGAAAATTGTATTGTTGGTATTGTGGTATATTCACCGTGCCAAGTTGCTGACTCAAAGATTTTTGGGTAATTGACACATTACGCTGCGATCGTAAAAGATGCCTCTTATGTGGGGTTGACAATGGGTGACAATGACCCTCCTCAATTTTAGTAATTACGTACAAGTCATTTCTTTTTACCACTATAATTCTTGCACTACAACCTTCTTTGTAGATCCACGTTTTCTTTTTACAACCACATCGACTAATAGTTTGTCCTTTCCTTGCTTATAACACACATACTCCTTCCTACAAATCTCATCGCTACCCGCCCTTTTTTCTCATTAAACTTTCGTACACTAAAACCAGTGTGCATTGCATATGTATTGTAAAAAGTGTGAATACCATCTAATGTTTGAAATTCTTGACCAAACTTAGACATAAACTCATCGGCTACTTGAGGATAGTAGACAACAGTATTAGTATGGTTCACATTCAACCCCTCTACACTTGAGCCATCCCCATCCATTTCTATTTCCAAATTCATTTCTACATTATCCCCGCAACTCCCTATTTAATGGTCCATGTCATCCATTATATTTACACCTGGACAAACAGAAATTTACTTGAACTTGTGAAATCACCAATTAGAAGAATTATTGAGATAATAACTATCTTGCAGGAAAAATTTTCATCAAACAATTCTGAATGCAAAGAAAAATTTGAGAAGGAGGTAACATTGCATTCTAGAGCCAACAAAACAAAAACAAAATGCTCTGTATCAATTAATTCAACAGGTTTAACTAACTGCAAATTGATTTCAGAGGGTGAGACTTCCAAGTACATCTCTATTTCATGTTATTTTCTAGCTTAGAATAATTCAATTGCACTGATCTCAGAAGGATCAGTTTTTGCAAGGGAAAGAAAAGATTGTGGAGAACTAAATAAGATTATTGTAATTTCACTTTCACATTGTTTTTCTTCCTAAAAAGAGAACTGTAAATAAGTAAGCAACAAGAAGAAACTGTTATTGGGCATATTAAATAAAGATACCTCATAGTCCCCCAAACAATAGCTGAACTAACCAGATAAGAGAGATCGACTAATTAAAAAATAAAATATTAACATCAACTAGCTGAAACTTCAATCCAAGCTAGATAAAAGTAATACAATTAGACAAATTTGTCTTTGAGGAAATAATCCATGAATGGCTTACCGAATTGTGAAGACTTTGAAGTCCGATTTCTTCCGTGTTCCGATTCTAGGGCTAGATTTCTTCTCCACTTGAGATCTGGACTTATGAAAGCTCGATTTGTGAAGATTTTAGAGTTTCGTTCGAAGGTTTTGTGAAGATTTCTTCTCTGTTCGAAGATTTTTGAAGATTTCGTTCGAAGCTCGATTTGATTTTGGAGAAGGAAGTCTGAAGCTTGTCTTTGAGGAGAGAGTTGTCTTTGAGGAGAGAGAGTCTAAAGCTCGTCTTTGAGGAGAGAGAAGGCTAAAAAAGAAAAACACGGAAGCTTTAAGTAGTATTGCTCTTTAAGGAGATATTGCTCTTTAAGAGTAATGCTCTTGAACGGGCTTGTATATATATATGGGGAACAATCCATAGCAAACGTTGTAAAAAAGAGTTTAGCCATACAACACATCGTAAGTGTCCATTCGTCGAACGCTTTAATAGAGGTCTTGTCCGCAGTTTAGTTTTCAGTATTCTACAGTTTAATACTGCGGTTGAGACAAATGTCTCAAATACCCCCTTTGTAAAAGTCTTTAGTTTGCAGTATTAAATTGTGGACGCTAAGTATGGCAAGCCAATTGACTAACGACATCGACGTCATATTTGGCTAAATTCAAATTTTATTTAGTTTTTTAGGCGTAAATAACTTCGGGATCAGGACGATGATGGATTACTTTGAGAGTTCCGAAATCAAATTCGATCCCGAACTCCAGATTAAGGGTGTAAACGAGTCGAATCGAAGCGAACAGAGAGCTATTCGGATTTGACTCGAAATGATAAATTCGTACTCGAATTCGAATTGTATTTGAAAAATTCTACTCAGATTCGATTCGACTCGACTCGAATATTTGCTACTCAAATTCGATCCGACTCGGCTCGAATTATAATTAAACTACTCGTAAGCTTCAAATTCAAGCTCGAATTCGAGTCTCTACATAATAACTAGTTTTATAATAAATATAATTATAAATTGAATTTGTTATTTTACTTAGAAATGAGAAAATATATTTACTATTACACTTTACAAATATAAAATCACAATTTAAATTAAAAAACAATAATAATAATAATTAATTATTCTCATTTGATTTAAATTTGTATATTTTATAAGAGAATGTATCGAATATCTAATCGAATTTGTATCAATCGAGCATGTATCGAATCACACTCAAGAATTTGAGTAGTTTGAATCTTAAACGAGTCGAATATAACTTTGTTCAGATTCTACTCATATTTTTATTCGAACTATTTTTAATGCTTAGATTTGGATCATATTATTAACGAATCCGAGTCTTGCTCGTATTTTTTCGAATCGAGCCCGAACCGTTTGGCTCGTTTACAACCTTACTCCCGATCCCGAACAATTCCAAGTCACGTTGGGAGTTGGGACGACGTATTGACTGAAGATTGAAACATTGAAAATTTGTCCTTTTTTATTTTCTTGAGAAGAGCAACTCTCTTAAGATCATTATCATCCATGGTCAAACTCCATCAACTTCGAGCATAATATTACTCCACTACATAAGAGAGAAACAAAGAGAATACAGAGCGAAAAACAGGGGAATGACTTGCGTAGTTTTAGAAACGGATAAAATTATAGCTCCTTACGAGTCATGGAAGTCACCCATTTCTGCCGAATTAGTTTCGGGATCCGGGAAGAACTTGAAAGGTTTCGGCCTTGACTCCAATGGCTATCTCCTATGGCTCGAATCTCGACCTTCCGAATCTGGGTACCTTTTTTTCACTATTTGTTTCATTCACGGTAAACCGGGGAATTGAACTGGAAAGACGATTGTGACCGAGATGACGTTAGTCAACGCCGGTAGACTTCCGATTGACCAAGGAATACTTCCGGTGAGCAGATTAAAGCTCAAACCCAAGGCTCTTAATCCCCGAAGCTGACCCAGTGTTGCCGGAATAGGGCCAGAGAAGAAATTCCTGCTAACAGGAGGAATTAGGCTACAATGTTTATGGAAGCTAAGAGATTTCAAATGTGGCGTTGAACTTATAAGTAGGTTATACAAGGTTGTAGAAGCTACAGGGCACTTCCCCAATCTTCACCTGGAGCAGCCCAATCAAGTTAGAGCTGAACTATGGACACCTTCCATTGGTAAGCAACATTTTATAAAGGGGATTGCTAGTTTATTATTCAGTATTTGTTTTTCCTTATTTGCACATTGAATGCAAAATTATTCGAACTTCTACCGAAAACGGATATCATTTACTGGTTTTATTCGATATTGAATTTGGACTTAGGATAGTGTTTCATTAATATATATGCCCTCAAATGACCTGCCGAATAGGTTTTTCAACTCGGCGGCAGGGTACCCATGATTCGTCCGGGAATGACGGTGAACTCGACAAGTGAAGTAAGCTTACCAATAGCAGGAGCAAGGCGACCAACTAAACCAGGAGAACCAGCTCTTGGGTCACCGAGGTCCAAGAGAACCCTTCCCGAAGCCAATCCCGAACTCCCATCCTCCCATCTCGCAGTTTAATACTGCGGACGATAGACTTTTACAAAAAAAGTATTTTAGACATTTATCATGTTCGCAGAGTGGAATACTGAAAACAAAACTGTGGACTAAACTTCTATTAAAGCGTTAGATCATCGAATAAACGCTCACGATGTGTTGTAAGAATAACCTTAAATTAAATTAACGTTTATCATATATCGGTCCCATATATATATATATATATATATATATATATATATATATATATATATATATATATATGAACTCTGTTAATCTTCCTATTCTCATGACACAAAAGTTAACAACACTACTCAACATGATTTGACTAAAGGAGGGAGGAAATAAAGTTGATGACGCTTCATTTCAACCACAAGCAAAGAAGCTCAAATATTTGTTGGCAACATCAAAAGCAGATTTTAAAAATCCCAATATTCTATTCTTCCAAAAGAGTTCTTTTACTAGTCGAGAACATTTTTATACACACATCCATACGTAACCAACAGTAAATACAGTAGAAAGGCCAACTAGGAGAATCTGAATCAAAATGTGCAGATTAATTAAACTACTTCTAAAAGAGTCATTAGCAGGCAGATTTGCTCAATTCTTTGTCCGGTTTTGAGCCTCGGGACTAATGCTAAAATGCCTTATTATGGCTTCATCCTGCCAGCTTTCTTGAAAACAAGATCTCTTTATACCATTTTACTTCAAATAAAGGCATATCTGGATGCCAAAATGTACAGAAGATTCACCTTCAATATGTGAAGATGCATTCTCACATAAAACATCAGGAAAACGGACGACGAAAGGAACCTAACACGATCCATCCAGAAATTTTTGGTTGAAAAATATATACTCGGACAAGACGGTGTTTATAACACTATTAACCTTCTCAATTTCTAGTACCATCGAATCTCGCTGGCTTTCTAGAGACTGACAATCAGACTGAGTCTTCACTAGTTCAGCTTTCTTCATAACAATTGATTCCTTTGTGGATGTGATGAATTCATCCTTCTCTTGTAAGCTACACTTTAAAGACTGGTATTGATTAAGCATAAGTATAGTCTCCTTGAGTTCGTCGTGCCTGTTTTGAAGCCAATCAACTCTAATATTAACATGCTCAGCATTGGCTATAATTGCAGCCAGAGTGTTGAGATGATGAACTTGGATTTTAGCAAAGGGTATAGCTTGAAGATTCTCAACTGTTTTGCAGATTTCAACCAATATACTACAACAGATACCATCAGAGAGTGTACAATGTAGGGCAATGTCACCATGTCTCTCGATGATTGATTTTAAAATCGGTGCCAAACTTGGTGTAACAGTATATCGACCCACTTTTTCACCTATATCAGCTGTAGAGGCTTCATCAGAGGTTGGCTCATTGAAGGCCTTCGCCGTTCTAAGAAAAGTGCTTCCAATGCTCTGAGTATCTGATCCAAACTTGCTAGTTATCCCCTCTACTTCCTTATCATGATCAACCCCTAAGAACAATATAAAAAAAACCTCATAGGGCAGAAGAAGCACACTTTGCATCATGTTGAATGAAACGGGTAAAACTAACCTTCGCTAATCTTTTCTGCCCTGACATTTTTCGGCAAGATGGCAGCTGCATTCTGGTTAATGGCGTAAATAGTTTCAACTTCCATTTCTCCATTGAGATCGGTTTCTTTTCTGACATCTCTATGATCGGTTGTATGGACTTCAGTTTCATCTGAATCATCTACATGAGAAGTTCAAGAATATGAATACATAGATGAATTGCACTTTTTTGCCCAATCATGTTAGATGAAAGCTCCAGAGGCACTTGAGGATGTGCTTCTGGAAAACAATGAAAGAAGTTACGGGGGGAAAAACTGTTTTATGTACACTGCATCACTTATGATTTGAAACATACTCTTATTCATGGATGTGTTTTCTGCTGCTTGGTTGATTTCTTCATTTGAAATAATAGTCTCACTATTCCTGATAGCGTTAGCGTAGCCACTCAATAATTCTTGTTGACTAGTGCCAGTATCTGATGCAGTTTCCTCGGTATCCATTGTTTCAGCAATACCTTTAAGTTCCTTGACTGCCTCGACACCTTCTTCTACTGCCTCTTCCTCATGATGGGTGCAGTCAGTTGGAGCTCTGGACTCAGGTGAACCGTCTAAAAAAGTTGAGTTAGTTTCCTTCTCAGCTACTCCTTCGCCGCTTAATCCTCTTGGTGACTGCTCAAATGCTTCCTTGGATTGTGCCAGTGAGCCAAACTCATTCAACTCTGCCTTGGCATCTAGGAATCACGTAAAACTCAAAAATTAATATGTTTTGACCGGCAACAATCAAATATAAAACTTTGAGGAAAGAGATTTGTAAACTAGGCCTAGTATCTTAATTTTTTTTCTTTTTGATAAATAAATCTATTAAACGTGCCAGGAGGGGGGGGGGGAACCCATTTATCTGTTCACAAAAGCTTATGGATAAAATAAGGCACTTCTGCACTGGAAGAAAAACCAGAAAACCCACTCTATATAAAGAGCCTTCCCAAAAGAAAGACACCTACACTTTCATAAAGCATACTTTCCCAAAAAAAATCACATAAATGCACAGCAGAACCCCCGGAAATGTCTCAAGAAGCAAAAAGAAAAGAAGGCCAAGAAAAAGAACTGAATATGCCAGAAAGTTTTCTCATTGCCTTCAATATATCGGCTGTTTTTGCTCCCTCCAAATCGTCCACTAAAGACATTGCGGATTAAAACCTGCAACATCTCTCTCTCACACAAATCAAAGCATAACCAAAGGGATGTAAGAGACAACTTCTATAAACAGAGGCTTGTTGGATGGGGTTATACTATTGATTGTTTGATACTTCTACTTTGACCTGACAAGAAGTTTAACTATCTAGAAGCGGTGCTTCTCAAATCGAACACACAATTTGGCCGTGCCTATTGCAAATTCAGTCTAAAAATTAGTCTACTACATTATATATTGCTTGGAATATAATCTTTGTTGCAATAATGACATTAAAGATGCAACTATCACGACAATAATCATAATAAAGCAAGAAAGCAAGAGGAAAAGGCATTTGAAAAATGGAATGGTTTATTCTAGCTTAGTCATTCCAAGTAAATTTCCTTTTGGACTACTTATAATTTTCTGCCATTTCAGGATCACATTATGCAACGCTCAGCTATTGTCATATAAAAGGAAGAAAGGAAGAGATATCAAGGAGCTAAGCAGTTAAGCAGTCCCATATTCCATGAATTGATAGAAATATCTTTGGTTATTGTTAATATTACTTGAAAATGTATAGAGGGAGACAGGATTCAAAAAAGAAGAATGAAAACTAAGTGAATCTCTTAATCGCACTTCACGGGCCAATTATATGACCTTTGATCTTCTCGTGTCTGTGTCCCCTGTTCTAGTCATTCCATGCCAGATCTTGCCCATGTCCCCGGTCTTAGTCCATACTGCACAAATATAAGTTTTTTATTATACCTAAAGTTAATAATGCTTCTATATTATAATAAGTTTTGTCTATATTAAAGCTAATGCTGTTCTTTTAAATCAGTAAATAATTGAATCTTAATTTTAAAATGCAACAAGTGTGCACTCAGAGCTACAATTTTCCTTATGGGTTAAAGAGGGGCTCATTTCTGGTTCTTAGAATTCTTCTTTTGATCAAACTGACACCATCAAACGTGAAATTGGGTTATTATGAATATACTTATATTCAACGTATCAGTAGCTCGATTGAGTCCCTTCGGGTCAAGCCACAAGTTACTACTTGTGAATCCCCTAGTATCGGCATGGAACAGGTCTACCTTTGACTGGACTGTGTTGAGTGAGGAAAAAACCACATAACAACAAAAAAGAAAAAAAGAAAGGAAAAGAAAAAAAAACATATCAATAGCAGTTTAACAAGTAAGAAGGCACCTTGTTACGATCATGCAAAACAGAAGTTATAGCATACAGGAACAAGAAGGAAATAAAGACAGACTAAAAGATACCACTATTGCCAAGAGGAATATGAGGACACCCCGTCTCGCAAACAGTTAGAAGATTTGTCTTTATTCCGAGGTTCTCATCATATACTTTCTTTGAAGCCATGACATGCACGCTGTTACTACATTGAATGAGTTGATGTTCGCCAGATCTATTGTGAGGGGAACATTTCTTTAAGACACCCCAAATATAATGCTTTCCCAAATATCCTGCATATTTAATCATCCCAGATATCATTCATTTTTGGGGAAATTTTTTTTAAAAAAAAAGATAGGAAAAAGCTGAAGCCAGATTTAATCAAAAACCAATCATAAGGAAGTTTCCTTTCAACGTATGCTGCTTGAACTCACTCTGGCATTGTTGTGGTAGTTGAAGAGAAGTAAAGACCAATAGTATTAAATTATCAATAACAGATAACAGGGCAAGGTCTCGATCAATTATGTCATCCAGCAGGCTGTCGAAGAGTCTTCCATCCCTGTAAAAATATTATGCACCACAAAAATGACATGAAAAGAAAAAGGGAAAATTGACTGAAAGATGAAGCAACCAGTGTTTGAGAACACCTTTCTCCTTCAGGGAAGAAATATAGCCCAATTTCTCCATCAGTTAGCTCTGATCTACAGAATGATTTAGGCCACAGCTGAAGCCTAGGATGTACTTTTAGGTGAAGCAATGTCGGGAATCGTCTTGCTGCCTCAAACACCTTTAAGGATGCTTTGTTTGATACATGAGCTGCCAATTCCATAACTGTACAAAAGCTGTCACTACAGATGCTAAAAGTTCCCCTGTCCATTAAACCAAAATTACAAGTTATGGGCCCATACTTGCTTTCAGAGTTTCATTAAAAATTCAAGAATGGAAGAGAACATATAAATGTATTCCGTAAGGGAATCAAAAATCTTACTTCCAAGTTGGTTCACTGGATGGTTGTGCTGGGAGATGCTCAAAATGTTCTGAAATGTTTGATGGATCATATGTTCTGCCCTGAAAGGGCACCAACTTGCCTTCTTTGGCCGTTTCTTCTAAACTTTTTCCATCTTCATAGATTGGTCTTTGTTGCCCAGACTCCTGAAATTCATCAAGCTCCATGCTACAACATGAACTATGTTTGTTCTCAAGCAAAGGAGACCTAATTGATGTTTGAACAAATTTAGTCGAGTCAACCTCCAAAGGCACCTCATGGGGTTTCTGGGCGGGGCTACTGTCAACCATCTGAACCTCCAAGTCAGCAACTGTGTCCGTGTTCTTCTTTGACCTCTCAATTCCCACACTAATATCAGACATCTGAACACTGCTTGGGTGCATAAGCTCATTTCTACTGGATGGGCTACATATAAGATCGACGGGAATATATTGTTCAGTCTGTAGTTGGCAATCCTCACAAATCCAGTCATCATCATCGTCAAAATTTTTAGGCCATTCAGTTGAGCAGTAACTGTAGAATACAAAGGAAAGATTTAGCAAAAAAAAAAAAGAATACAAAGGAATGTTTATCAACAATGCATTTGCAGAATTGAATCAAGAGCATGAAAACCACCGGAGCACGTAATTTATATTTGTCGTAGAAGAAATATATACGTAGTTTATATAGTTCTTCACAACATTTTTGATTAAATCCTTAATGGTGTTGAAAAGGTACAAAGGAAAGTTTATCAAAAATGCATTTGCAGAATTGAATCAAGAGCATGAAAACCACCAGAAAGCGTAGTTTATATTTGTTGTAGAAGTATACAAGTATTTATATTGTTCTTTACAACATCTTTTCTTAAATCCTTAATGGTGTTGAAAAGGAGAACATTCACTAAATGCGCTCTCAGAAGCATGAAAGCATCTTGCAATGGCTGCAAAGCATTCATTAAAAAGATTTGTAACTCTGACTTTGGATTTAGACCTTTATGAGTAGGCTAGTTGATTTTGTGCTTCATAATGGCAGTTGGTTGTGGCCATCACCTATATCTCTTGAGCTCATGCAAATTTTTGATGCATCTCCATGTAATATTCTTACTCTTTAAAGTTTGACGAGCGAGCCAAATTGTTTGGACCACCCTCACTCAAAATAATCTCTATTCTGCTATATCTGCTTTGGAAGGTCTCAGATGTAAAGATCTAACAATTAACTGAAATAATCAGGTCCAGTTTAGTTATGACATACAAAAATAAACCTTTATCTTAAGGTTTTCCATCAAAGGGAGGTTAATTAATATGGGCAAACTATTATCAAGGACGGTTTCACTTCTGCAATCTTTTCTGCAACTCTCAACAAATTAATTAAAAAAATTCTTTTTATTGCACTTTTTCTAGAATATATAGCAAGGATCTAATTCAAAGAAGTAAGAGCTCTTGGAATTGATAGACTAATAGAGTTGTTCAATATGACACAAGAATTTGTTTCTTCTCATAAGAAGTTTTCTCTTGCTGCGGAAGCTTGTCATATATGGGAATTATGCAACAGACTTAGTTGATTTTATAAAAAGGATATAACAATAAAATTGTGGATGAAGCTTACACAAAGAAAGATACCTACCACCCCCACCCTCCATTTCGGCCTCATACACATAAATTGTAGTTGACTTTGTTGCTTTCTGTTGATTTCATTTTTTGTTGTACTTTGCTTAAAATTTGTTCTCTTACAGGCCGTTGTTTATATGTTGTTCTTTTCTAATAAATATATCAATTACCACCAAAAACAAATGAGCAAGAATAAAAGTAGATAAAGCCGTTTCATTGAAAACCTAGAATCAAATTTACAACTGAGAAGTGACATGTCATCAAATTTATCATCTCTGGTTATGACCCCTATCGTGTTTTCTTCATTTTAGAAGAATTATTGTTCCTTCTATTTCTAAGGAAGCCATAACGAAGTGATATCGCTGCAATATACCATCAAAATAACCAGCACTAGCAACATTAAATAAAAAATAAAATCGCTGTGTAGCACTTACATGTGTTCAGCACAATCCTGACACTTGATGCAGGTAACCAGAGCATCTGAAATGCCTTTGTCACCACAAGTCTGGCAAAAAATCCCCTGTACATACATCACATTGACTCCAGTCAATTAACTTATGCTATAAATTCACCCATGGACTTAGAAAGGTGAGGAGAAAGTCAGAATCGTCATAGGCCCTTTGATGTAAGCAAGAATTATCAGAGATGATATTCTTACTCCTTTTAGCAAATCCATGTTTTACATGAATTCTATTTCCCTTACACAAATAGAAACCCAAGACCTACTATGAGCTTTGAATTCTTCTTTTGGACCATAATGATACATAATCTAGATGTGCTTTTCTTAGAGCATTATAAACAAATATACAATCGAAGATGGAGAAGAATATCTGCGAAACTTTGTAGTGTAAAAGAACCAAGAAAGCAATTCAACAATAAACTAGCTACTGTTAGACAAGCTTATATTGCATACATCAACCTCCTGATCTCTTTAATTTTTTGGTTAGTGATTACTAACCAGTCCCAGGACAACAGTTCAAATGTAAGTTCTATTGTTTAACAAGATTGTCTTATCCTTTGGAACCCCTTTGAAACCCGCTTTTCCCTTTACCCGCACGTCATAACATGATAAAAACATGAATTGGCTACAGACACTTTATCCTTTATTTAGAAAAAAAATAGACTTTCTTACTAGTGAAACAAACCATATTCAAAACTCTCTCTCTCTGATGTTAGAAAACATTTATGTTGAAGGATGGCAAAATGGTTTTCTTCTAGCATTAAAATTCAAGCTTACGGCAATTGCCACTAGTATACTCGTCTATCAGGGTTCAAAGACATTAACTAAAACACCCTACTAAGTCTCATTGATCTGTTTTGTTTGGATTTTCCATAAGCTAACAATAGGATTTTGTCAATCAGACCAGCACGTCAAACTTATTACTTACATGTAAAATAAATGTTGTAAAAGCACATCAAGCATTTTGAATTGGATGCTGAATCATCCAATACAAGTCCAAGTCACTTTTTTCTGAAAAAAAATTGATAGATATAATTTCCCTAACATGATTAAAAAAAATTAAACTCTTACTGGAACAGTCTCAATAAATCTGAAAATCACTTTCTACTTAAACCAACTAATTGTAACATGAACCCCATATGGTATACATTACCCTCACATCCATAAAACACACAAACACTATATCCCTAAAACCAGAAATGAGAGACCTATTTAACGGGTTGATTTTTTCTTTCTCCTACTAAGATTTGTCTAGTACACAATTAAACATACTTTTGGTCAATATCTATTTCCCATTAAAAACCTAAAAAATTTAGTACTATACAAGTACCACCAACGAAACAAATCTAAAAACTTTTTAACTCGAAAAAAAAAAAGATTTAGCAAGTCAAATAGGACTCTCACTCCTTGACGGAGGGAGAATCATAAATTGATCAAATGCCAAGTTAGTAGAAGTATGGCCATTTACAAGACATGCTTGTTCAGTTCATAGCTCCAGATTGTCATACAATACAATATTGACATTTCATAGTTATAAAAACTCAAAGCACCCATATCCCCCATTGGAAGATAAAGGAAAAGAGGTTATCAAAATAACCCATTAACCCTCTTCAAAATGAAATTACAATTTAATAAAAACTGAAATTAAACGCTGACGTGCATAGATTCACAATGCGTTTGTGTTGGATGAACTATAACCAAAAGGGGCCATATAGATTTACACCCATATATAAAACATACAAGTAGAAAAAGAGGGTATTCAAAATTATTACCATTGTGGATGGCAATCGGCAGTAATTCATTGAAGAACTGAGTGGAGATTATGAAACTTTTACTTTTTAATTTTTTCTGGGTTATTAAGTATGATGGAAGTTGTTAGTGGGATTGGGAGGGAATTAAATAAGGGCTTGTGATTTTTATGAAGAAAGAGAAAGGGATGTTGAGTACTCTGTCTTTGTAGTGAACTCTATTCCGTTTTCAGCAAAAATATCAGCTGAAGGACAATATAACTATATAAGTCCGAATTTCTTACTTATGAAAAATGATCAAAAAATAAGCGACTCTCGAACACTTCAACAATAAAAAAAAAACTTAAAAGTTCGTCAATTTTTATGTTGTTGCCGAACAGCCTTTATGAAATGCATTGTTTTAAAATTCGGCCCGAACCGATCGGTTCAACCGATTGAACTGGGAACAATTTTATGTCCAGTTTGATTTTGCTCGGTTAAATTAATTTGATCAAAAACTTGAATTCAACCAATTGATTATCGGTCGAACCAATGGTTCGATTGGTAAAACCGATTACGTTGACCCAGTGTGTAAGACCCCAATTTTTATGAATAAAGATTTAATTTTTTTTATATATATTATTTCGAAATAGTAAGTATTGATTTGATAAATGTGAAAAGTTATGTTCAAATATTTTAAAATGAGCAAGTGGTTATAAAATATTCATTGTTGTTGGGAAATATTCGTTTGGTCGTGAAATATTCTTGTTGTCGGGAAATATTCGTAGGACAGCGCAGCTATTTGTGGGCCCCACAACGGAATAACTGTCGGATATAGAAAGCGACAGAAATAACCTTTTTATAAATAACGGTAAAACTGTTACGGTTAACTGTTGAAATACCCGGTGATAAAAATACAGTAATACGCGTTGTGCACAGTAGCACACAGAATTGCACAGTATTTTGAATTATTGATTCTTACGTAAGAAGTCACTTACTCAATAATTGTTACAGTAATTACTGTTCAATATTTTATTGATTCAATAATTGCATGATATTTTATTGATTCAATAATTGTTACGTTGATATTTTATATTAATAATTACTACGTTGGTATTTTATATCAATAATTGTTACGTTGCTATTTTATATGATTGATTCAATAATTGCTACCGTTGATATTTTGTATTATTGATTCAATAATTGTCACTGCACAGTATTTCACATTATCAACTCAATAATTCATATTATTTGAATAATATTATTAGATAACATTATTGACAATGTCTAAGGAAGTTCTGTCTAGGAGGGGTTATTTAATTGTCCGCCAGTAAGGAGAAATCTTTATCGGAATGTCCCCTCTTTTCTGGGAACGACCTGGTTGTCAATATTGTAGTTCTGTAATATTATTTGTGAATAATTAATTATTGATTTATATGATAAGGAAATATTTATTTTGTAGATATAAAAGAAGGAATTAGTGTTGATGTGTTTTTATCAGTATTTTAGTGTGAAAAATCATCCGTTTATAGATTTCGAATAATTTATGTTTGGAATTTGAAAAAACTTCCTTCTACAAAGTTATAGAGAATTAAATTTCCTATGGAAAAGACATAGAGTTTATAATTTTTTGACAAATGGCTATTTATTATGAATTATTGAAGTTTCGAAAAATAAATATTTTTTAAATAAAATGGTGGGCCCCACTTTTGTCATTGATTGGAAAATGCTGATTTTTTTTTCTCACGAGGTGTGCTGGGTGAAAGCCGCCGGCGCAAAAGTTTACTTTGGCATCCTAAGCTTTTTCTATAAATAAGGTGCTCAGGTTAGAATTGAAAATCACACCAGAATCAGAAGTTTTCTCTCTCTATAATATCGAGCGTATTTTTGTGAGTATTTAAATACTTTGAGTGTTGCTATTCAGTGCAAATTTTCTTCAGCCTTATATCCGATATTTCCGTCAGAAGTACTATTCTTTTGAGGTAAGGATGTTATTTTTTTTCGTAAATGATGTTATTCTTTTCAATATCATTATACCAAAATATTGACATAAATTTTATTATGAAATTCTTATTTTTTTCGTCGGGGTTACTATTCACGTATACGGCACTATTCACGTATACGGTACTATTCACGAAAAAATTAAATTTTCTTCTATTTGTCCAAGTTGCTTGTTAAGGTTCCTATCTTTGAATAGATCTAAGTTTTGAGCTTTATTCTTAAATTTCGCTCCACAATTGATTATTACGAAGTATTTTTTAACTGGATTCATTCTTTAAAATATTTTTCATCATCCTCAGTCCTAAAAGGTGATATAACTGAATATCTTTGGCCTATAGAGCAAAGATGAATGATTACCTGATGAATATCTTTGGCCGTAGTGCAAAGATAGACAGGTGTTGAGATGAACATGACCACTGGTGATACAAATGAATATCTTTGGCCCGTAGTGCAAAGATGAATATTTGATTTGAGATATATATTGATTGATGTTACAGGGATAAAATATTGATGATGAACTTTTAAATCATAGAAGATAGTAGACTTCATTCTCTACTTAACTCTTCTAATGAATGGTTATTTTCGCTGCGAATATTGATCTAAAACTTGTTGTCAATAATATTTTATCTGAATTGTTGAAGACTAACGATAATTTATTTTTCGTTATCTTAGTCATAATATTCTTTACTGGGCTAGTTGAGCTCACCCTTTTCATCTATTGTCCTCTTCAGGAAATGAGAATGTCGCAAGAACTAGTCGGGGGACAGAATGATGGTCCGAGTTAGAGCAGTAGTAGTCCTCACTATTTCTAATAAATAGTGTGAGAATAATTGTAATGAGGACTTAATTTGAATGTTAATATTTTTTACATATTTGTATTGACACTCACAGTTGTGTGGTCGTATTTTGCACGACCGTGTGATATAAAAGTTTGTATTTAAATTATGTACCATGTATTTGACGATTCAGAATGGGTTGGGTTGACTGGATCTATTCTGCGGGCGTCACACAGTGAACTGATTTTTAATTATTTTTTATATCAAAAATTATTATTATATTAAAATTAATTACTTTTAATAATATTGTAACTAAACTTTATTATATTTTAGTTCATAGAAAACGAGATTTTTTAAAATTTTATTAATTATTAATAACATATATTTTTAACACCCAAACCGTACCGGACCGGACTGTCCTGTCCTGTCAGACCGGACGAACCAGGAACCAGTCTCTAAAACGAGTGAGTTAAGTTTATCAAATTGAAAGTTTCAAAAACCACCGAAAATTGGTAAACAAGTGATTGGATCGTCTGAATTGGCAACTCGGCGAACGAGCGGGTTAAGTTTATCAAATCGAAAGTTTCAAAAATCACCGAAAACTGGTAAACAAGTGATTGGATCGTCTAAATTAGCAACTCGACGACCAATCCACGGTCTAAACCACTGAAAGCCAGAAAAAAAAAATGTGAGAACTCTATCCACAGTAAAAAAAAATTCTTGATTTTTCCCTTCACAAAAGATTATGGATTTTCAGACTTCGATCGATGCGGCTGAAAATGTTTAAGGAGGCTTTAAGAGTTGGGGAGTTACAGATTTACGAATGATATGGGAGTTTATTTATTTATTATTATTATTACTATATTTATTTTGAGAGCTTGAGAATCAATTTGGGAGTTGAAGATGGATGAAAAGAGGGATAAGTACTGCAGGGACGGATGGAGTATAAGGGCAACATAGGCACTTGTCATTGCTCACTTTTTTTATAGGTAAACTCAAGGGGGAAGAATTTATAAGTTAATAAACTCAATGGGAAGATTAATAGAAAAGTTAAATTTGGTGAGGGCAAAAGAAAAGTTCTATTCTGATCTAATTCTACAAAGTAAAGCTTAGTGCTTACAGAGAGTAAAAGAGGCGAGAGCATACTTGAAATTGAAAGAACTCGTTCCTCTGCTTCACTGCCTGGCTAAAAGCCTGAAACACCACCGTGACCTCGTTCCTCTTTTCGACGACGACCATCGTGACCTCGTCTTCTCTTCTCATTCCATTGCAATCTCTAGTCTCTACCCCTCGCCCCTTGCGTATATCAGACTTAGAAGGTAACTAAATTAGGGTTTTTTTTTGTTTGATAATTTAAAATTTGTAGTTTGTTTGAATTTGTTCCTAGTTGAGGACTTGAAATTAAACTCAATTCAATTTATTTGAAGTATTTGTTGTATTTTGGACTTAGAGGTAACTAATTAGGGCTTTTTTGTTTGATAGTTTAAAGTTTACAATTATTTGAATTTGTTATGGGTTGGGGTTAAAACTTAAATGAATATGTAGTTATGCACTTCAATTTTTTTGAATTTGTTGTGTTTGTGAATTGAGAGTTGATTTTGACTGTTGTGGTGTGATTTTGTTGATTATAGAAAATAAATTTGGTTTAAGGTTTTATGCATATGGTTGAAATTGTAATTGTTTCGAGAATCATTCAAATTGAATTATGACAAATAACCGAAGTAATTTTCTAAATTGTATCTAAATGTTTTTAATTTAAAATTCCTTTTTTAGTTTGGTTTATGATTTATGAATATTTATTTGTTGTATATTATAGAATTCTATTTATGTTGCATAAAATAATTGTTTGTTTGGGATTGTTGTATACTTGTATTATGATTGATTTAGGCATTCATGACATGTTGTCAAAATTCAAACATTTCAAAACTGAATAATCAACATCACAATCCAATGAATTCATCCGAGTCAATAAGACTACTCAAAATCTCTTAAATGAAACTCCTATCCAATTAAGAACAATCTCAAAATATCAATTCTTAATCCCAAGTTGAATTCAATTTAGAAGAGGAACTTGTTGCAGAACCGAGACTAAGCCCATATATAATGAAATATGATGCTAACAAGAAAGAGAATATTCGTCGAGGATATTTGCTTAAAGGCCTTCATCATCCAATACTTAGTTAATATTATGATTAGTTCAAGTTTTCTTTATTTAATTTTAACAAAAAAAATTACTTAAAATATGTCCATACTGGGAAAATTTTCTAGATTCGCCCCTGCCAGGGGCGGATGGAGTATAAAGGCAACATAAAAACCTGCCCATGGTCACTTTTTTTTAATAGGTAAACTCAAGGGGGCATAATTTATAAGTTAATAAACTCAAGGGGGCAGATTAATAGAAAAGTTAAACTTAGATGGGGCAAAAGAAAAAGTTATGTTCTAATCTAATTCTAGAAAGTAAAGCTTACTATTTAGTGCTTATAAAGAGTCAGAGAGAAGAGAGAATACTTGAAATTGAAAGAACTCGTTTCTCTGTTTCACTGCTTAGCTAAAAGCCTAAAACACCATCGTAACCTCATTCCTCTTCTCAGCGACGACCACTGCTACCTTGTCTTCTCTTCTTATTCCATTACAGTCTCTACGCCACTTGAGCACTATAATGAAATATGATGCTAATTAACAAGAGAGAAAGTATTCGTCGAGGATATTTGTTTGAGGACACTCATCAACCAATGCGTAGTTAATATTATGATCAGTTCAAGTTTTCTTTATTTAATTTCAGCAAATTAAAAATTTAGTTAAAATTTGTCCCTACTGAAAAAATTCTAGATCCGTCCCTAATCAGTTCATGAGTATGCAATCTCTAGGATTTACCAAAATCAAATAATCACTATATATATTTTCATCTAAGAAGAGTTTAACCAATACATCCAAACAAAGAAATTATTCTAAAATACTTTCATTAGTCTGGCTAGCTAAATGTCGCGTCTGCAAAAATTCCATCAACGTTCTCATGTCTGTCCTCTACGAACGACCATCATTTCATGCACAAAAATGAATACACATTAATTACTAAACATTTTATTTCACGAATTAAAATTTAAAGGGCTATCTAAGTAAATCCTAGCTAATCGGTTCTTTTTTAGCATAAACACGTAGTTTAATAAACATGGATTCAACTAATCAATTCTTTTCACTTTTATCATTCTTCTAAGGAGTTTGCTTCTAGTTTACCAACAGTTTTCCTCATTTTTCAAAAGAGGACAACATAGTTTGTTTCAAGTTCTTTTTTTCAAGTACTTACTTCGTTCCAAATGATAGAATATATGTAAATATAGCAATAATCTTTAATTATCTTTTGTGTATGTTAGGTGTATAATTTGTTACCTTAATTAGAGCCTAGATTCTCTCTTGTAACATATATATATTACTGACCTTTGTTAACTTAATGGATTAAGGAAAATCACCTTCTTTCATGGTATCAGAGCTCTAGGGCACGATCCTCTTCTCTTCCATCCTTTTACGCCGCGCCCTGGTGTTTCGCCGCCCCCTGGTGTTTCGCCGCCCCTTTCCTTCTCGCCGTCAATCTCTTTCCGTCAGCCACCATGTCTGACTCCAAATCCTCATTCCACCCGACTCTTGCTGTCTCTAACATTAAGAACCATATCTCTATTACTCTTGAGATGGAAAACGTCCAATATGCGACGTGGGCGGAACTCTTCAAAATTCACGCACGATCTCACCAGGTGATCAGCCATATCATCCCACCGACAGAAGGCAAAGAAAAAGAGCCTACAACCGACGATGAGAAAGAACTTTGGTCGACCCTTGATGCTACGGTCCTTCAATGGATTTATGCAACAATCTCGAATGACTTATTGTATACGATTCTTGAACCCGACTCAACGGCAATTGACACTTGGAATAGGTTGCGTGATATATTCCAAGACAACAAAAAATCACGTGTCGTGACTCTTGAGCAAGAATTTTCTCACACAAACATGGAGAATTTCCCTAACGCCTCCGCGTATTGTTAAAGGCTCAAGATTTTGTCGAATCAACTCAAGAACGTAGGAGCTCCGGTCTCAAACAACCGTCTCGTCCTTCAAATGGTAGCCGGCCTCACCGAAGCATATAGAGGGGTGGGAACGCTTATTCGTCAAAGTAATCCCCTTCCACCCTTCTATCAAGCTCGATCCATGCTCACTCTTAAAGAGGAGGGCTTAGCAAAACAGGTCGCTACAAGTTCAAATGCCGCCATGATTGCAAGGGAGTTCGATGATAGTTCATGCTCTAAAAATTACCCTCAAAACCGTAACAACAGTGGTGGTAAAAAGGGTCAAAACCCGCAACAACAGTGATAAAATCCACGACGGTGGCCGCAGTGGCGGCAAGGGCAGTGGCGGTTAGACCGGCGGTGGCAGCGGTGGTGGCCGCGACGGCGGTCAGCAGCAGCCTAGCCGCAGCAGCAGTGGCAGCCTTGGACGGGCAGTGGGCAACAAAAGTAGCCATGGTCTTTCATGTCATGGGCCATTCCTCCTTGTTCTTACCCAACAGCTCCTTGGGCCAGACCCAAGACTCAACAGAGGTAGGCTGGAGTTCTTGGCCCACGCCCTCAGCAAGCATATTATGCCGCAGCACAGCCCACTCCAACATACATCGAGGCCGCAATGCACACACTTGGGCTTACTCCTCCGGATGCAAACTGGTACATGGATACCGGAGCCACCTCTCATATGACATCCGCGCAAGGTAATCTCTCATTTTATTTTAATTTGAGCTATAATCGTGGTATAATTGTCGGAAATGGTCATTCAATTCCAATTTATGGTTATGGTCATACAAACTTGTCTCCCCCGAACCCACCTTTATCCTTAAAGAATGTCCTTCATGCTCCTCAAATTATTAAAAACTTAGTTTCAGTTAGGAAGTTTACTACTGATAACTTGGTTTCTGTTGAATTTGATCCTTTTGGGTTTTTTGTGAAGGACTTTCAGACGGGGATGCGTTTAATGAGATGTGATAGTTGGGACGAGCTTTATCCCATCACCGCCACCATCACCACAAATCAAGCCACCTCACCTTCAACTTTTGCAGCTTTAGCACCGTCTTTATGGCATGAACGTTTGGGTCATCCGGGAGCACCTGTTTTTGACTCTCTTAGGCTAAATAAATTTATTGAATGTAATGGAACTCGTAGTTCTCATGTTTGTCATTCTTGCCCACTTGGAAAACATGTTAAATTGCCTTTTGTAGGGTCTAATTCATACACTTTTATGCCATTTGACATTATCCATAGTGATCTTTGGACATCTCCCGTTTTGAGCTCTTCGGGCCACATATATCATATTCTCTTGTTGGATGATTACTCTAATTTTTTGTGGACTTTTCCCCTGTCTAAAAAGTCTCAAGCTTTCCCCACTTTCTTACCATTTAGAGCATTCATCCGCACTCAATTTGAACGAGAAATAAAGAACATTCAATGTGATAATGGTAGGGAATTTGATAATGGGCCATTTTGGGAATTTTGTAAAGCTAATGGTTTATCTTTTCGTCTTTCTTGTCCTCATACTTCATCACAAAATGGAAAAGCCGAAAGAAAAATTCAAACCATTAACAACATTGTTCGCACTTTACTTGCCCATGCTTTCTTACCACCATCATTTTGGCATCATGCATTACAAATGGCAACCTACCTTCTCAACATCCTTCTAAGTAAACAATTAGCCTATCAATCCCCTCTCAAAATTCTCTATCAAAAAGACCCATCCTATTCTCATCTTCGGGTGTTCGGTTGTTTGTGCTACCCTCTTTTCCCATCTACTACAATTAACAAGTTACAAGCCCACTCTACCCCGTGTGTCTTTTGGGGTTATCCATCTCATCATCGTGGCTACAAATGCTATGATTTATCCTCAAATAAAATCATAATAAGTTGCCACGTCATTTTCGATGAGACCCAATTCCCTTTTGCTAAAGTGCATCCTCCATCAATTCACACATACGATTTTTTGGATGATGGTTTGTCACCTCATGTAGTCCATCATTTGGCCTCACAAAGCAGCTCAAGCCAGGCAATACCCAACTCGTCTACTTCTCCTTCTCACCCTGACCCAGCCACCAACAGCCCAGCTCGTCTGACGCGTCCTCCGGGCCCAACACCTGGCAGCCCAGTGCATACCGAGCCACTTTCTTTTCCAAGCCCTGCTGCTGGGCTACATGTCTCAGGCCCAAACACATCTTCCCACTCTCCAGTCCAACCTCCTCCAATTCCAGGCCAAAGACCATTTACTAGGAGTCAACATGGGATTTTTAAGCCCAACAAAAAGTACAGTCTTCTTACCCATATTACTAAATCACTTCTACCTCGTAACCCTGTGTCTGCCCTTAATGATCCAAATTGGAAATTGGCTATGGATGATGAATATAATGCTCTTATTAAAAATAAGACGTGGGATTTGGTGCCCCGTCCACCTGATGTTAATGTGATTCGTTCTATGTGGATTTTCAGACATAAAGAAAAATCTGACTGTTCTTTTGAGAGACATAAAGCCCGACTTATAGGTGATGGAAAAACTCAATAGGTTGGCGTGGATTGTGGCAAAACTTTTAGCCCGGTAGTCAAACTTGAAACTATTCGCATTGTTCTCAGTTTAGCTCTCTCTAAAGCATAGCCTATTCACCAGCTTGATGTGAAGAATGCTTTCTTACATAGAGAACTCAAGGAAACTGTATACATGCATCATCCAATGGGTTTTCGAGACCCAACACATCCTGACCATGTCTGTTTGCTGAAGAAGTCTTTGTGTGGGCTCAAGCAAGCTCCACGGGCCTGGTACAAAAGGTTTGCAGATTATGTTTCTATTATTGGATTCTCTCACAGCAAGTCTAATCATTCTCTCTTCATCTACCGTAAAGGTACTGATATGGCTTACATTCTTCTGTATGTGGATGATATTATCTAACTGTTTCCTCTGATGTTCTTCGCAAGTCTATCATGACTCTTCTCGGCTCAGAATTTGCTATAAAAGATTTGGGGCCACTGAGTTATTTCTTGGGGATAGCTGTAACTCGTCATGCAGGTAGTCTATTTTTGTCTCAAAGGAAGTATGCTGAAGAGATCATAGAATGGGCTGGTATGTCATCTTGAAAGCCCAGTCCCACACCGGTTGATACTAAACCGAAGCTAAGTGCTACTTCTAGCACACCATATGATGATCCATCACATTATCGCAGCCTTTGCAGGAGCCCTACAATATCTCACTTTCACTACACCCGACATATCTTATGATGTCCAACAGATTTGTTTATTCATGCATAACCCGATGGAGGGACACATGCATGCTCTAAAGCGCATTATGCGCTATATTCAGGGCACTCTATACCATGACTTGCATCTATATCCATCTTCGACAATCACTCTCGTTTCTTACACAGACGCAGATTGGGGTGGGTGTCTAGATACCAGACGCTCGACATCTGGTTATTGTGTATTTCTTAGTGATAATTTGATCACTTGGTCCTCGAAACGACAGGCTACTTTGTCTCGATCTAGTGCAGAGGCCGAATACTGAGGGGTCGCCAATATGGTTTCTGAGTCTTATTGGTTACGAAACCTTCTTCTGGAATTTCATTGTCCTATTTAGAAGGCTACATTGATCTACTGTGATAATGTTAGTGCAATATATCTCTGCGGGAATCTTGTTCAACATCAGCGCACTAAACATATCGAGATGGATATTCACTTTGTCAGCGAAAAGGTTGCTCGTGGACAAGTACGTGTCTTACATGTCCCGTCGCGCTATCAAATTGTAGATATTTTTACAAAAGGTCTTCCATTGGTTCTATTTGAAGATTTTCGGGACAGTCTCAGCGTACGACAACCTCCCGCTTCGACAGCGGGGGTGTGATAGAATATATGTAAATATAGCAATAATCTTTAATTATCTTTTGTGTATGTTAGGTGTATAATTTGTTACCTTAATTAGAGCCTAGATTCTCTCTTGTAACAGATATATATTACTGACCTTTGTTAACGTAATGGATTAAGGAAAATCACCTTCTTTCACAAAAATTAAAGATACAATTTAATTTTTAAGATCAAACAACCGCATATTAAACTTTAAAATTGGTATGAATCATAAAAGTTTATAATGAAATTTATTGTTGGATTAATAGTTTTTGTTATATACTATACAATTATAATAATCGTATTGACTAAAATTAAATAAATTAACATCAATTTGAAGTTTAATGTGCCGTCATTTGACCTCAAAAATCAAATTGTATCTCTAATTTCAGAACGGAGGGGAGTAACATCTAACATGAGTTAGAGCATCTCCAACAGTAATAGCAACCACTTTGGGATACTCAAATAGGTGAGTCACATCAGAAAAATTCTCTCCAACAGCCTCTTCGACTCAAGTTATCAAATCTGCAACTTCTTTCTCACTCTTCAAATTTGCAACCCCCTTCTCACTCTTTAAAACATTTATATTGTTTTGGGAAAATCAAAATCATATGAAAAATGCTAACAACATTTATTTTCTTTGTTGGGTTTGATATACAACTCATTTTAAAATTTAATATAATTCCTTTTTATTTATTTATTTATTAATTATTTCAAATGTTATCATTTATTATTGTTTTAAGTCAAATACTGCATTAATTGAATTAAAGAGACTGATGAGGCACAAAATATAAAAGTAGCAAATAATGCTCTTCAAATTGTCACGTAGGTCAACAAACTTCAATTTGAAGAGTTTTTTTTTCTACTACTATTGGAGATACTCTTAGATAAGAAAGAATTGACATTTAATTAAACTTGGATATTTATGATGATGAAGATAGACAAATTAAAGTCAAGTGCATTTAAGCTAAATTCGACATTAATGATTTGAATGTAACCAATCAAAATTATTTAGATGATTTGAACGCAGGATTAAGCAGTGAACTACATTAATAACAATGTCAGTAATTCCTTATTAATTTTAAATATTTTTAACTGTTTGGTATGAGAGACAAAAGATATCACTATATCAAGGGATGGAATTACATAACTGTGCAGAAAAAAACTCACACCCCAAAATCCAAATATACCCAAAATTATTCCTCCATCTGAAGGCGGCTCAAAACGTAAAATAAATAAATAAATCAAAAATCCTAGTTACAATAATACATATATATATATATATATATATATATATATATATATATTTCATCTCAAGTCTAAAAAAATAACATATATATATATATATATATATATATATATATATATATACGGTCTAGATCTTAAGCTCATCCTTTATCTAACATACCTTGCTCACCCCCCTTTAGCGACGGACCGGACGACGGTTCGGTCCGTCGCTATATATACAACCGTGATCTTAGCTTTTAGCGACGGACAACATATAGACTTGAAAGGTTACTGTAACTTTCTAGAATTTTCTGATAATCAAGCTAATTATCATAATTCTTAAACTATCGCATGATTAATTGGAAATTAACTAAAACTATCAAAAACAATCATTTACCCTCTGAAAAATCATAACAACTTAATATCATAAAATAGTCACTGTAAATTTTATGGAATTTTTATGATAAGTTTGCTAATTTTCATAATTAATAGATAGAAAATTAACCAAAATTATCCAAAACAGTTAATTATTCAAAATTCCAGTGGAAACATTAATTACATGCTAACAATTAATTTATGTTAATTTTCCAGAATTTAATAATCACAATTACTATTTTGTTAATTAATTTCCATGATTAAAACAATTAAGAAATTATTTTCTAAAAATTAAATAAGAAAAGTCTGCCAAAGCGGGTCAAAATCGCGGGTCGGGTTTGGGTCAGCGGGTCGGGTCAAGCGCGCGGGTCAGCCTTCACGCTCAACCTCCAGCAACAAAAAATTACAGAAATGCCATTTTGCGACCCAAACTTTGAGAAGTCATATCTCAATCCATATAACTCCGATTTAGGCTCATAATATATCGTTGGAAAGCTTACAAGGAGTACTACGCATAAATACCAAAATCATTCAAAACGGACAATCACATAAAAAGTTATGGCTGTTCAAAGAAGTCTGTTTGCAAATTAAGAAGTCTGTTTGTAAATTAGGGTTTTAAATTAATTCTAAAATACAAATCCAATTAAACCCAAAATATGCAGATCATATACACTGTGTTTAGGCTACAATATACTGCAATATTAGCCCCTAACATTTAGTGTAACTATAATTGTCATTAATGATGTTATCAAGCTTTTTAAACATACAATCATGACATAAAGTATAAATATTTCATACATAGCATACATGAGATCATTAAATCATGCTCTGACACCAATGTAGGTTTTAATACGCATGTTATTTCATATATTTACACATAATAGGAGAATAAAAGGCATACATACCTCTTGAAGCGTGATTAAGCCTTTGATGCGGAAAACCTCATGTTATTCTTTTAACCTAACGACATCTCCGAACTACGTTCGAGAACGGAACACTATCTCACCGTTCGTAACAATTATGGGTTTGGTCTATATATGGGAGCGCTATATATTTTGGCCAACTGAAGAAATGAATCGTATGTTAATTGATCGTCTGAGGAATATGAGTATTTAATACTGAAGTTGTAAGACCCCAACTTTTATGAATAAAAATTTAATTTTCTTTATATATTATTTCGAAATAGTAAGGTGTTGATTTGATAAATATGAAAGTTATGGGTGAAATGTGCAAACATTTTTAAAATGAGCAAGTGGTTATAAAATATTCTTGTTGTCGGGAAATATTCGTTTGGCCGTGGAATATTCTTGTTGTCGGGGAATATTCGTACGACGGCGTAGCTATTTGTGGGCCCCACAACGGAATAACTGTCGGATATAGAAAGCGACAGAAATAAATTTTTTACAAAATAACGGCGTGGTTGTTACCGTTAGTACTGTTGAAATACCCGGTGGTTAAAATACAGTGATACGCGGTGTTGCACAGTAGCACACGGTATTGCACAGTATTTCGAATTATTGAGTCTTACGTGAGAAGGAACTTATTCAATTATTGTTACAGTAATTACTGTTCAATATTTTATATTATTGACTCAATAATTGCTACGTTGATATTTTATATTATTGACTCAATAATTGCTGCATTGATATTTTATTGACTCAATAATTGCTACGTTGCTATTTTTTTATGATTGATTCAATAATGGCTACAGTTGATATTTTGTAATATTGATTCAATAATTGTCAATGCACAGTATTTCACATTATCAACTCAATAATTCATATTATTTGAATAATATTATTAGATAGCATTATTGACAATGTCTAAGGAAGTTCTGTCTAGGAGGGGTTATTTAATTGCGCGCCAGTAAGAAAAAGTCCTTATCGGAAGGCCCCCTCTTTCCTGGGAACGACCTGGTTGTCAATATTGTAGTTCTGTAATATTATTTGTGAATAATTAATTATTGATTTATATGATAAGAAAATATTTATTTTGTGGATATTAAAGAAGGAATTGGCGCTGGTGAGTTTTTATCAATATTTTGGTGTGAGAAATCATCTGTTTATAGATTTCGGATAATTTATGTTTGGAATTGGAAAAACTTCCTTCTACAAAGTTGTAGAGAATTAAATTTCCTATGGAAGGACATAGAATTTGTATTTTTCTGACAAAGGGGCTATTTGTTATGAATTATTGAAGTTTCGGAAAATATTTTTTTTTTATGGGCGGGCCCCACTTTTGGTGGAAAAATTTTTAGCCGCCAGGCGGCGGAAATTTTTTTTAAAAAAATATTATTTTATTATTTTAGTCTCCTTTGGCATCCTAAGTTTTTTCTATAAATAGGGTGCTTAGGTTAGAATTGAAAATCACACCAGAATCATAAGTTTTCTCTCTCTATAATATCGAGCGTATTTCTGTGAGTATTTCTATACTTTGAGTATTAGTATTCAGTGCAAGTTTTCTTCGGTATTATATCCGATATTCCAGTCAGAGGTACTATCTTTTTGAGGTAAGGGATGTTATTTCTTTCGTAAATGATGTTATTCTTCTTAATATCATTTTACAGAAATATTGTCATGGATTTTATGTTGAAATTCTTATTTTTTTTCGTCGGGGTTACTATTCACGTATACGGCACTATTCACGGAAAAATTTATTTTTCTTCTATTTGTCCAAATTGTCTGTTAAGGTTACTATCTTTGATTGTATCCAAGTTTTGAGCTTTATTCTTGAATTTTGCTCCACAAAGTATTATTATGGATTATTCTTGAATTTGGATAAACTAAATGACGAATCCCTAATCTTTGTCTTTTATCTCACTGGATTCGTTCTTTAAAATATTTTTCATCATCCTCAGTCCTAAAAGGTGATGTAACTGAATATCTTTGGCCTGTAGAGCAAAGATGAATGATTACCTGATGAATATCTTTGGCCGTAGTGCAAAGATGACAGGTGTTGAGATGAACATGACCACTGATGATACAAATGAATATCTTTGGCCTGTAGTGCAAAGATGAATATTGACTCGAGATGTATATTGATTGATGTTACAGGGATAAAATATTGATGATGGACTTTTAAATCATAGAAGATAGTAGACTTCATTCTCTGCTTAATTCTTCTAATGAATTGTTATTTCCGCTGCGAATATTGATCTAAGATTGGTTGTCCATTATATTTTATCTTATTTATTGAAGACTAACGATAATTTATTTTCCATTATCTTAGTCATAATATTCTTTACTGAGCTAGTTGAGCTCACCCTTTTTATCTGTTGTCCTCTTCAGGAAATGAGAATGTTGCGGGAACTAGTCGGGGGACAGAGTGATGGTCCGAGTTAGAGCAGTAGTAGTCCTCACTATTTCTGATAAATAGTGTGATAATAATTGTAATGAGGACTTAGTTTGAATCTTAATATTTTCTACATATTTGTATTGACACTCATAGTTGTGTGGTCGTATTTTGCACGACCGTATGATATAAAGTTTGTATTTGAATTCTGTACCATGTATTTGGCGACTCAGAATGGGTTGGGTTGACTGGACCTATTCTGGGGGCGTCACAGTTGGTATCAGAGCTTAGGGATATGATCTCTGGCGGAGATCGGGGAATAGAACTAGGAGGGGAGAGACGAGTAAATCCTTCGCTAGTGTGTCCTACCTAAGCTTATGTGGTATTTAATTGGTCAGTCGGAGCATAGGGTTAATATGTGATATGTTATTTGTTTAATTAACCCTTGTTTTATGGCAGTATTTGAGAATGGCAACTGAGAATGTTAACAACGAAGTGAATGAGACCGTGGAGACACCTTTAATCACTAACCAGGAGAACGTGCAACAAGAAGGCAATGTTCATCCTTAAAATAACGCTGGTCAGACGATAAACGATGAGATGTTTAGAAGTGTTCTGCAGTTCATGCAAAACCAGACGAGGGAGACTCGTGTGCAACATATAGGGGGCGATAATAACAACTCGCGAATTGTTACTGCCAAGCAGTTCAAAGAATTGGGACCACCAGAGTTTCTGGGAAAGCCAAATCCGATCAAGGCGGAGACGTGGATTAAACAAATTACCAAGATATTTGATTTCTTGGGATGCACGGAGGAACAGAAGGTTCCATTCGCCACGTTTATGTTCCGTGGAGAGGCAGATTATTGGTGGGAATCCGTGAAGCGTACCCAGCCTGCCGCACTCAAGATGTCTTGGGAAGCGTTTCAGAAACTGTTTAATGACAAGTACTTTTCTGAAAGTATTCGTCATATGAAGGAAGTAGAGTTTATCAGACTCGAGCAAAACAACATGACGGTATCCCAGTACGAGGCTAAGTTCGCGGAGCTGTCCAGGTTTGCATCTCATTTGGTGGAGAATGAGGAACGTATGACGCGGATGTTTCTAAGAGGTTTGAAACCCGAAATACGTCAATACCTCATTTCTCATAAATTTTCTTTATATTCGGATGTAGTAAACAGGGCCCAGTTATTAGAATGAGATAATGATTATGTTCAACCGAGAGACCACAACCAAGGTCGTACTGGTGACAGCAGTCATCGGAGCAATGACAACCAGCGAGGAGAAAAGTATGACAGAAACGGTAACCAATCCGGTGGTAATCGTGGCCATGATAGTAGAAGAAGCGAATAGGGAGGAGATTTCAAAAAGAGAAGGTATAACAATGAGAACGCGAAGATGTCAACATCAGCACCAGCATCAACTGTTTCGAGGGGAGGAGAACGACCACCGGTCGTATGCTATAAATGCGGGAAAGAGGGACATATTAGCCCAAACTGCCCACAACAATTCAAAGGATGCTATAACTGTGAAAAAGAAGGACATATAGCTCGAGATTGTCCTGTTGCGAAACCAAATTCAGCGGGAGTGGTGATTCCAAAGGCGGTTGCAGACAAGTCAAAGTCGGTAATTCCTGGAAGAGCGTTTGTCGTGACAGCCCAAAACGCGAGGAATCCACACGAGGTGATTACGGGTAAGCTGGTCATAAACTCCTGCGAAGTTTACACCTTATTAGATACCGGTGCTACCCATTCTTTTATTTCACCTGCTTGTGCTCAACGTTTGAACTTGACTTCTGATAAATTAGACTTTGACTTATCTGTTGAAACTCCGTTAGGAGAAACCTTTGTTACATCTACAGTTTACAAATCTTGCTTGATTCAGATTGGTACCCTTACCTTACCTGTTGATCTTATATCTTTGAAAATACTTGCACTTGACGTGATTTTAGGAATTGACTGGTTAACCAATTACCATGCCAGAATTGATTGTTTTCGTAAGGTTGTTAGTTTTTATATTCCTAATCAACCTGTTGTGCTAATCCAAACCACCAAACCACTAAAATCAGTCAATATCATTTCAAATCCCAAAGCTATTCGTTTATTGAAAAACGGATGTCAAGCTTTCTTAGTTCATGTCACTGATCTAAACCAGAATACATCAGATTTGAATGATATTTCCGTTGTTAATGAGTTTCCTGATGTATTTCCCGAAGAACTTCCCGGTATACCCCCAGAACGTGAAGTTGAATTCTTTATTGACCTTGAGCCCGGTACAAAGCCCATTTCTAAAATCCCATATCGAATGGCTCCTATTGAACTTCAGGAGTTAAAGATTAAATTACAAGAATTGTTGGACATCGGTTTTATTCGTCCTAGTACGTCTCCTTGGGGTGCTCCTGTTTTATTCGTAAAGAAGAAAGACGGGAGTATGCGACTTTGCATTGACTATCGGGAGTTGAACCATGTCACCATCAAGAATAGGTATCCGTTACCTCGTATTGATGACCTGTTCGACCAGTTGCAAGGAGCGCAATTCTTTTCAAAGATCGATCTTCGTTCTGGATATCATCAGTTGAAGATTAAAACTGAGGATATTCCAAAGACTGTTTTCAGAACACGGTACGGACATTATGAGTTCTTAGTCATGTCTTTTGGATTGACTAATGCTCCTGCTGCTTTCATGGATATGATGAACCGTGTATTTAAGGAGTATTTGGATCAATTCGTTGTTGTCTTTATTGATGACATCCTCATCTATTCTAAAAGCCGTGAAGATCATGAACACCATTTGAAGTTAGTACTTCAAAAGCTTCGTGAGAACAAGCTATATGCTAAGCTGAAGAAATGCGAGTTTTGGCTTGAGGAAGTAGCATTCCTTGGGCACGTGGTATCGAAACGTGGAGTATCTGTGGACCCGACGAAGATTGAAGCAATACAAAGCTGGGAGCAACCTAAGTCGGTGACTGAAGTACGAAGCTTTCTGGGCTTAGCTGGTTATTATCGGAGATTCGTAGAGGGATTTTCTCGAATCGCTACTCCATTAACTCAGTTGACTCGGAAAGATACAAAATTCGTTTGGAGCGAGGAATGCGAGAAGAGCTTCCAAGAGCTCAAGAGGAGACTTATTTCGGCACCTGTTCTGACAATACCATCAGGTTCGGATGGATTTGTTATTTATAGCGATGCTTCGGGCAAAGGGTTAGGATGTGTTCTCATGCAACATGGGAAAGTCATAGCCTATGCCTCGCGACAACTCAAAGAATATGAGAGGAATTATCCTACTCATGATCTAGAGTTGGCAGCAGTCGTATTCGCGTTGAAGATCTGGAGACATTACTTGTACGGAGAGAAAGTGGAGATTTATACGGATCATAAGAGCCTTAAATATTTCTTCACTCAGAAGGAACTCAACATGCGGCAACGACGTTGGCTTGAGTTGTTGAAAGATTACGATCATACCATCCAATACCATCCTGGAAAAGCGAACGTGGTAGCTGACGCGTTGAGTAGAAGATCATATGTGGGAACGAGTGCGATGATGTCAAGTATACGCGTAGAACCAGCTTTGATTGATAAAGTTAAAGCTGCTCAAGCTACGGATGCGGAACTGATGAAGATGAAGAAGAAGGTGCAAGAAGGTGCAATTCCAGAAGCAAGAATCGATGAAGAGGGAATACTTCGAGTCAACTCCAGACTTTGTGTTCCTAACGATTTTGACTTGAAGTATAGAATTATGATGGAGGCACACAACACACCGTTTGCAATCCATCCTGGGAGTACTAAAATGTATCGTGATCTTCGACATACATTTTGGTGGAGCAATATGAAGAGAGAGATCGCGGAGTTCATCTCGAGATGTTTAACTTGTCAACGTGTAAAGGCGGAGCATCAAGTGCCGAAGGGTCCATTGCAACCACTGGAGATTCCGAAATGGAAGTGGGAACACATTACGATGGACTTCGTTACGGGTCTTCCCAAGGTTTCTCAAGGCTTAGATGCGATTTGGGTTATTGTTGATAGATTAACCAAGTCTGCTCATTTCTTGCCGATACGAGAGACTTATTCCCTTGAACGTCTTGCTCATATGTACGTGAATGAGATTGTGAGATTGCATGGCATGCCAGTATCCATAGTTTCGGATCGTGATCCCAGATTTACTTCACGATTTTGGATCAGTTTGCAGAAAGCTATGGGCACGAATTTACGATTCAGTTCGGCTTATCATCCTCAAACAGACGGACAATCGGAAAGGACTATCCAAACTCTTGAAGATCTATTGAGACTTTGTGTTCTAGACTTCAAAGGGAGTTGGGATAAGTATTTACCATTGGTGGAATTCTCCTACAACAACAGTTATCAGGCAAGTATAGGCGTGGCTCCATTCGAGGCATTGTATGGGAGAAAGTGTCGCTCTCCAGTATGTTGGAACGAGGTGGGTGAAACAACATTATTGGGACCGGAGTTAGTACGTATGACTACAGAAAAGATCCAAATGATTCGACAACGTATACAAACAGCACAAGATCGACAAAAGAGTTATGCGGATATTCATCGAAAGGACGTGAAATTTAATATTGGAGACCATGTGTTATTACGTATTGCTCCATGGAAGGGAGTTACGAGGTTTGGGAAGAGAGGAAAGCTCAACCCACGATTCATTGGTCCATTTGAGATTCTTGACCGAGTAGGAAATGTGGCTTAGAGACTCGCTTTACCTCCAAGCATGTCTCGTGTTCATAACGTGTTTCACATATCCGTGTTACGTAAATATGTGAAGGATCCAAACCGCATTATTGAGTTAGAACCAGACGAGATAGCCGAAGATTTAACGTACGAGGAGGTACCTGTCAAGATCTTGGATAGGAAGGAGCATGTCCTACGCTCGAAAATTATACCTTAAGTTAAAGTTTTGTGGAGAAACCATGCAATTGAGGAAATGACCTGGGAGTTGGAATCGGAAATGAAAGCGAGGTATCCTCACCTTTTTGACATACCAGGTACGTACGTCAATTTCGAGGACGAAATTTCATAAGGAGGGGAGGTTGTAAGACCCCAACTTTTATGAATAAAGATTTAATTTTCTTTATATATTATTTCGAAATAGTAAGGTGTTGATTTGATAAATATGAAAGTTATGGGTGAAATGTGCAAATATTTTTAAAATGAGCAAGTGGTTATAAAATATTCTTGTTGTCGGGGAATATTCGTTTGGCCGTGGAATATTCTTGTTGTCGGGGAATATTCGTACGACGGCGCAGCTATTTGTGGGCCCCACAACGGAATAACTGTCGGATATAGAAAGCGACAGAAATAACTTTTTTACAAAATAACGGCGTGGTTGTTACCGTTAGTACTGTTGAAATACCCGGTGGTTAAAATACAGTGATACGCGGTGTTGCACAGTAGCACACGGTATTGCACAGTATTTCGAATTATTGAGTCTTACGTGAGAAGGAACTTATTCAATTATTGTTACAGTAATTACTGTTCAATATTTTATATTATTGACTCAATAATTGCTACGTTGATATTTTATATTATTGACTCAATAATTGCTGCATTGATATTTTATTGACTCAATAATTGCTACGTTGCTATTTTTTTATGATTGATTCAATAATGGCTACAGTTGATATTTTGTAGTATTGATTCAATAATTGTCACTGCACAGTATTTCACATTATCAACTCAATAATTCATATTATTTGAATAATATTATTAGATAGCATTATTGACAATGTCTAAGGAAGTTCTGTCTAGGAGGGGTTATTTAATTGCGCGCCAGTAAGAAAAAGTCCTTATCGGAAGGCCCCCTCTTTCCTGGGAACGACCTGGTTGTCAATATTGTAGTTCTGTAATATTATTTGTGAATAATTAATTATTGATTTATATGATAAGAAAATATTTATTTTGTGGATATTAAAGAAGGAATTGGCGCTGGTGAGTTTTTATCAATATTTTGGTGTGAGAAATCATCTGTTTATAGATTTCGGATAATTTATGTTTGGAATTTGGAAAAACTTCCTTCTACAAAGTTGTAGAGAATTAAATTTCCTATAAAAGGACATAGAATTTGTATTTTTCTGACAAAGGGGCTATTTGTTATGAATTATTGAAGTTTCGGAAAATATTTTTTTTTTGGGCGGGCCCCACTTTTGGTGGAAAATTTTTTAGCCGCCAGGCGGCGGAAATTTTTTTTAAAAAAATATTATTTTATTATTTTAGTCTCCTTTGGCATCCTAAGTTTTTTCTATAAATAGGGTGCTTAGGTTAGAATTGAAAATCACACCAGAATCATAAGTTTTCTCTCTCTATAATATCGAGCGTATTTCTGTGAGTATTTCTATACTTTGAGTATTAGTATTCAGTGCAAGTTTCCTTCGGTATTATATCCGATATTCCAGTCAGAGGTACTATCTTTTTGAGGTAAGGGATGTTATTTTTTTCGTAAATGATGTTATTCTTCTCAATATCATTTTACAGAAATATTGTCATGGATTTTATGTTGAAATTCTTATTTTTTTCGTCGGGGTTACTATTCACGTATACGGCACTATTCACGTATACGGCACTATTCACGTATACGGCACTATTCATGGGAAAATTTATTTTTCTTCTAGTTGTCCAAATTGTCTGTTAAGGTTACTATCTTTGATTGTATCCAAGTTTTGAGCTTTATTCTTGAATTTTGCTCCACAAAGTATTATTATGGATTATTCTTGAATTTGGATAAACTAAATGACGAATCCCTAATCTTTGTCTTTTATCTCACTGGATTCGTTCTTTAAAATATTTTTCATCATCCTCAGTCCTAAAAGGTGATGTAACTGAATATCTTTGGCCTATAGAGCAAAGATGAATGATTACCTGATGAATATCTTTGGCCGTAGTGCAAAGATGACAGGTGTTGAGATGAACATGACCACTGATGATACAAATGAATATCTTTGGCCTGTAGTGCAAAGATGAATATTGACTCGAGATGTATATTGATTGATGTTACAGGGATAAAATATTGATGATGGACTTTTAAATCATAGAAGATAGTAGACTTCATTCTCTGCTTAATTCTTCTAATGAATTGTTATTTCCGCTGCGAATATTGATCTAAGATTGGTTGTCCATTATATTTTATCTGATTTATTGAAGACTAACGATAATTTATTTTCCATTATCTTAGTCATAATATTCTTTACTGAGCTAGTAGAGCTCACCCTTTTTATCTGTTGTCCTCTTCAGGAAATGAGAATGTTGCGGGAACTAGTCGGGGGACAGAGTGATGGTCCGAGTTAGAGCAGTAGTAGTCCTCACTATTTCTGATAAATAGTGTGATAATAATTGTAATGAGGACTTAGTTTGAATCTTAATATTTTCTACATATTTGTATTGACACTCATAGTTGTGTGGTCGTATTTTGCACGACCGTATGATATAAAGTTTGTATTTGAATTCTGTACCATGTATTTGGTGACTCAGAATGGGTTGGGTTGACTGGACCTATTCTGGGGGCGTCACAGAAGTGGTTGAACCACTTCCCCACGTTCTCTCCACGTTAAGTCATGTGGGAAGTCGATCAATTAAGTAAACCTACTGGGTCGGACCCTCCATGGGTGACCCATAGGTTCCTGCATCATTCGGATCTAGGATGAGAATTAGTTTGGTAGCGTATACTGCTAGATCCATGTTTTGGTGAACCCTACAGGAGCCGAGCAAAGTTCTCCATGTAATTGCGTCCTTTTCAGATTTCATGTCATGGATTAGTTTAACAGCCTCATCAAGCTTTCCTACTATTCCATGAAGATCCACCATGCAACCATAGTGCTCTTTTTTTGGTTCAATGCCAAAAAGCTTCTACATCGACTGAAAGTAATACAATGAATAAGTAAACATATCAGGGCTCTCAAAATAGACTTAATTATACCACAATGAATCTGCCTTAGATTAGATAACTGACAACACGCTCTCAAAACAGACGAATAAGTAAACATATTAGGGCTAACCCCATCTCCAAGCATCAAAATCAAGTACTCCAGCGCCTTTCCATAAACCTTAGCATTAGAGAAAGCAGCTATCAGAAAAACGTTGATGAGAAAAGTCTTGGGCTCATACCCATCAGAGAAAACATGACTGTGAACTAGTTTTGCTTCGTGAATGGGGCCGCGAGCCAAGCAACACTTAATGAGCTCCGAATAAGTGACGACATCGGCCCATATGTTCTGTTTATGCATAATATATATATTAAACATTCATGGCTTTGGGGAGGTCTCTTTGGTAGCAGAATCTGGTGAATTCATCAATCATAGAGGAAGATTTGGAAGAAAATAGACGTTGATTATTAAGTGATTGTAATGGAGGGAAAATCATAGATTTCCACTTGAATTTGAAATGGCTTTCATTTTAAATAGGTTTTCATTAAAATAATGCTACTATCACATAATACTCACATACACACACATGGATACTGTGGGCCCTGCGTGACATGCAGGGCCCGCAAATATGCATATGTGTGTATGTGAGTTTTATGTGACCCAAATTATGTAATAGTAGCATTGCTCTTTCCATTAGAATCACTGCTTGTTTAGGGAACGGTGCCAAGAATGAAATTAAGTTAGAATACAATCATGACACAAGGCCAGATCGGGAGTAGATACTCCCTCACCCCATTATAAAAGTGGCAAGAGTCGAGATCGGGAGTAGATAGTCCCTCGCCCCATTGCACAAGTGACAAGAGAGTGGGGACTTGTTAAGAGGTCTTATCCCGACAACCCTAAGACTCGAGACCCTAACGATCTTCGAACCTCCCCTCCCTAGGGGTCCCGAGTCCTTAGGAGGCCCCGAATATCATTTCACTTGGTAATTCCCATCAGTCAGTGATTTCATGCTGCTGAGACTTATGATTCCCACCATATTAGGAGAGAATCATAACGCATACATATTCCAATATCATATATAAATACAAAATGAGGGCATCTTATATGTTTTATTTTTCCGCTCACCCTAATGTTCTCACATTACCAATCTCTACAAACGCTTACTGACTTAATTATTAAAGACGGATTTAGAGGTCTACCCTCCGCGTATTCATTTCTTTTCAGGTATCTCGGAACACTCAATTCCGATGGTTAAACCGATCGAAATAGAGCATTGTCACTGCTATTTATATTATTGGATTATAATCATTTTAATTCACTAAAGATGCTAAACTACAGAAGTTGTTAGCATGAAGCTTATTTTGGGGTCAGTTGGTCAATTGACCAATATAATACTGACACGTAGGCGAGGCTGTATGTGTATCAACATTTTATTGGCCAATTGATCAACTTACCAAAAAAAATAACTTCATGCTAACCGAATCCCTAAACTACACTTGCTTATGTAGAAATTTTGGACCTTTTTTTTTACTCTCCCTAATATGGGTGTGTAATAATAATACTTTATATAAAGAAAGTATTATATGAAAATAATAAGAATAAAAATACTGAGATTATTAATTGAGCAATACTCCCAACCTACCAAAAAAAACTGAGTCAATTTGTAAAAATAATATATATATATATATATATATATATATATATATATATATATATATATATATATACAAAAAAAAAAAGAGTTTCTATGTCCTGCCACGTTAATATGAAATGATATTATATTCTCAAATTCATCTATCATAATTTTCATTCTAAAAATTGCAATCACTAATAAACAAGCACTCAATAAATTTAAAACTTTGAAACAAAAATACATCCTTACATTTTTGTAGATTTTACAATTGAACTTCTCAACCTTGAGATAAGTTGCACAATTTAAAACTCATTGACAACATCTTTAGGAATTAATGTTTTCACATGTATATTTAATATTTTAACATGATCTTTCACATGAAGGTGAGAAATTATGTAAAAATGTCAAAAACACGTGAAAAATATCAAAAGTACATGTAAAATAGTGATCTCTTATGTTCTTTTGAGTTTTTATTAACACATGTTCTTTATATAATACTGTTTTACATCACATCCCACAAAAAATGGCTTAATTTGATTTTTTCAGTCAAAGCGACCATTTTTTGCAATCAAAATTTATACTATTTTATTTAGGTGGAAAAACTATAATCATAAGAAACTCTATCAAATTTACTACCACCTCCAATTTTTATAGGTTTCAAAATATAAATAAATATGTTTAATTCTTAATTCTAGAATTAGCCAATTTGACCAAAAACATCAAACCAAGTCAATTTTTGAGGGACGAATGGAGTAGTAAATACTCCATCCGTTCCAAAATTAGAGATACAATTTGATTTTTTGAGGTCAAACAACGACATAAAAAATTTCAAATTGATGTGAATATATTTAATTTTAGTTGATATAATTATTATAATTGTAGAGTATATAACAAAAACTATTAATCACAAAATTTATTTCATTCTAAACTTTTATGAATCGTACCAATTTTGAAGTTTAGTATGCTGTCGTTTGACCTTAAAACTCAAAATGTATTTCTAATTTTGAAACGCATGGATGGAGTAATAAGAAGAATCCAATATTTGTATTTTCAGAACAAGCAACCCCCAAGTAGGTCTGGCAAAATATGGTTATGGGTTGATTTTGGTTTTCAAAATATGGTTATGGTTCCATTTAAGAACTAAAACCATATTAACCATTTTTAATATGGGTTGTGTGGGTTGGAACCATATGGTTATGGTTCAAATATAGGTCGACCCATATTTTAAATTTCAAACTTACCATTATTATGATCCAATTAAATAAATTATTATTAGATATATATCATGTATACATAATCACTAAATTTTTTTTTATTTTTTTTTTGGAGAGATGGGTGGTGTATACGTAATTACATAATATTATTTTTTTTGGATGTGGGTGTGGGTGGGGTAAGGGGTGTATATATAATCACATAATATAATTTATTTATTTATTTTTTTTTTGGGGGTGCGGGGTGCGTGGGGTGGCGTGGGGGGTGGGGTGTATACATAATCACATAATATTATTTTTTTTGGTAGGGGTGGGGGTGGGGGTGGGGGTGGGGGTGGGGATGGGGGTAGGGTGGGATGGAGTGGAGGGTAAGGGGTGTATACATAATCACATAATATTATTTTTTTTGGGTGGGGTGGAGTGGGGGTGGAGGGTGGCGCGTGGGGTGGGATGGGGGTGGGGTGGGGGGGTGGGGGGGTAAGGGGTGTATATATAATCACATAATATTATTTTTTTTAGGTGGAGGTGGGGGGTGGAGGGGGTGGGGGGTGGAGGGGCTGGCGGGGTGGCGGGGTGGGGTGGGGTGGGGTGGGTGTATAAAATAAATTAGGACGTTTATTTTGGAACGGAGAGAGTATGTAATTAATTGATATTCGTAAATTAAGATTAACTAGAGAAATAAAACCATGAGAAATTGAGCTTCTTGAATATGTAAATATGGGCGGAAAAAACTTTTGATTTGGATTTGGATTTGGAATAAAATATGGATCAAAAAATGGTTAACCGGGTTAGACCTATATTTCTTTTTAAAAATATGGTTCCAAACTTTACCCAATCCAAATAAATAAAAGTAATTAACCAACCCATTTGTTCCAGTTAATATGGGTTGACCCGACAATTAACTAACTATATTGTCAGGTCTACCCCAAGTATATGGAATTTTTAGAAACAAAAACAGCGAGTCAGTAACATAGTGATTAAATATGAGGCAATGTTTAAGCTAGCCAAAAGTAGCGAAGGTTTTGGTGATGTATTGTTAAACAAGCAAGCTCACATTTTGCCTGGTTCAAAAATCAACTGTACATTTTCAAACAAGTTAAGGACAAGTACAAAAACCAAGCTAAATTGGCATCTAGAAAAACCAGCTATATAAATGACCTAATTTAAGATGTTGTTCTTAGATCAAATCCTGCTACCATTAATTTGTTAGAACAGAACAATCAGTTAATATCGTGTGCACTGCTTTTCACTTGCTAGTAAGGTAGTAAAATGAACAAACAGTTCGAGCTCGATTCGTACTCGCTAGACTAAAAATTCGATTCGAACTCGACTCGAAATATAAATGAGTCAAATATGAGCAAATTTTAAAGTTCGATAAATTACTCGAACCTTCTCAAATTGCAATTTTCTATTGATACTCGTATCATATTCGTTTCGAAAAATTCAAACTGCTCGGGCTCGATTCGGGATTGTACTCAACTCGGTAGCTAAATGAGCCTCAATTAAACCTTATTTTATACACCATAAATTTTGTAAATCAAATCTAAGCAACTCAATACTCGGCTCGACTCGGTTCATTAACACCCTTACTTGCTAGATGCCATATGAAATTTGACAACGTCGTTTCAGCAGTTAGCGATAACAGAATTTGCCGAGTTAATGGTAAAAGTTGAATAAAAGCACTATGCAGCCTGCAGGAGACACATTTAAGCCAAAACAAATAAGCTAATTTATTTCACCTCAGAGAGATACAAGTTGTCTGAAGGACTGCAAATATACTACACATTCTCAAAAAAAGGATGATGCTAAAATCATTGTACACCAAACAAATGAAGAGCAACTATAAGACTAAGAAATGGAAAGTTCTACTTCCATAATGTCTGTTTCATCTCATGCCAAATCATAGCACAATTAGTAATATTGTTAGTCGAAAAAGGTTTCTTCAAACCCTCCCCTGCACTAAAAACTTGCGGAAAATCATCCGCGTCACAATCTGTGTTCATGTTAACTTTCAAAGTCTTCATTCCTGCTGGGTAAATATTGCATATTGAAGTTTCATCATAATTGGGAACCGTAGAGCTCCTTTATGAAATCATACTCACTGCATTTAATATTATTTCGAATTAGAAGAGAGACTTGAACATGGCTAAGCAAAGTAGGGACATTGGTTGTTGCTACTGCTTCCAAATAGCTTTCTCTTTGTCAATATAGAACAAGAAATAAACTACTGGCATTAATATGTAGAAAAAACCAGAATCATTTGGTACTACTGGTGCTATGAGAATCTGAATGCACTTCAAATAATTCATACGAGTTATTTCCAAAGATTGATAGAAATCGTTGTGATTACAATGAGGACTAAAAATCAGTTTCAATAAACAATTATATAGGATATTCATTTAAGTAATCACATCTTGTAAGTTTTCTTGTAACCGAGTCCAAGCAAGTCTAACATAATAAAAACAAGTAATACAGTATCGAGTTATTAGAATCATTATAAAAAACAACCATGTTTTATTGCTTTAAGTAGGAAATGCATAAATTGAATTATCTATAAGACTGAAAACAAGGTACAAGCGTATGGTTGCAAGTTAATGTGCACACTTACATTTTGAATCAACAATCTTTCTTCAACTAGCACTTGCTAAAATGAGTTCTAGGGGTTGACCATGGTGTCTCATCCAACTCTTCACCAAACCTCAGTATTTCTTCGGACCCCTCAGGCAAAATAGATCTGATCCTCAAAGTTGGTTTCTTTGCTGGCAAATTGGGGAGTGGCGCTTCGCCTTTCAGCATCCGTGCTGCTTCCTTCACCGTAGGCCTCTTCTCACAATTTGGGTGCACACAAGAAAGTCCTACCACAAGCATCCTTTTCATCTCCTGCCTATTAAAATGCCCCATCAGTTTAGAATCAACAGCCTCAACTAACAACCCCCTTTCCCACAAATCCCATACCCAATCAGCCAACACAACGCCATCTTCATCAACTGGCCGCCTCCCTGATACCACTTCCAGAACCACCACGCCAAAGCTGTAAACATCTGTCTTCACAGTTGGAACACCAGAATACACGTACTCAGGAGCAAGATATCCCATTGTTCCAGCTGGTAGAGTCGCGTCTCTTGTCCTACAACTATGCTCATAAACTTCTGCTAAACCAAAATCTCCAAGCTTAGAATTGAACTCAGCATCAAGCATTATATTACAAGTCTTAACATCTCTATGAATTATCTGTCTCTCACACTCCTCATGTAGATATATGAGAGCAGAAGAAACGCCGAGAATTATATTTAGTCTTCGCTCCCAAGTGAGCAATTTTGTGGCATGGGCGCGTGTGTGGAGGATTCTGTCAAGGCTTCCATTGGGCATATATTCATAAACTAGAACTAGCTCATTCCTCTCACAGCACCATCCCTGGAGCTGAACCAAGTTTTTATGTCTTAAACAACCCACCATTGTCCCAAATTCATTAGCAAATGGGTTACGCAAAGTACCAGTTCGTTTTACCTCATTGAACCTCTTAACTGCCACAACTCCACAAGAGGGGAGGGACCCTTCATAGACAACTGCTGATGCACCTTCACCAATAATCCTGTTCTGGTTGAATCCCTTTGTAGCTGATCTAATTTCACTCAGTGACAACTTTTTTGGTACTTTGTTCCCCTGAAGTCTAAAAATTTGGCCTTCATTGCATTTACTACCAATTACTCTTTTCCTCTTAATGACAAAAACATACAATAAACCAAGAATTGCAAGCACAGATATTACAAATAGAGCTAATCCCCCTAATCCAAGAACAATTTCGAGTACCCTTTTATCTGTGTGATGATTATCCGAACGGTCACTTTCAGTACTAGAATCCCCAGGCAAGCAAATCAAACACTCCACCTCTTGAAATGTATCACTTGGCAATGTTGAAGAGAGAACTCCAGAAGTTTTGAATCTCCATCTATTGACAATATGACCAGCTGAGCCTCTCCCATTAGAAGCTGAAAAACCAACATGCATAAATTCTTTTAAGTGTTTGGAAACATCAATTTCAGTCACCAGAATAGGATTTGAGGGCCTGATTTCGGAGTATCCAATCCAAACCCAAATTGTTTTCTCCGAATCATTGTACTCAATCCAAGCATTCATTTCCCTCCCACTCTTAAGATCAACCCCATTCGATATGACATTAACAGAAGCAAGAGATACAACTGTGCTGGCATCAACACCTACATGATTCCCATTAATATCCCCAAAAGATGGGTCAAAATTGGTATCAAATTCAACAGCAAGAAATGAATCTTGTGAATTTGAGGCCTGTTCTGGGAGACCCATGTAGCCATTAGAGGGGCTGAAGAAACCTGCATTTGATGTGATCAAAAAAGCAAGTCCATCCCCAAAAGGGCATGAAGGGGAAGGAGTGATTGTGAAAGAGAAGCTACAAGAAAAAGAAGCCGTAATATTGGTTGAAGAATCAAGAAATCGAATTGGGTATCCATAAAAAGCTCTTCCAACCCCAGAAAAAGAGGAATTTGAAGGAATTGGGCAGTTGAGTTCATGAGTGAGACTAATGGAATTGTTTATGAAATGGGCATCACCGGATAGGGTTAAATTTTTTTCTCGAAAAAAAGGGACAGAAAAAGATGGGGGTAAGAAATTAAGAAGGAAGAAGAGAAAAGCCCAGAAGAGTTTTATAGAAGATGAACGCATTGCAGTTGATTCAACTATGGAGGTTTTTGATTACTGGGTTGAAATGGGTTTTGTTAAAAATGGGAATTTCGCAGAGGTTTTTGGAAAAAAGATGAAGAGAGAGAGAGTACTAAAATTTCTATGGCTGATGGGGTTTGATATTGTTTTTGAACGGAGAATATTGAGTTGTCTCTTGCATCGGAAAACCCAGATCATGAAAACCTTGAATACACAGAAGAGAGAAAGAGGAGAGGAAAAGAATTTGGCGGGAAATCACAAATCAAGGGTTTAGTTAGAGACGGTGAACCCAAAACTTCATTTTATTTCTAACTCTAGCCTCTTTTGTGGCTGATTTAAAATAGTAATTCTTATGAATTATGATCGGATGTTTTACGTATTTTTATTGATAAATAATATGAGTTCTATTTTTTTTTTGCACAATTTTTTGAGTACAGGGCAAAAATAATGTTTACACTAGCGTAGGTGTCACGTTTTTTTACAATAACCTTCTAAACTTTTAAAACTGTAATTTTCCGATTGAATTAATTAAAATTGTGAAATTATACTATTATGTTAAATTATTTGGACGGAAGTTATATTTTTTTTTCTTATGTGGGGACTAAATTTTTTTTTTAAAAAAAATAACAATTACGTGAAATAAAGTAGAATAAAAAACTTGAAAAGGAGAATTTTTTATATTAAAAGATTAATAGTTTCCAACTCATTTTATTTTTTATTTTTTCATTGCTATATCTTTTATTTCTTTCTCTTTCATCTCCTTCAGGATGGTTGTTAGCCCCTTAGTGAGTTGACACACACTTAGCATGCAGGATGGTCAGATAATATGCCAAGGCTAGGCCTTGACACTCAGAAATTGTGGAACAAGGCAAATGAGCGTCAGTGTGTGGCAGCATGTGTCAGCCAGAGCCACTGGGCGCACATAGTCGACAGTCAGGTCGACACTTAGTCATTTGGGCAGCAGTGAGCAGCGTTGTGCAGCAGTGGACGACATTATGCAGCAACTTGTGTCATTGTGCAGCAAATTGGCACCGGTTAAAAACTATAAGATCCAGGGGGTCTACGTTATGACTCCTCAAGAATACATGATGTATGTTGGTGGCACATTAAAAATTTTCTTAAGTGCTAGTACAGGGGTGTGTTCCTTGAAGGTCACCCGAGCCATGGGTAGGCTGCTATGAGCGAAGTGTACGGGACATGGAGGCATTGTTGGGCTCCCCTATAACAATGTCAAACATCGGATAGGTGGCTTTGGATCAAATCAAAGACTCATTCATGGGTTGGGCATAATCGAGCAAGAACGTTACTAGACGAACGTTGGGCATAGCACAGGCGTTGGGCTTAGCATGTCAAGGCATGGCATGGGCTGGCGCCCAGCATGCAAGTATGGCATGGGTTGGCGCCCGAGATGCAAGCATGGAATGGGCTGGCGCCCAGCATGCAAGAAGGCTGATGCGTGTGGACAAACATTGTTGGGGAGGACGTGCAATAGACTTGAACAGCACCTTGGGCAAATGCGTGGTTTAAATGAATATTCGTGTGGGCTAAATTGACAAAGCATGTTGTAGCACATGTTGGGCAAATTCGTGGGTTGAGACATAAAATAATGTGGGCTGACGACGTGGGATAATTGGAGTGGCTGACTGGACCAAGACCAAACTGACGAGTAGGTATGGGTGATTACTGACTCAGCCAACCTCCATGCACATGACTGACATGTCTCAAGCCACAATGAAGAACATGGGTATGCACATCTGCTAGTGGGCAGTTAGTGGGCGGTTACACATTTGAAATGTTGGTTTTCTATTGGCTGAATGTCCTAGCAGTTGGGGTTTGTCAACTGCAGCCTAGTTTTGTATATTTATATGATGTATGTAGGGGTTGTCCATGCAGAGAATACTGAGCAAGTGTGAGTCTGCAACCCTAATCATATTGTATTCCTTATTATTGAGAGAGCAATAAAAAGGTTGGGACCTTATCCTGTAAACTCGTGTTGGCTTGTGTGCGTTGCTAAATTATAGACAGTGCGTGTGTGTGATTGTAAACTTCTATGCGATCGTAGAGTGCCTTTTGCGATCGTAGAGTGCCTTTTGCGATCGTAGAGCACCTTCACCAAATCGTAAAGCGGTTTTACAAATCGTAGAACACTTATGCGGAATGTCCAGAAAATGAACCTATTACTCCATACTTGTTAAATCACTTTCCATTCATTCCTAAAACAGATACATATTTGTCAATGATGCATCTGAGTACTCTTAATGGTAAAAGTGAGTTAAGATTGTTAATAAACACAACTAAAGAAAAACTCAGTAAATACTATGTAAAAAGTGGATAAAACAGATCATGGTGAGTGTGAGTAATAACTAAATGTGACTGAATACACTATATAATATTGGAGATTGTACTGTTTGTGCATCCTAGTGGTGGGAATAGTAAAATTAGATCATTATATGGTGTCCAACAAAGATTGATCAATAGAACAACTTATGACCTACGTAGGTTATATGAAGAGAAGAGGGTTAGAGACAAATAGTAGCTGCAATCTAGGAAAGCTCTTAACTTACATAACTTTATATATTGTGCAAATTCCATCACTCTGAACAAATTAAATATCATTTCATGCTTATTATAAATCTCTTTAATTGGTATATTGTTGTTGAATAATATACCTCAAAGAAGATAATATCTATTGAATATACTTGTTCTTGCATATATTCTTGAAAGGATATTCCTATTTTTCAGTCCGGTTAAACTTGGAGTGAACATCCTTGAAATTTCCTTCAAAACATTAATTTATTGACATTGAAGGTTAAATGGTGTATGAGATTATTGTAAGAAATGTGTCTAAGCCATTTGATTCGGCTAGACCAAGGAGTAAGTAGGATTGTTAATTAATCATATTTCTTTGAGAAAGTTATTCAAACCAATTGCTTTGGTAAGGACTCTTATGATGTGTTGAGATGAACAACCCTCATGATCAGGGGTATTATTATTATTTATGTCGGGGAACCGACTCGCGCGCTATGATTGAACATCATGCATAATTTGGGTACGACGAGGCTGATCACCACATTTGTCTGTTTTCGGAGATTTTGTAGTTAAATACTGTCAACTCTTCTATGTGTTCATGGTCCTCAATGACCACTCAGTAGTAAAAGTGCTATGATATCGAAACTGTATATTCATATATTCTGAATTCATTTAATTACTTTATAACTGCTGCTAGTCGATTGAACCTCTGAGATTATTGAAATTCTAAATATAATTACATGTTATTGACCTTATGTTTGCTGAGCAAATTTGTTGCTCACCCTTACTTATCATAAAATATACAGTTAAGGCTGAGAAGTGCAGTGGCTCGAGGAAAGACAAAGGAAATGGCAAGGCTACGTATTAACTTTGACTTAGTAGTTATCAAGAAGTAACGTTAGTAAAATTATATTAAGACTTATATTAGCCATTTGTATTAAGTGATCTAAATTATGTTATGTATTAGTGAAAGTTGAGAGAACCTGGGAGGATGATGTTTTGCTATATTATTAATGAAAACTTTATATTATTCCGATATGCGTTGATATTTAGTTATAGAATGAGTTGTATTGTGAAGCACCAAGTTCGAGGTAGAGGTGCCTAAATTTGGGGGCGTCACAGCACGCAGGGGCGTGGAGGCATGCGGGGGAGCGGGGGCTCGTGGAGGAAACAAGGGTGCGCGATGGCGCGAGGGGCGTGAGGGTGCACGGGAACATGGTGTGATGGGTGGGCGTCGCGCTGCTGGTGTATCGGTGATTTTAATTCAACATTAGAGCAAGGTCGTCCTAGTGCCAATGTTAACGCCAAAATCTATTCGTCAGCAAAATCATCAAACAACGAATGGGAAACCTGCACATTGAACAAACCATCACGTCCGAAAAGCTTGACGGTCGGGGCCGCCGGGGAATAGCTTCAGTGTGAGAATTAGTACAGTTTAAAAACTTCAACAATGGAGGAATATAATTTCTCTAATGCGTAAAAGTAGATAATATGTGAGGATAATCATGGTGTAATAGGCTATAACCTTGTATTTATAGTTGACCACATCACATTTATCGCCTTGTCCCCGAATTAGAATAGAATTCCTTATCATAGTAAATATTATACTAGGATATGAGTCAATCTCCTTAAAGAAAAGAAGTCGATTCTAATCCTGACTCTTTTCTTAGAAATTAGAAGTCAAATATAATTCTCTATTTTAATCCCTATTTATGATTTGACTCCTCAAGGTGAGGGAATCAAAAGAGTGTTCCCTATTTATATAAAATGACACTTCACACCTTATTTATTGTAATTTTATGTTGGTTAAAAGATCTTATTTCACTTAATTGCTGATTTGGGTATGCCTATCAAATTCACTCATTCTTATTTTTTAAACAGAGGATTTAGAAAAGAAAGAGAACTATAAAAAAATAAAAAATCATTTAAATTTTGATTTGGATCATTTTTGTAAAAAATATTACTACTAATTATAAATTTTATTATTTTATAATTAAAATAATATTATTTTAGTTCTCATAAACACATAATGATCGTTGCACTTTTTGATTTCTGGCCATATCTATTTTTAAATTAAAATAATTGCAATTTTTAAATTCGAACAACAATTACTTTTAAATAAAAAATAGTTACAACGGTCAAAACATGATTTGACTGTTGGAACTTTTAAATTTTAACTTTTAAATTTTAAATTTCAAAATTTAATATTTAATGAATCAATATAAGGAACATGTTGGGTACATAGTGAAAATATTGAATCCCTATCCTACAGAATGACTCAATAGCACTGCAGAGTAGGAATAGAGATAAAAAAAACTATTGTGAATGCTCTAAGCATTTTATTTCTTTCAAAGAGTCATTATAACTTCTCATTGTATATTTTTTTGTACATGACAAATAATATTCCATAAATATGCATAGAGAGTATAAATATAGAAACGTTAATATTAAGGGTATTATAGAATTTTTTTAGACATTTAATTTGGTACTACTCAAAATAACAATAGTTTTTTTTATCTTAGGACGGAGGGAATATAAAACGTAATTTTATATGTCTAATAATATTCTATTATAATATACATGCGCATAAGATAATTTTTGACTTACAAAGAGTATACGTGTTTTTTTGTTATTTGTAAGCTGATTGACACTTCTGTCCTTCCAAGTTGTCATTCACTTTCAAAGTCGTCCCTAATATTCAATTTTTATCAGTTAAGTCCTTAAAGTGGTATTTTGTTGGCGTTTTTGTTCCTTCAGACTAATTTAACCTCAAACCGACCCATTTTGACCAATTTTAACCCAACCCGACCCAGTTTGACCCAACCCAAAATTTTAATATTTTAAAATATAATATCATTTTTAAAATAAGTTTAAAATAATAATTATATTTAACATTTTAAAAAATAATATTTAATATTTTAATATAAATTATTATTTTTAAAATAATAATTATTTTAATATTTTAAAATAAAATAATTATTTTAAAAATAGTTATTTTTAATATTTAAAAATAAAATATTAGTTTTTTTAAAAAAATTAAATAATAATTATATTTAATATTTTAAAATAAAATATATAGTTTAAATATTTTTAAAATAATTATTATTATTAATATTTTAAAAGAAAATATTAATTTTAAAATAATAATTATATTTAATATTTTAATTAGTGGACTACTTATTTTTAAAAAAAACAAAAAAAATTTTAAAATTATTTAAAAAATAATATTTTATTTTAAAATATTAAAAAATATTTTTTTTATTATTTTTAATAATAATTATTATTTTTAGTAAAAAATATTAGGAATTTTTTTTACATAAAATGAGTAAAGTTTCATAAAATATAGATTCAAAAAAATTAAAGAATAAAATAAAACTTTATTTTCAAAAAAAGTAGATTTTTTTTTCATTTTTATGTAAAAATTTATTTTCAGAAAAAAGTTTATGTCTTTATCATTATTATATGTATTCTTAATATTACAAATTTAAAAAACAAAAACTAAAATTAGAAATTAAAATACAAAAAACAGTAAAAGATATATACAAAAAATTTATTCATTTAAAAAAAATTAAAAAGTTTTAAAAAATAACTATTATTTTCAAGAAAAAAATTTAGAAATTTATTCATTTTATATATACCTCTTGGCCACAAACAAATAGTATATACATATACATATAGATACACACAAAATAAACTACCTAGATTTGAGTGGTATCTAGTATAGGAGTACCTTATTACTAGTAACGTTGCTGATTAGAGCTTAAGAACAATTCATATATCTATAATAAATTATTTACAATACTTGTATATAAACAACAATAAATATAACTATTTAAACTATAAATAATTAAAACATTAACTATAATTGTTATTTTAAAATTAATATATTTTTTTAAAATATTAATAATAATTATTATTTAAAAAATATTTAAACTATATATTTTATTTTAAAATATTAAATATAATTATTATTTATTTTTAAAAAAAATTTGATATTGTATTTTTAAATATTAAAAATAACTATTTTTAAAATAAATTTTGTATTTTAAAATATTAAAATAATTATTATTTTAAAAATAATAATAATTTTAAAATATTAAATATTATTTTTTAAAATATTAAATATAATTATTATTTAAAACTTATTTTAAAAATAATATTATATTTTAAAATATTAAAATTTTGGGTTGGGGCAAAATGGGTCGGGTTGGGTTAAAATTGGTCAATATGGGTCGAGTTGAGGTTAAATTGAGCTGAAGGAACGGAAACGCCAACAAAATGCCACTTTAAGGACTTAATTGACGAAAATTGAACTTTAGGGATGATTTTGAAAGTGGGTGGCAACTTAGAGGGACAGAAGTGCCAATCAGCCTTATTTATATCACATCATATTATGATTGTAATTTAATATTAAATTTTTTAATATACCTTTATACTAATACCAATATATAACAATACAAATATCGAATTAGTTTGGTTGATTTGAGTCAACTCAACAGTTTAAATTTGATAACTCGGTTGCTTAAAAATCCTATTTTTATTTTGGCAGATTGGCACGGTTGTTCCCAATTACTCACTGCTTCGACCTTTGCAGGGTCTACTGAGATTCCATTCTTATCCACTACGTGACCTAAGAATTGAACCTTCTCCATTCAAAATTCATATTTTGAAAATTTCGCATACATCTTCTCCTTTCTTAGTGCCTCCAAAACAATCTTCAGATGTTCGGCGTGTTCTTCCTCTGTCTTTGAGTAGATCAAGATGTCGTCAATAAAAACTACCACGAATTTATCCAAGTATGGCTTGAAAACTCGATTCATCAAGTCCATAAATGCTGCCGGAGCATTAGTCAATCCAAATTACATTACCAAAAACTCGTAATGTCCATAACGGGTTCGAAACGCAGTCTTTGGTATGTCCTCATCCCGTACTTTTAGTTGGTGATATCCTGTCCGTAGGCCGATCTTCGAGAAACATTTCACTCCCTTTAGTTGATCAAATAAGTCGTCTATCCTTGGTAGCGGATATCGGTCCTTGATTGTTACTCTGTTCAATTCTCGATAATCGATACAGAGCCTCATCGATCCGTCCTTTTTCTTAACGAATAACACTGGTGCTCCCCAAGGAGACACACTCGGTCGAATGTAACCCTTATCCAACAACTATTGCAATTGTATCATCAATTCTTTCATTTCTACTGGCGCCATACGATATGGAGCTTTCGAAATCGGTGTCATTCCCGGTGCTAAGTCTATTACGAATTCGATTTCTCTGTCTAGCGGGAGACCAGGCAGATCGTCCGGAAACACATCTTGAAATTCATTTACTACGGATATATCCTTAATTTCTACTCCTTTCTTTCGAGTATCAACGATGTAAGCTAAATAACCTACACATCCTTTCTTAACAATTTCTTGGCCTGCATCATCGTAACGCAACACGATTGCTTAAGCGATGAGCTACCATAAAACACTACCTTAGACTTACTCAGAGTCTGAAGGTTCACACACTTATTCTGACAATCAATTATTGCTGCATGGTTATACAACCAATCCATTCCCAATATTACATCAAATTCTCCCAGTCTAACAAGAATCAAGTCTACGCTCAGTTCATGTTCTCTAATGTTTGCGCGACAATTTCGATAAATGTATTATACAGGGATTATTTCCTTATTCGCAACTTCTATGTTCAAGGGATTTCCTAAACGTTCTCGGGGTGTATTAAGTTTACTAATAAATTCTTCAGATACAAAAGAACAGGTGGCACCCGAATCAAATAATACATAAGCATTTATATCATTAATTGGGATTATACCTGACACCGCGTCCTTCGCAGCCACTGCGTCCTGGACGGTCATGTTAAAAGTTCTTGCGGTTGGGCAGTTGTTCATCAGTTTGTTCCCCCCTTGCTGGTTGCTACCTCCGTCACTTCCCTTCTTCGGGCAGTCCTTAATCCGGTGCTCCGTCGAGCCACATGCAAAGTATCCTTGTATCTTCTTTGGTTTTGGGCAGTTGGGCGAGATGTGCCCTTCCTGTCCGCAGTTGTAGCAAGTGTCGCGCCCCTTCCAGCACTCACCCTCATGGTTCTTCCCACATTTCTGGCATCCTTTAGCCTTCTTCTTAAATCCTCCACGAAAATTTCTCGATTGATTGTTGTTGTTTTTGTTGTTGTTGTTATTCTCCCACTTTCTCTTTCCCAAGTTTCTTCCTCCGCTACTACTTCCTCCAGTACGGTTCTCACCTCCAGTATTCTTGTTTTTCTTCTCTTTGTTATACAAGCTCAAAGCTTCACTTCCTCCCTCGGCAATAATAACCTTTTCCAGCAGTGTTGCAAAAGAATCGATCTGAAGAACTGACACCTTATTGAATAGCCAAGGCTTCAGTCCTTGTTCGAATCGTCTAGCCTTCCTCTCTTCATCACCAACTTGGTGCTCCGCAAATCGCGCTAGTTCGTTAAACTTAGCTGCGTATTGCGCCACCGTCATCTCACCTTGTTTTAACTCTAGGAATTTCACCTTCATTCGATTCTTCATGCTCTTCGGGAAGTAATTCTCAAAGAACAACGTCTTAAACCTATCCCATGTTATTGTCCCTTCTCCAGCTCTCTGCTGATTTGCCTCCCACCAGTAGTTCGCCTCGCCTCTCATCATGTACGTCGCAAATACTGTCTTCTGGTCTTCACCCACACGAGCTATAGTGAAAGCCTTCTCGATCTCCTTGATCTAGGTTTGTGCGACGATTGGGTCGGCAGTCCCCTTAAACTCTGGGGGTCCTACGCTTCTAAAGTCTTTGAAGGTTGTTACTGGGACAGCTTGAGGGTTTGGGCGAACGGGTTCATTGTTCCTTCCCTTAAGAGCTTCTCCTAACAGATCAATTAGCTTCTGGATCGGGTCTACTTGATTCCTCTCGTTATTAACTGATTCTTCGGGTGCAGTCAATCTACATCTTGGTGCCATTATCTGCATCATAAATTTTCATTCTATTATTATTCAAGTATATTACTTAAGTATTTCTTTTAATACTAAAAGAATAAATTTATAACACGTTTTTGAAATAAACTTCATTTATATTCATATGCCAATCGTTTCATTACATGATTATCCTAGCATACTGCTATAAATGTCATCACATATATCCCCTAATATCACAAAAGACGGGGAATATACCGACCTATTACCATATTACCCCTCTAACAAAAGCTTACACGGGGTTTACATCACTATCCCACATCTTACACAAAAGATTGGGATTTCAACATAGTATATACAACACATAAAGATAAATACTACTAAACTACTACTAGACCATCTAAGAAAATCTCATCACATCATGCCACGCTCCACAGCGCTCTTGTACTAACTGTGCTATATAAGCTACCAGCTCTCGACTCATAGTATGTAGAGTCTGCCCTTGCTCCGCCGGGTAGTGGTACACACCATCAAGCACCCTCTTAAATGCCGAACGGAACACGTACCCCATCTTGTTCATTTTCCTCTTCTTGCATCTGACCTCATCTTCCAGGTCATCTGCTCTCTCATTAGCCGCTTCCCACTTCTCCTCAAAGTGTATCCTATCCATCACCTCTAATTTCAACTGAGTACGAAGTGCTTCCTTCTCAGTCTTCTCGCTCAATTCCCTCTGCTCGACCTCTTCTAGCTTCCCTGCCAGATCTACGTTTCTCGCCACTACCTTGTGAAATAAAGTCCCTATCTGAATTCCATCCTCCTTGCGATAAGCAATTTCTACCTCTAGCTCCTGCATAGCCAGCTTTCTCTGATGGTCTTTGTCCCTCAGCTTCTGGAACTCCGACTCTCTCTCTCTTGGGCCTCTGCCTCTAACTCCTGGACTCTGCAGTCCAACTCTAGGATACGCTCCTCATACTCGCCTAACATCTGCTCCTCTACGGTAGCCTCATCAGGGTCCCCTTACTGGCTCATCCTCCATCGGCTCCTCCTCTGGATCGGACTCTATCTCAATCTCAATCTCATCCTCGCCATCAGACTCGGATGGTGCCACAGCCTGTACCGACACATCCTCTAAGGGTGCCTCGTACACTACATGAATATCCCTGGGCTCATCCTCAGCCACTCTAGTGGGTACTCCCATATCTGCCATCCTACAATTACACACACAAGACAAACAACAGCAACTCTGTTAGAATGTTAAATAAAATATAAGTTCATTATATAAAATGAAGTTACATTTCATAACATACTAAGTCTCTCAAGGAAAACTCTACATGAGTTTTATCTCCTTTCTAACTTCTAAGTTCTCCGAAGTTATAGTCCAAGGACACTCGCTCCTAAGATTTATAACTACAGCTTTGATACCAACCTGTGACGCCCCCAAATTCGGGACCGCCACTTGGTCACTCGAATTCGGTTCATCACGTTCTCATGGTAATACAATAATAACTAAAATCGCACATTCACAACGGAAGATCTAATTTAGAATAATATACAATGATTTATTATAATTATTCCCCCAAGTCTCGCAACCTACAGTACTTAATAGATTACATAATAATATCGAATAAAGACTTATTACATAATCCTTCTTAAGCTTAAACATAGTCTGAACACAGTCTTAATACAACATAATAATTTTAAACATAAAGGAACAAGCTAGTTGGTAGCCTTGCCCTTGCCCTTATCAACACTTGAAGGTTTGCCCTGCTCTGCCTTCACTGAAAAATTTTAGGGAAAGCAAGAATGAGCACAAATTGCCCCCAGCAAGTAATATACAATAAGAGTGAGTAATATAATTCTCAATTCTCGAAAGGGTATAGCAAGGTTTGATAGTTCAAGGATAACAAGAATATCAACAGTTCTCAATAACAGTCGCTAAGAACAGAATAATATCAATGTGATTCAATAATAAATCAATTCAAGATTTCAAGATAACTGAATACTTAGCAGTCACTAAGGACTATGAATTTCCACAATAATTAACAGTAATGAACTTATAACCCAAATCAAAAACAAGTACAACAGGTGATCAGCCTAAAGTACCCTACGTTATGCATAACAATCAATCATACTCAAGTGCGCACGTCGGTTCTCCGATAATTATATTTTCCCTTCAAAGAAGGTTGTTCTTCTCAGTCAAATACAAGATCTCGCACCAATCAATTGGTTTTAGGTCACTTTTCAATAATATAAGTCTAGCCGAATCAAATGGCATAGACACTTTCACAATATTCAAGAACAATACCAAGTTCAACATGAATAATAGCTTTAATGAAATAAGAGTTCAAGTATGCTAATTCAATTCAAACGAGTAAGTAAAGAAACTAGATCGCAATATACAAGGATAGAATACTTGCACCATAAAAAAGTGTAAGTTAGGAAACTTGCACAATAGAAGTAGGGTTCGGATACTTGCCTTTAGCGTAGTTTATCCACGTTAAGAAATTCAACACTTTTCGAATCCTATCGTAATATAGTTATGTATATATGATATCCATTAGTCATATAGTTCAACATTATATCTCATCTTGTATATACGATCAAACACATAAGATAAGTTTTGACCTAGCTACAAAGTTATATAGTATCATATTAATATAATTTCTATCCTTAACGCTCCTCTTTTTGAGTTAATTATCTTTATACATCATTACTATCATGTGAGACTACCACAAATAGCAAACATACTCTATTAGCGAGTTATAGCATTAGCTAATCGTCAAATCGGATTCAAGTAACAACATATGATATCACATCGCATGTACACATATTAAAGAGTCCTTCCATATTCGTTCAACTTTTCCAAGTTCAATCATACATGCTATAGTTCTAAATCATGATTGTTAACGACTTAGGGTCAAGAACTCCATGAGTTCCCTTAAGTTATCATGCTTGTCATGTAAACATGTAAAGTGATCACATTTTAGACATGCTTGCAAGTTTCTACTTCATATACACATGTCTAGTAGTGTTACTTAACTTAATTTATGCTTTACTTGTGCTCAATTAGTTTTCATGACATCTAACATGGCATGTGTATGCTTATGACATTTTAATGAGGTTATGAGCACTACCAAACATGTCCAAAATTTTCAGAATCTAGGCTTCGATATAACATGTCAAGATTTACGTTTCAAACTTACACTTTTATTTAGTAAAGTTCACAAATGAATCCCACATGCTCATGTCATACTATGAAACATATATAAGTAAGTCAACATGCCTTTCATGCATTTCTAAGTCATCTAAACATGCTCATAAAATCAGAACCTAGAACCCTAATACAACATGTTAGAGTTCATGTTTCAAGCTGTGTTTTCGTTAGAAAGGTTCAATTGAGGTTCACATGCTCAAGTTACATTATGAAGCTTAGATACACAAGTCGACATTCATATTATGTGTTCCTAGGTCATACAAACATGTCTCAAAGTCAAACATCAATATAAGGCCAACATATCAAAGTTCCTCTTTTCATAACTTTAAGTTTTTTTTGAAATACTCAACTAAAACAACTAGCATGGATTGCTATAACCTAGTAACCTTATTCCATATGTTAATGTGAGTTATAAGCATACTCTACTAGTACAACATGCTCAATACATCAGAAGATATAATAGAAATCATCAACAATTTCTGCAGTGGTACGCGGCCGCACCCAAATTGTACTTGGGAGACGCGCGGCTCCCGTTCCAGTCCAGAGAGCAACTAGCCTCGACAAACATTATCCCAAATCATAAAATCACTTCACGAAAACTTTTCTAAACAGTTACATTGTGGTTTAAACATGTTTGTAAGTCTATATATCAACTAACTAAGCAATTCATACTTCAATTGTCATCAATTTCCACAATATCAAGAATTCAAGAATTTGCAGAAACAGAAACAAAAAATGAAAATGAAGAACAAGGAAGTTATATAGTGATTTCATCATGTATGTATGTTCATATAACAACAATATAAGGGTTCTTCAACCCAAACACAATCCAATTTGGCAAAACCAAGTAACTAGATTTTGACGGTGAATAAGAATGAGAACGAGAATGAAGAACAAGAATGTACCTCTTGTAATATATAACTCCCAACTCAATTCCAAACTTAAGAAATTCTCAGCAATTGAATTAGAGAGGAGGAGAGCTCATACATATAGAAAAATTGAAATCTAGACAAAGCTATTAACTACCAATCTAAACTAACAGATAAATGAATTGAATGCTAGATAAGAAGGAGTTGGTGGATGGTTGTTGGATTCATCATGAATCCCACTCCCTCCATAATCATGGGCTATGAAATGCTATAGATGTTGCTGAGTTTGAGGAAGAATAGGGAGTAGACTTCATAATGCTAATCACATGTATGAGGAATTGGAGAGCAAATGGGACAATTGATTTAACTTCTCAGCATTTGCAAATACTACACTTGTATTCACACATATACTTATGTTATATGTTGTATGTACTCTTAGGTTATAATTTAAGTCACAATGTACTTCACATAATGTAATAAGTATAATTTACACATATATAATCCATGTACATTTGTTTTACCGGATATAATTCAAATCAAATATTACCACATTACATTATCTCATTCATTATTAAATTCTATTAATTCAATAATTGTTTACAATATATATCTACACATGATGTATTCATAACACATAACTTCAATATGTACAATCATATAATATAGTTTAAATATACTTGCATGGTCACACTTAAGTGTTTTTCTACACTATATAATATAATTGTATTCCATATACCTTATATTATCAATTATTGCATACTTGCACCTAACAATCAATAATCAATACAACCTTACTTATTTGTTTTATTATTTATAATGTCAAATAAATAATTTATTCATTTTATCAATTAATTAACAATAGTATTAATTAATCCCTTCCTCGTAATTGTTAATAACACTTAATTAATAATCATAGGATTAATTATCACATGAATATTGTAAGACCCTAACTTTTATGAATAAAGATTTAATTTCCTCTATATATTATTTTGAAAGAGTAAGGTGTTGATTTGATAAATGTGGTAAGTTATGGGTGGAATGTGCAAATTTTACAAAGTAAGCAAGTGGTCATAACATATTCGTTGTGTCGGGGAATATTCTTTTGTCGGAGAATATTCGTACGACGGCGCAGTCATTGGTGGACCCCACAACAGAATAATTGTCGGATATAGAAAGCGACAGAAATAACATTTTCACGGCAAAACTTTTACCGTTAAACTGTTAAAATACCCGGTGATAAAAATACAGTAATACGAGTTGTTGCAAAGTAGCACACGGTATTGCACAATATCTTTGATTATTGATGTTTACGTAAGAAGTCACTCAGTATTCAATAATTGCTACAGTAGTTGTTGCACAGTATATCATATTATTGATTCAATTATTGTTACAGTATCATCTGCACAATATATTATATTATTAAATCAATAATGGTCAGTTATATTATTTAAATGATATTATTATATAGCATTATTGACAATGTCTAAAAAGTTCTGTCTAGAAAAGGGGTTAGTTAATTGCGCGCCAGTAAGAAGAAATCTTTATCGGAAGGCCCCCTCTTTCCTGGGAACGACCTGGTTGTCATTATTGTGATTCTGTAATATTAATTTAAATAATAATTGATGAATGGTTGATAAAAATATTTTCATTGTGTTAGAAATATTAATGTTAGTAGAAATCGACATTTATTTCGATAATAGTTGATTTTCGGATGTTAAATTGACAAAACGGAGAATTAATCGGATAAATGAGCAATTAATGGGTGGTTAACATGTGGGACCCACTTATTGGTGGATAATAAATAGTTGGTGGGTAGTTGCAGGGGTGGAGGTGCAAGATTTATAAACTTAAGGGACTAAATTCAAATTTAGGCAAAGATGGAGGTACTAAAGTGTAATTAACCAATCTTTTTCTAGCCTATAAATGGCAAGATAATTTCATTCATTTCTCACCATTCTTGAAGAGCAAAGTTATAATAGTGAGAAAAATTATAGAGAGAAAAAGAAGAAGAGTATTTTGCTACTACACTATTCCAGTATCCAATCTTCTACTGAGGTAAGGGGTATTATTTCTTTTATATTCATAAAGAATGCTATTTTCTTTCAATACTCGTAAGGGTTGTTACTCTATTCTTTATTGATCTGTGGGAGTAACCTGTCTACTCGGATTACCACATGCATGGTGAATAACCCTTTGTATTCATTCTTTATTGATCTGTTAAAGTAACCTATCTACGCGGATTACCGCATGCCTGGTGAAAACCTTTTGTATTCATTCAATTCCTTAATAATCTGTGGGAATAACCTGTCTACGCGAATTACCGCATGCGTGGTGAATCACCCTTCGTATTCATTTCTATTAAATTGTGGAAATGATATGTCTACGCGGATTACCGCATGACGGGTGAAAATCCAATTACAGTTTCGTATATTCATTCATACTCGTACGAAATATTATTTCACTGGAATATTGGTCTGAACTTGTTATGAAATTTTCATCTTTTTATGACAAGTTACTATTCACGAGTTACTATTCACGGTAATTTTATTTTATTTTTATCTTTGATTGAATCCAAGTTTTGAACTTCATTCTTGAATTTTGCTCCACAATTGATTATTATGGAGTATTCATGAACTTGGATAAATTAAATTGCGAATCCCTAATTTTGTCCTTTATCTCACTGGATTCGTTTTTATATTATTTTTCATCATCCTCAGTCTTAAATGATGATACAAATGAATATCTTTGGCCTGTAGTGCAAAGATGATTACCTAATGAATATCTTTGGTCGTAGTGCAAAGATGGACAGGTGTTGAGATGAACATGACCACTGGTGATACAAATGAATATCTTTAGCCCATAGTGCAAAGATGAATATTTGATTCGAGATATATATTGATTGATGTTACAGGGATAAAATATTGATGATGGACTTTAAATCATAGAAGATAGTAGACATCATTCTCTACTTAACTCTTCTAATGAATTGTTATTTTCGCTGCAATTGTTGATCTAAAACTTGTTGTCCATAATATTTTATCTAATTTGTTGAATACTAACGATAATTTATTATTCATTATCTTAGTCATAATATTCTTTACTGGGCTAGTTGAGCTCACCCTTTTCTTCCATTGTTCTCTTCAGGAAATGAGAATATTGCGGGTACTAGTCGGGGAATAGAGTGATGATCCGAGTTAGAGCTGTAGAAGTCATCACTATATATTTTTTTAATAGTGTGATAATAAATGTAATGAGGACTTAGTTTGAATATTAATATTTTTTACATGTCTGTATGGACACTCACAGTTGTGTGGTCGTATTTTGCACGACTGTTTGATATAAAAGATTGTATTTGATTTCTGTACCATGTATTTGGCGACTCAGAATGGGTTGGGTTGATTGGACCAATTATGGGGGCGTCACAAATATAGATCTTATTATATTTATGAACACGTTGCTTATTATTATCATATTATTTGCAATAATAAAAATCCCCACATCATCAATTAATTATCATTAATATTCTATAACAATCAATTAATATTCTACGATAACAATTAATTAATTAATTGTTCACTTAATAAATCATTCGTTAATTAATATATCTCATCACTGTGCCACACAAGGCTTTCACTAGTTTATCGCAACTCCATAATTTCTAAGTTATTATAAATATTCAATTTAATAAAATTGAGTTAATCCTTCTCATAACACAAAATCATTTATATTAAATAAATTCTCATTTTCATTAATATATTTATTTAATAATATTCGAAAATTCTCGGGTATTACAGGGAACGCCAACAAAATGCCATTTTAAGGATCTAACTGACGAAAATTGAACTTTAGGGACGACTTTAAAAGTGAATGACAACTTGGAGGGACAGATATGCCATTCAGCCTTTTATTTTCATATATTCTTAGTCATAAATTTTTATATTCCTAAAAGTCAACTCAAAAACTCGAAGATTATGTTTTTTCACAAAATTATAGTACACATTTATTATTAAAGATACAATGTATCATTTGTCACTAAGAAATGAGTAAAAGATTAAAAAAATTTAGTAAATCAAATCATCAAATTTGGACTATTGAGTTAGCCTAAGATTAACTAAAATGACGTTCAAAAATGTTATATATAAAATTTACATGACAAGTCTTTTTTAAACTTATATGTATTATGCACGAATTATTTGTTTTAGATAATACAAGTATGAAAAGTATCAAATATTTAAAAATTGTTATCAATTAAATATCTCAACTTCAAGTTTTTGTAAAGCTTACAAACTTTCTACAAAAACTTGAAAATTTAATCTTTGAACAATGCTTAATAAAATTTATTTACCAAAAAAAGAATCAAAAATTAAATTCAATCACCTAACTATTTTACAAAAGTTAAATTCAATCACCTATCACATATTGTGTAGGGGAGTACTAATTCTACACGTGTTTTTAATATTTTTATATAATTTTCTCTCGTATGAAAATGAGACCCATTGCATAAAACTAAGACTCACTGTATGTTCATATAAGAGAGAATTATGTGAAAATATCGGTTCTCATTTTATTAAGGGAAGTGTAATAGGAAAAGTTAAAGAAAATAAAAATAAAAATTGATAAAGTAACATAAAGAAAAGTGAATATATAGTCACAGTCCCAAAATATAATTTGAGCTTCTGCCAGTCGGACTAGGGTTAGGCTTTTCACCGACTAAAAGAAAGTAAGAGAGAAACTGCATCAATTCCCTTTTCTTTAACTCTGCGCCTATACAAATTACGCAGGTTCGTATCTCCGGTTCTTCTCGTTACTGATAATAATTGCATACATGAACACAAAGGCACACACCCATATATATATATATATCACATACACACGAGATTGAAATTTCTTTTGCTGTTATTTGATGTATCTTTATAAATTGCCAAATTAACGGTTGTTTTATGATGTTGTATATGGTGCTATATTTATTTGGGGAGTTTTGTTTTGTTTTGGATTACATGTATCGCTTCAATTAAGTATTAAGTATATGATTTTTTTATGATTAATCTTTTGGGGTTCTAATTAAGGAATTGATAAATGAAGATTACGACCTAACGATATAACCTTTGATTCAAATCGGCTTAGATTATACAATAAGAACTCCCCTTCTTCTGCCCTGGAGCCCAGCATTCTGTTATAATGGTATTGCCAGTTTTGTGCGTTCTTCTTGACCTCAGGAAACTAGAAAAAGGACTTGTCTGATGATTCCTTGAACTTTAATATTGGTGAATATATCTTATTTATAGATAGAATAGGCCATTAATAATTGATGCATTACATTTGTTTATCTTCTTATATAGATAGAATAGATAAATTTTGAAAAATGGTTAGCGCTTAAGAGTATTATAGGCCTTTACATAATAAATAGTATATATATGGGAATGATTCATAGCCACAGTTGGCTATGGATCAATATTCTTACAATCCATCTTGATTCTCTTGAACTGTCCAAGTGGCAAACGAATGGTGCAGATTAGAAGGTTCATTTAATTGTCCGCCCGACTATTTGGAGAACGATGCGAACAGTTGGGCGGATTGGAGGAATTACCATTCCCTTTAGTTCCCTCACGCTCTCTTTCTCAACTGATAGGTTCCCTCTCTTCTTCCTCCATCTGATCCAACACCCTCTTTCTCCATTTTTTCCTCTCTATTCCCACAGTAAACTTGTACCGTAACCAATATCAAAATTCTTATTCTTTCTTTTCAAAACTGCACATCTTCCTTTCCAAAGTCTAAAATAAAAAATGTTGTTTAAGAAAGTCGTGGGTTTTGTATTCCAATTTTTTTTTGAGAAATTACTTTCTATTCATTCAAAACTGAAGCTTGCAAGTGGTAGTTTTAGGAGATGAAGGATGATGATGATGTAAGCATTTAGGATGTATTTGGGGTAAAAATAATAATCAAGCACTTGTTTTCTCCCTCTATTAATAGCCGAATGGAAGCTCCCTCTAATTCTTTTAATTTTTTACTTGTCATCTTTTCTACATGAAAATTAGAGATCTCTTGTATTGGTTGGTATATATAATCAAAATGGATTTTGAGAAAACTTAAAGAATAAGCCTTGCATGCGCTTAAAGCCGGTGCACACCCCAAAAGGTTGTGGTTCCAGGAGCCTCCACAGGCCCCCAAAGCACCAAAAAAAGTGAACGAAAAAAAGAGGTAGTATTTGCTTATGCAAGTGGATTGAAAAAATTATTCAAGTGACTGACTGGCTTGTAGAAATGGGAAGCATCTTATGGGGAAGGAAAAGCCTGGTGCACAAAATTAACAATAATGAAATTAAGGATATCAATTAGTGGCCATTTTGGGACTGAGGGATTGTTTTGATCTTTCCTGTTTTTTGTATATTCTTGTAATTGCTTGTTTGGTACATGATTACCTGTTTAAGGTAATTTTGTTGTTTTCTTTTTATTGACCTATCAAATAAGTAAATAAATAAATGACGGTGCTATTTTTTATTAAGTTTTTTTGTCATAGACTCCTAATATGTCTAGAATTTAGAACCCGTAAGCAGTTTTATCAGAAACCAGTGGTTCTGGTTACAACCATATCAAATGACTCTCCCCTTGTGTGTGTGTATTCACTCACAAGCATTTCAGTTTAGTTTAACTTGCGGAAAAATATTCTGTATGGATCACCTTTTTAATGTTTTAATGGCACTTCTTTTGTAAAACAAACCTTAGAACTCTATTTGAACGTAGAGAACTCTATTTTGGAATGCTTTCTATGAAGCACCGACTCGAACACGACACAATATGCGACACGGGATACGACATTTTCCAAAAAAAGGACACGATACTTTGGGGACACATTCAATATAATAATAATAATAATAATAATAATAATAATAATAATAATAATAGAAATGTATTTTTTACAGTAAATAAATAGCAAGACAATCACATATATAGAATAAAATAAATGTTAACAATTGTAAATTTGTAATAATATTTAATGTTAAGTTGTTAACCCAGCCTGCCAGCCATTCAAATATGCAGACTACACCATATGGTCCATAAACAAATATATAGCATAGCCATTTTAGGCAGCCCACTGTCAAACTTATATGGAATAAAATAACAAACTTAAGAATTTTGGCAGTCAAATATGCAGTGTATATGGAGTCAAATTTGCAGTCACTAGATTCTAATCTTAAGGATGTTCAAGCAAAATTAAAAAAAGAAGACCGGAACTGGAAAAAAAAACAAAAGACAGACCTTTTCTTAGTTTATTGTAGCCGTGAAAGGAGAGGAGAACGGAGGCCGAAGGTGGCGAGAAGAGCCACAAGAGTTACCAGGAAAGTCGTCACGAAAAGAGTTGAAGTCGCCGCTCACGAAATCGAATTTTGTCAACTGGAAATTGGAATGTTTGTCGATTTGAAATGAATTAGGTTTAAAAGGTACAAATTGCATATGAGTATCCTCTATTACCTTTTATCTTGCAATTTAAGTATTGGGCTTTTTTTTTATAAAAAAGAAAACAATTTGCCCCAGGCATGTGCCTTGTCGAAGGCGAGTCGCGACGTGTCCTAGTCGTCTCCAAGTCTAAAAAAAATAAAAAACGGAAGCTCACGGGCATGTGTCGAAGGCTTGTCGGAGCAAATTCGTGTCTGACACGGTTCGAAACAAATTTCTAGCCTTTCGGGACGTGACTGTGCTTCTTAGAATGCTTTCTTATGCTTTAATGGCACTTCTCTTGAAAAATATGCTGTATGGATTGCCTATCAGGTATTCTCTCGTATTTTCAAAATTATCTTGGTTGGGGATTAGATAGAGATATAAAAAATATGCTGTAATTTTATTGGTTACGTTTACGTTAGGGGATCTCTTTGGACATGTATTGCTCATGGTTAATACTTTAATTTATTTGGTGTGATAGTACCTATATTGGGTTGGGTTTTTTTTCATCATCGTCGTATTAGTATATGCTTTCTAATTTCTCTTTAGAAAAGTGATTTGTATTCCTTTTGTGAATTTGATTTTGTGCGAATAAAATCTCATTTATAACCTCAAGGGATTTGGTCAAGTATAGTGATTTAGTGAACCTATTGATAAGTTTCTTTCCAGGCATAGGTCATGGGCTAATAATCTGCAAAGGAAATGATCTCTATGGAGCCATCCACACATAGTTTACTATGGGATTACTTGGTGTTCATGGTTGGTTGGGTATTGCGTTCATATGGTGGTTTATCCAATGCCACATCCTAAGGGTAGTGGCTACGGGTTCCACCGTCATTAAAAGGAAAAACATTCAGATATTGTAAATTGTAACCGTAGTTGTCATGTTGTCGCCCAGGCGTCTTGGCTGGTGCTAGAGAAGGGCAAATCAATACCTTGGCCGCCGAGCTGCCGAGCGTTACCAAATTAAGTGATTAAGTCATTTTTTATTCATGACTCATCATAGCCCATGAATTTTCTATGTGGTGTAATTTATTACTTATTAGACTAGTAATGTACGATGGTGATGACTTGGTTGATTCTTTATTTTCTATGTGGTGTTTGTTGACTTGTTCTACTAGTTTTTAATGTCATGTTTTATTTTTGAATTTTGATTGCAAAGCTTTCATATAGTTGTGTTTTTAATTGTATTCCATAGTGTTAGTTATTATGTTTTGGGTTTTAATGTAAACAAAATTTTATTGTTCAATATAGTTTTGAAGTAAAATAAATAATATATAAATTGCATATTGTTAACGATTTGTGGACGCAATGGCGGACGTCCAGTCAACTACTGCCGCGTCTCGCCGTGACAACTATGATTGTAACATTACTCATATTTCCATCTATATATTTCTTTCTGGAATCACTGTTGACGAATATCTATACTTCAGTGATTTACTTAAAGTATCAAATGACAATTAGTGCTTTAGTTTTCAGTAATGATGGTAACATATTAAAGGAAGGTAGTTGTTTTTCTTTTCTTTTTTTTTTTTGAGGGGGGTTGTTTAGGGTTAATTTCTTTGCCTCTTTATAGATGGGATATTAATTTCATATGTGGTGTTTCTTTATGCTTTAATTTCTCTATCTTTCAGTTAAACATGATTGAACAGGAAGAATTCCGTTGTTTCATTGGGAACCTCTCATGGTCAACATCTGATAGAGACTTGAAAGATGCATTTAAGAAATTTGGCCGTCTTCTTGATGCAAAGGTAGTCAGTGAGTTGAGATATGCTTTTGTTCTTGTTCTTCCTATTTCAGTGCGATCCAATACTATCATTGTTCCAAATATCTTCATTTAGCCTATCGGCTTACATGTTGCGCAGTTCCATGAGGTGAGGCATCTAATGTCTGTATTTTTATTTTTGTATGAAGCATTAGGAAGTTTCTTTCACAATTGATGATGTTCAATTCGGTATTACATTTGAGCTTAATTAATTTGGAAATCTATCTGAAATTAATTAAATATAATATTTTTCCTCGCACTGTTAATAAGTTCTTTTTGAGCTGATTTTTTTAAGAACATATGGAATTTGATTTCTTCGAATGTAGCTTGCCTATATTAAATGACTTCTCATCATTGTGTGGTGTGCATAATGGTTTGAAGATAGTTTATAAGTTTTGCATGCTTGAAAATGATGTGAGGTAGCATCTGAAATTTTGAATGAAGGGATTTAAGTATTTATCTAGAGTATTTATGTTGGATTTACATGATGGTACAAAGATAAATCTAGTTTTGTGTGGTTGAAAATGATAAGGTAGCATTTGTAGGGAAGAATTTTAATGGAAGGGATTTGCAATTTATGTAGAAGTGTATAAGTTCGTGCAATTCTCTAAATGTGATTTCAAGTGACAAGCGAGTAATTGTGATATTTTATCATGATTGAATTTGAAATACTAAGACCATTGAAGTCTTTTGAAATGAATATTACCATGGATTCTTTTTCTACAAGTTCATACCATAACATGTGTACACCTTTTTTTCCCTAATAAATCAACAATATTTCTTTCCATTTGCTAAAAAATACATTCAAGTTGAATTTATTTATTTATCCAAATGGAACCAAAATGTTTTCCTTGTGGTGGAGAGGTGGCAGACCTACCAGGTTATGTATGGTTTTTGGGTTGGATTGGGGAGAAAAGAGGGGGGGGGGGGGGGGGGGGGAATGGCCAAAAAAGTAAGACTTGAATAAATATTGGATATTCTGGCCAAAAGTTTGAACTTTTATATTCGCTGTACTTCCTAAGTTGGGTGTGTTTTGATTTTAGGCTTTAATGACATGATAGGTTGGGAATATGAACTACATACCCTGCCCACAAGTTCACAATTATCTTAGAAATTTATCTTTATTTATTTTTTCCTCTTCCAAATCCCATCCTTGGAATTTTACCCCTCATCCTTTACACATTTGTTGTTTCCAGGTTGTCATGGACAAGTCTTCTGGTCGCTCTCGTGGGTTTGGATTTGTTTCTTTTGATGACGAGAAAGCCATGGAAGATGCAATAAAAGCAATGAATGGAATGGATTTAGATGGAAGGTCTATTTCAGTGGATAAAGCTCAGCCAGGTTCTGGTAGAGACCGAGATGGGGGCCGTGACCGAGACAGAGACAGAGACCGGGACCATGGTCGTGATCGGGACCGTGGTCGTGATTATGGAGGTGGACGAGGAGGTTCTGGCGGAGACTGCTTCAAATGTGGCAAACCTGGTCATTTTGCCAGGGAATGCCCATCTGGAGAGGGTTCAAGGAGCAGATATGGTGGAAGGGATGACAGATATGGAGGTGGGAGTCGCTATGGGCCAGATCGTAATGGGGATCGTTCGGGTGGACGCAACAGGGATGGTAGTCGCGGAGGATCAGGAAATGATAGATACAACCGTGATCGTTCAGGTCCATATGAGCGTCCTGGAGGAGGTCATCGTTGATGAAGCTGTAGTCATAATACATGGTATGCAATGCCCTACTTGCGATCTGCCGCACATGAAAAGTATCTGCATACTAAACTAATGGCGACACATTTTTACTGTTTCAGCTGCGGCGGCGCTTCATGGAGTCTGCAAATCGATGTAATCTCATTTTAATGTCTATTTGAATGGTGCAAAAACTTTTCTGTCAGTTTAGTCTTTCAGAGTGGTAAGCATATGATGTTATTTGACTATGTTCACTTGTTTAACTTCTTTAGCAAATTGGATATAATTACCATTTGTTGACTTCTCTTATGAATTATTGTTTTGGTGTTGATGTGGTTGAAAAAGTAAGTGGCCATCTTTTTCACTTTCTGCTGATGTACTTGCTAAGGTGTTATCTCTAGCAGCTATATAGCAGTTTGGAGCCATGATTTGAGTAAAGAGTAATCCTAAAATTTTGAAATTCAAACTCAAAAGATATATTTAGTATACGTTATTAGTGTTATTGGTAAACAATCATCAAATAAAAGGAATTACAATAAATTTGCAAATGAAAAAATTGTTCAAAAAATTAATATTGATATTATTTTTTGGATTGGAGGTAGTATTTCATTAGTAGGTGTTAACAACAAATGTGTTACTCTTATAAAAGTCTTGTTTAAATTTGTTTCATCAAATTTTAAATATAAAATTCAAAAACTTATTTAATTTTTTCATCGACGTTTGAATATAAAATTCAAAAACAGATGTGAATTTATTTGATTTTGGCTAATACAATAGTTAATATTGTAAATTAATTATAAGTAATACTGAAAATAAAATTAATATATTAAAAATAAAAATAAAAATAAATTTACATTGCAACTTAAAATTCAATATTTTGTAAATTAACTGGAAAAAAAATGAGACTCATTTGTAAATCAAAAATATTAATGATAACAAATAGAAAAATGATATATATTACATCGACTTTTTAATTATCATTTACGTGGACAAGTATTAGTGATAAAGTTATTGATATGTTTCACAATTATAACTCCATAAAAATTTATTCATACACATAGCATGACTAAGAAATAAATGAGATTTATTTTGTGAAAAAAGTCTACTAATAGTCTGACTACACACTGATATACGTACAAGTTCGGACAAAAAGAGCTGAATTACCCGAGCTACATACAAGAGTTTGAGTAAAATTAGGCTACTTTCCCCTTGTTTCTTTTTTATGTATAAATACTACATATGGCAAAGATTATGAATTGCAGAGGAGGATTTGGATTTATATTGCCCTTCTTAATTATGACTCGGTAAACCACGGGTTCTTATGTTTTCTTTTTGGTTTTTTCATTCTTGTAGTTCACGTATATATACACTTTCTCCTTTCCAAACAAATAATTTCATTTGTAGAATTTACAGATGTTAGAGATATATGTTTACCATATATTTACTCGAAAAATGATATATATATATATATATATATATATTTTGTGAATGTTTAAGTCAATTTTTTGATTGTCAGTTATGTGAATATATATTATTAACAACTTTTTTATAATTCTATCGAATCACGTGTCAGCACAAATTTATCGCAATAATAGCATGATTCTATTTACTCATAATTTTATTGAGTGCTTAATCTAGTAAGAATAAGATGATAATGGAATTGTGGTGATAAATTTGAAGATATTGAGTCGGTATATCTATTTAACAAAATATAAATGATTTTGAATTTTTCGCTCATTCAATAAATCATCTAGGCCGTCCAAAGTTTGGAATAAATCCCACCGTCGATGTAATGCCGGAGGCACGGGACACAGCTAGTATTTATACATTACGAAATTGAGTCAACTAACGTGAAATTTTAAGTGATCATAAGCGAGAATAAATTGTGCGAGTCCCTTCTTAATTCTCTCATATCTTATGTATCCACGTATTTTGATGTTTACTATTGATATAAAATTTGTAATATATGTAGTAAGACTCTCTTCTTTAAAACATAGGCAAGAAAAAACTCGAAATATGGCCAGAAGTCTACAGGCCACGCATGTAGGGTTAACCATCCCTATTTTCTGGGCATAAGACGGGTCTTGCCCGACTTGGTTTTATTAGGCCTAACCTAAAATCTGCCTCGATATGATGTTGATCAAGCTTTTTAAAGTTCGGTCTAGACTCGACCCGGTCTGATTTTTGTGTATGCCTAGAAATAATAACGAAATTATGATGGTAAACTTGAAAATTATTATGTTATTTATATTATAATCCATAAAAAATCAATAAGTCTTGGCAGACATAGAAATTGGACATGGAAATTAGACATTTTTAATTTTATTTATTTATTTTTGATGTTTAGAGTCACAACAAAAATCAAAAATAAAATAAAAAAATAAAATTAGAAATGTCCAATTTTCATGTCCCATTTCCATGTTCCCATAGAAGGACTCATAAAAAATAGTACTTTTTTTTGCTAAATGACAAATAAATTTGTTTCTTTGTTGGAGAGAGAGTACATCATTAAGACATTACCAATATCATTTAAAGTGTGGTTAAAATAAAAAATTACCATTTTTTTATTGAATTGCATAGTTTTATTTGAAATGGAAGATAAAGGTATATATAAATCCTAAACTTCTCTTTCCTTTCTATGTAATTATTTTGGATCCCAATCACTTTCAATCTCCCACTTGTATGATGTAATAAACTGAAACATCACAACTCACAATTCCATAGAAATCTAACTTAAACTATTACTGGTCAATTACGCTGGACATAGCTACTTCTATTTTAGCTGTTAATTTGTGGCATGACCTTTCTGTTTGGATTATTCTCATTATAAAAAAGATGAAATGGTCTACCGAATATTTCCATATATATATATATATATATATATAGGGTAATAATTCATAACATGTACTCTCTTCTTCTCTTAATATAAGTCGTTTTAGAGTTGTGCACAAGTATTAATGAAATGATTATATAACATTAAATATAATATCAATTGTTGTTAGGGCATGATTATTTGAGCCCGAATTATATGATGGGTCAAAGTCCGCGTAGAGTTATTTTAACCCATGTGAGAATCTTTTTTTGGTAGTCGAGTAACTTAAAGAATTAAAGATTCCTAATTATAGTTGGTTTCTAATCCTAAGGAAAGTGTCAGATTTTAAACTGATTTTCTTTCCTTTCCAATTTTATACGGGGAAGGAATTTATGGAAGTGATGAGATCACTATAAATACAAGGCTTTACTCTGATTTTAAAGTACACAATATTATTTTTCAATAGACTCGTCCGTTGCTCCGCCATCGGTCAAAGGCGACAGATTGTTTTGACACAATTAGTCATTAGAGGAGAAAGAAATTTGCAGAGGAGAGGGAGGAGAGAGCAGACGGAAGAAATTAATGATTGATCGTTTCCTTTTCAAGTTAAATTTACTTATTCTACCAAATAAAGAAACATAATCTTATTTTAATAAGTATTCTTCCACTGTCAAAATAAATATATATTGGCCAATATCAAATTCGGATCATTAAATAAATTGAATTGTAACATGTCTAGACTCAAATAATCACATCCAACACTAAGGAATAAAAAAACAAAATCTTCAATGAACAAGTAACCAAAATTTGAATGAATTTTTCTCTGTATTGAATTGTCTAAACAAATTCACTTTAGAGTTTGGATATATATATACTCTTTTGGTCAATACCTAACCCAACATTTTGTCAAAGAAAACCCCCCAAATAATCAAGTAACCGAATTCAACACCACCAGCCAGCCGAGTCAATACGGCGTGATATGAGTGGTCCTGGTCTCATAACTCGCCAAGCACGACTTTGAGTTAACTCGGAACACCTTCACCAAATCCCCACACATTTGTCTCACCCTCAAGGAACAATTACTCTGCATCACCAACAACACCTTCGTCAATCCATTGTTTTTCATCACCGCCTCCTGAGCGGTCCGATCACGGGAAAGATAGCATACGCTATGGATCACGCCGATCCCGTGCTCCGTTGCCGTTTCCGATGCCTTCATCAGCTTCTGCACTATCGCGGTCACGCACCGCTCGTCGGCGCATAGCGCCGTCCGTCCTTCCGTACAAGTGGACACCATTTCTAACAGCATCATAATTTTTTCGATGACCGGAATGTACGGATCGGAACCGGAGAGAATTTTCGATCCGGTTCGCACGATTCCAAACCGGACAAGCTCCTTTTTCACGATTCTCGAGACTGAAACAGCGATTAGAGCTGATAGACCGGCGTCTATGGCGCTCCGGTCAGTTTCCGAGCTGATTAAATTGAACAGTTCGGCGAGTAAGCCTTGTGTTTCGGTGATTGCGCGTTGAGATTCCTCGTTTGACGACATTGATTGTAAAAAGTTCGCGGTATTGATCTTTGAATATAATTTACCATTTTGAAGAACTAAAACGAATTGAGATAAACAATTTAAATTGTTTCTGAACATCAATTCATGTAATTGCTCGTTGACTCTGTTTTCAGATATAATCAAATCAAAAACCGCTATTATCAATTCCATAACTTCGACTTCAACGGTTTTGCTTATAATTTCAACAATCGCCGGAACAAATCCGTTGTAATTTGCTAAAAACTCGCGGTTTTCATCGGAGTAATTCGCGAATTCGAGAATTTCGGAGAACGAATTTGAGTAATTTTCTGATTTTTTGTTGACGACGTTTTTGATCGAGTCGAGTACCTGTTGCTTTGAGACGGTTGAGAAAACCATCAGCGACTGCCGAGAAGCGGCAGCGGCGGGCGAATCTGGGAGGAGGAGGAGGGAGTCCGACCAGCAGCGGATGAGCCGGCGGAGAGTGAGGTTTGGAACGACGTCGGTGGATTGGAGGACTTGCATAGTGGCGGGACATGTGTTATGGCCGGAATCGAGCCAGGTTTTGATGCTGGAGCGATCGTATGTTACGCCGGTGCAGAGGCTTACCGGAGATTTCATGACGTCCATGGATATTGGACACCTGAATAAGCTCGGAACGGTGACGTATAGCTCGTTCTTATCTCTCGCCATTTTTATCCTTTTAGGATTGATCAGAGAGCTAATATTTCAGAGGCAGCTGAGACTTGAGAGAGAGGAGATGAGATTTATATTAAGGAGAGGAGAGAGAGATAGAGAGTCAAAGAGGAGTAGTGACGTAAGATTGGTCAACGAATCCAGTTGCTATAGACTCCCTATATGAACTTGTTATATATTCTCACCATTTCAGGGAAAAAAAAAGTACAATCCAAAAAGTTTCTAATATTAAAGATTTGAAAAAAAAAAAATAGGTTGCGATCAAAAGATGTTAATTTTTATTATATTCTCTCTATTTCAAATTATATAATCATTATTAATTTTAAAAATTAATTTATAATATTTTCAAACTTAAAATTGAGATGAATAATTAAAAATTATGAAATAATACAGTTGACAATGACTAATATTTTTTTAGATCGTTTACAATATTTATCACTATATTGATTAAATTTAAAAGATTTTGTGTCAATTTTGAGTTTAAATTTTTTTTAAATTAATTTTAAAAAATTAATAATAATTAAATAATATGAAATAAATAGGATAATTGACAATATTATGTCATTTTATATATTAGTTTTAGCCTAATTGTTAGGCTTCTGGACTTGTTAGGTTTCGCATGAGACGATGAAATATATATATATATATATATATATATATATATATATATATATATATATATATATATATTAGCTGTGTCCCGTGCCTCCGGTACTACATCGACTGTGGGATTTATCTCAAACTTTGGACGGCCCAGATAATGATATATTGAGTGAGCGAAAAATTCAAAATCATTTGTATTTTGTTATATATATATATATACACGAAGCCTTTCAAGAGCGGACTAAACTAACGGACGAAAAATGGACTAATTGATTTTGAGACCTGAAGCAAAATCAAAACACGTTGGTCAAAAATGGAACGCGGGTCAAAAATGGGACGCGGGTCAAAAACCCATGCCATATCAGTTTCAACATCGCGTAAGCTCACTCTTCCCCCTCTCTCTCTCTTGCAAATTGACCATTTCCTTCTCTCTCTCTCTCAAATCGATCCTGTCCTTCTCTATCTCTATCTGCGAGCCTGAAGCAAATCGAAAAGGTAAAAAGGCCATCGAACAAGTAGATTCGAAAGGTAAAGATTCCTACTTAATTTTGTAATTTCTGTTTGATTTGAAAGAAATCTAGGGTTTGTTTTGGGGAAAGTGTATTGTTGATGTGAGGGCCTCTTTGTTCTCTGTGTTCTCTATATACAAGCACCATATACAAAAATCATAGAAGTATTACATTTATGTGGACAGTAGATGCTTCTTCTTGTATGAACTTAATGACAAAAATAATTATATTTATCATTAAAATGGTTTTTTTAATTAAGAGGCAGCACTGAAAATCACTGATTCTTTGTCATGAAAATTCTTGATAAGAGCTGTGTTTTTATTTCTTGGCTGCCTGGGAGTTGGGAAAACTTTTGAGTTGAGATAATTAAGAGGCAGCACTGAAAATCACAACTTTCCTGCATGTAGTGCAATTCTCAATGTTCTTCTAATTGTTGTTGTCTGGACTTAAATGTTTTTTTTACTGCAGGGATGGATGCTAACTTAGAGGATGAAGTACGGGGTAGTGATGAATTTGGTGATAATGTTGACAATAATGAAAAGGAAGTAGAGAATAAGAGAATTGAAGGGGAGAATGATGAAGGTATTTATAATCCGCAAGTAGCCGACCATCTCAAACCTGGTGTTGGAAAAGAATTCAAAACAATAGATGAAGTTAAGGATTTTTACAATGCATATGCTAAAAAGGCGGGATTTAGTATTCAAAGTTGGACTACTAAGAAATTCGAAGGAAGTGATGAAGTCAAAAGGAAAAAGTATGTCTGTTTTAAACAAGGTAAGGGAATAACAATTGCGGATGTTGAAAATAAAAGGCATCGGGGATCGATAAAAGAGAGTTGTAAAGCAATGGTAGCTGTGTTGAAAATAAATTCTGAGGCTTATGTAGTCACCCAATTTATTGAGGGCCATAGTCACCCTTTGGCAACTCCATTAAAGAAACATCTATTAAGATCTCACCGAAGTGTTTCGAGTGCGCAAAAGTGTTTGACTCAACAACTTTCCATGATAAACATACCCTTACATCAACAATTCAATTTCCTTGGAGTACAAGCTGGAGGGTTTGAAAACATTGGGTGTACACAAACAGATTTATATAATTATGGAAGGGATAGACGTAATGAGTTGAAGGGGCATGACGGAGAAATATTTAGTGAGTTTTGCAAATTAGAAAAGGGCAAGAATCCAGCATTCACTTATAAAATTAAGGTCGATAATGAACAGAGGATAACACATTATTTTTGGGCTGATGCTACCTCTAGAAGGGCTTATAGTTTTTATGGTGATGTAGTCGTCTTCGATACGACATACAACACCAATCGATATGGGCTGATTTTTGCACCACTGATGGGAGTTAACAAACATGGTCAAACCATAATTTTTGCTTGTGCATTCTTAAGTGACGAGACCTCGGATTCATTTGTTTGGCTATTCAACCAATTTTTAGAGGCTATGCTAGGTGATGCCCCTAAAATGATCATTATTGATCAAGATCCCGCGATGTCCAAAGCAATATTAGAAACTCTTCCAGGTACGTTTCATAGATTATGTAGTTGGCACATATTGACAAAATTTTCTGAAAAACTAGACTCGGTGAAGTATAATGCTCACTATAATGAATTTGCCGATTGTATTTGGAATTCAAAGTCTAAAGAAGAGTTTGATTTGACATGGACGGAGCTTGTTGGGAGGAGCGAGTTACATGACAACAAATGGTTACAAACAATGTATGAAATTCTTAAAAATTGGGTGCTTGCTTATTGTAATCATGTTTTCTCAGCCAATATGTCAAGTAGCTAACGAGCGGAAAGCTCTCACGCTTTTTTCAAAAGATATGTTTCTAAGAATAATTCATTAGTTGATTTCATGATCCAATCTAATAGGGGGCTAGTACGCCAACGTCAAGAAGAGTTGTTGGCCGATCACAAAGATTTGATTGAGAAACCTAAAGTGAAGATGAATCATGACTTTGTGATCCAAATGGTTGAAATTTATACTCGGGAAATGTATAAATTACAAATAGCATATTACAACCCATAAATGGATAAACTGTGCAGACAATACAAACCTGAGGTTAATAACTCAAAGTATATGAATTGGTAAATAAAATAAAATATATATATTTTTGAAAATTATTACTTCATTTATGAAAGAGTCTCATTTATAAAAAAAACTGTTCCACAAAAAAAACATTTTAATGATAAAATATAATTATTTTTGTCATTAAGTTCATACAAGAAGAAGCATCTACTGTCCACATAAATGTAATACTTCTATGATTTTTGTATATGGTGCTTGTATATGGAGAACACAGAGAACAAAGAGGCCCTCACATCAACAATACACTTTCCCCAAAACAAACCCTAGATTTCTTTCAAATCAAACAGAAATTATAAAATTAAGTAGGAATCTTTTACCTTTCGATTCTCTTTGTTCGATAGCCTTTTTACCCTTGCGATTTGCTTCAGGCTCGCTGATAAAGAGAGAAGGACAAGGTCGATTTGCGAGAAAGAGAGAAGGAAAGGGCCGATTTGCGAGAGAGAGAGAGACAGAGGGGAGTGAGAGAACGCGGTGTTGAAACTGATATGGCATGGGTTTTTGACCTGCGTCCATTCTTGACTCGCGTCCCATTTTTGACCCGCGTCCCATTTTTGACCCGCGTGTTTTGATTTTGCTTCAGGTCTCAAAATCAATTAGTCCGTTTTTCGTTCGTTAGTTTAGTCCGCTCTTGAAAGGCTTCGTGTGTGTGTGTGTGTATATATATATATATATATATATATATATATATATATATATATATATATATATTGTATCGATGCAAAAGGCAAGCAAAAAAAAAATTATGTCAATTTAATATATTTTCAAACTCAATTTAGATAGTGTACAATATTAACTAAATTCTTTTAAAAAAATATGCCAATTTTTATTTTAAAAATGTCATAAATTAATTTTGAAAATTAATACTCCCTCGGTCCCTAAAAGGAAGACTGACAGTAAAAATAATTATTTTTTATAAAAGGATGAGCTAAAGTACATTGGCCATGTTTGTTTGCAAGGATTACACTTGGGATAAGATTATTAATCTCAAGTGTCTTGTTTGTTTTTAAATTTGAACTTGAGACTATTAGTCCCGAGATTATAAAATAGATTAACATGAGGGATTATTTAATACCATGTTCTACCTGGTATTATAATCCCTATCATTTGGGATTAAAAATTGCTAGACAAAATTAAACTCAATCTTTTTCTAAAATGACCATCATATTTTGCGATCTCCGTTATTAATAACCGGCAACTTAAAACTTACTGGTACAAAGACTATGTACCAGTAATCTAATACATGTAATTTTAATTATTTGATATGTGTAATTTAAATTATACACTGAATATAGAACTGGCAATTTAGACCCCGCCCAACCCCCACCCTACACTCCAAAAAATAATATTTATTGATTATGTATACACCCCCACCCCCACCCCCTCACTCCCACCCCCACCCCCAACCCCACCCCCACCCCTACCCCTTCCAAAAAATAATATTTATTGATTATGTATACTCTCACGCCACCCAGCCCCCGCCCCGACCCCAACCCCACTCCCACCCCCACCCCGCCCACCCACCCTATCCCACCCCCATGCCACAAAATTTAAAAAATAATATTTATTGATTATGTATACACCCCCACTCCGCCTCATCCCACCCCGCCCCACCCCCTACCCCCACCCCCACCCCCCCACCCACACCCCCTACGCCCACCCCCCCTCTCCCCTCAAAAAAATAATATTTATTGATTATGTATACACTCCCACCCCACCTCCACTCTAAAAAAAATAATATTTATTGAAAAATATAACCACTTATTTAAAAGTTTTAATTAAAATTTTATTATTTTTTGATGTATAAATATATTTAAATTATAGTTTAAAATATGTTATTATTGGTAAGGGTTTAATAGTCCAAACGATATTTTTTAATTCAATCATTTAATTAATCCTGAAAAAAACAAACATAACATGAGATTATTTTAAGTTATCCCATGAATAATCCCATAAAAAACAAACATATGACTAGAATTATTTAATCATAGGATTAATAGTCTTTAATTATAATTTCATGGATTATAATCCCGAGATTATAATCCTTGCAAACAAACATGATCATAAAGTAAATAGTAAATATATCATTTAGTGAGGTTCATTAGTACGTATAAAATAAAATAAAAAGACTCATTATTTTATGTAATAAATTTAGAAATAGAGTAATCTTTATCTTTGGTCTTCAGTCTTGATTAGCAGCTGTAGTTTAGTGGTAGTTCTTCATCGTAACTTTGAATGGTCAAAATTTGATGATCAAAACAGCAAAGGGCAGTACAAGTAGGTAGAAGAGGTTGAATTTTTGAGCTGTTCTGCTTAAAAACTCTTTTTAATTATAATTATTATTTTTCAAAAAAAAGTTGAATTCTTCGTTTCTATTTATGTTGAATTGAAGCATGTTTTGGTTGATTTAGTACTTTGACTTTGTTAACAAATGTGTAAACTTGCCTTTCCATCTCCAAAGACTCACTTTTCCTTTTCTTTGTAATATTAAGCACAAATTTTCAAACGTGTAAAATATATTTTTCACATGATATTTAAAGATAAATTATGATAGCATTCTAAATTTTCACATGTTATCAGTTGCTTATTGGTCCGGTAAATATGGAGTTAGTTACGAATTACGATTGACCACAAATCACGGGCGGACCTACATTGTGGACAGTGGGGTCCCTGACTTTAGGAAATTTTTTAAAAATTGTTAACGTCAAGATTCGTTCACGCGTCCAATTACCAACAACGCGTTCAATCCTGTACAGAAACAAAATCACATGTAAGAAATTGACGGCATGTACCGCCGGGAGATAATTCCAGTGTGAAAATAAGTACATGCTGAAATCAGGTTAACAATGAAAGCTTGCAATTTAGTGCTCAATGAAAATGTTACCTGTAAATTATGGTGTAGACTTTTATTTATAGTGATCACACCCCCACATAAGTCGTTCCTGAATTGTAATAGAATTCATTAGCATTGGTAGTTACCATACTAGAATGAAAGTCATGTTATGAAAATTGAATGGGCAGGCTATATATATATATATATATATATATATATATATATATATAAATATAAACTTATCTTTTGTGAACTAAAGTTGAAATGCAGAAAATCAATATGTCAAGGCTAGTACTTGGTACTATATCCTTAAGACAATTATGCACTCCTTACGGTACTCAGAGTTGATAATATTTGTCTCTCAGGATACAATGACAACGTATACTACATCAACACTACAAATCATATACTCAACGAACCAAAGAAATGCTCAGAACTCTCTCTCAAAATAAACTATGACTGACTTATGAAATGAAGAAGACTTGAAGACTAGAATACTTTATGCTTGGATGAATTGAATGAATTCAATGGCAACCCCTCTAGTCTATTTATAGGAGGGATTAGTGACCCATCAGATGTGACACAACCCCTTGAAAAGCCATGTTTAGCCAAAAGCGACGTAGTTTTAGGCTTAGCAGAAAGGGCGCGTTCGTTCAGACAAAAAAAATGACCTAGTTTGGGGCGCTCGTTCGGGCAGATAGCGCTTCCCAAAACACAGTGTTGACGCGTCCGTTCCCAAAGCGACACCGTTTTGATAATAAATAATGTTTCTCAAAATGACAAAGTTTTGATAATAGAACTAAATAAAACAAAATTTATTTAAATGAGTTTTGTCCGAAAAATATATATGTTGGGGCGTGATTGTTAGGGCCAAATTATACGGTGGGCCAAAGTCCACGTGGAGGTATCTAACCCTGCGTAGAAATTTATTTTGACAGTTGAGTATTTTAAGGAATCCAAGATTCCTAATTTCAATTAATTCCTAACTCCTAAGAAAAGTGTCAGGATACGATCCGACTTCCTTTCTTTAAGGAGATCAGTTCAATCCCATTAAGGAATCATACCTAATATGGAATCATATTTCTATACGGGGAGGGAGATGTGATCACTATAAATACAAGATTATAACCAAATCATCAGGAACACACAACTTTATTTACAGCACTAGAGCTTTAAGCCTCCATTGTTAAAACCTTATTCAGCCTGTACTTATTCTCACACCAGAGCTATCCCCCGGCGGCCCAAGCCGTCAAGCTTTTTGTGTGACTTCATTTTTGTGCAGGATTTGACACATTTTTGTGATTGGGGCGTGATGAGTGGGTTTTATATCCATTAATTGAGTGCATTTGAGCTTAATCTTTTGGTAGTTTTTAAGTGTTTGTGTCTATTCATGTGTGTTTTACTTTGTTTTATAAGAATTGGGACAAAAGTTACTTGGATCGACGTTCGGGGTTGCTAGATTAGCATTTTCGGCTTGCTATTTACATAGCAGTCACTTCAGGGCCAATTTTGGCATTTCTTCATCCTGTATTTCGAAAAACTCAAATAATGAAAGTTGTAGACATACGTCTCCTCTTTCCGGAACATCTTAAACCATCTAAATCGGAGTTTGGACGAAGAAGTTATAACCACTTTCCCAAAGGACTTCAGAGTAGAAAATTCTAAAAAAGTGCCCAGCGCTAGGGCGCCCAATCCTAGGCTATTTCCAACTCCGAGGCGCCTAGAGTCAGGACAACAGCACCGTGAGCAGAGCCCAGGCGCTGGGGTCGAGCCAGATCAAGTTGGGACCTATTTTTAGGTGAATTTTGGTACTTTTTTACTCCAAATTGGATTGGGTTTCCTCCTAAGCTAGGGATTTGACTTGTAACCTATAAATACATGATGGGAGGCATATATATAGATGATTAGATGGGAGATTAGATTAGAGATACACTCCATTAGATTTAGGAATTCTTTCATAAACCCTAGTTCTTAATTAGCCATTGGAGATTGAACCAACTTGAAGAACACTGAAGATTCAAAGCAGGAGTGAAAGAGGAGTCTCAAGACTGCTGACAACAGATTCTATTCTCTTCTCTAATCTTACTTTTATCTTTTAATGTCTATTCAATTGTGGATTCTTGATCTTAATTCAATGATTATGAACTAAATTATTGTTTAAGATTACAACGGATCTTATTGCATAGCTTATTTTAGAATGCTTCTCTATTAATTACTGTGATCTTTTCTATGACTTATCTATTATGATTGTGTTTAATTATTTAATTGTCTAGCTAACAATTACCAGGATAATCTATATGAATTCGCAAGATGAAATATAAATTCAGATCTGATCATAATAGCATGTGATTATGTTTTCTGCATGATGATGAAATTCATGATTTGTATTTAGGATAGGGATATACTTTACGCCGCATGTAATCTGATAGAGAACTTGTGCTTTAAATTATTTTTAATTATAATTCACATAGGAATATAGTGAATTAGTTAATTAGGGTGTTTGATTCAATTCTATTTACTGTGGATTTGGATAAATATGTTTGTGATACATCAGAAGGTGGTTATAAATACTAATAAATTTTTGATTAACAATCCAGAATAGTGAGTATAATTAATAAGAAGTGTTTTAATATAAGTGAAACAATAAGTAAAGTTGTGATCTTAAATCTCCATAACCTGATTTTCAACTAGTGGTAGTAGTAGTAGTTTAATTATATATTTTAATTCACAACATTAAATCGATTGTTTAAATAAAATTAGTTTGGTTAAGAACTAGTACTTAGTGATTTTTATTAAATAATTTCTCGTGGGAACGATACTCTACTTACACTTTATTACTTGTTGACTGTGTATACTTGCACATATATATTTATTGTGAAATCGATCAACAAGTTTTTGGTGCCGTTGCCGGGGAATTAAGTTAATAATTTTTGCCAATATTAATTTTAATCAAGTTAGTTTTAATTTAAACGTTTTTTTATTTAATCCTCTTTCTATTTTTCTTTCTTTTCAAGTACCATGACTGAATTTAATTATCAATGGCTGTATACAAGAATGACTCAGCCAAGGGGAGCAGAGATTGATGGACTCAATACACTTTTTGCATTGTCAGCACATATAAAGACACTTTCGAGGAGGTTGGACGCTTTTGCAGCACAACGTCGTCAAAGTGTGGCCATTACTTGTGATTATTATGCTGGAAATCACCCGAGTCATCAATGCGCCATTAGTTTCGGGCCGGTACAGTATAGCGGTGACTACCTCAACAATTATGCCTATCCCAATAACTATCATCAGGATTGGGGGTATCACCCAAATTTTTTATGGAGCCGTACTCATCAAGATCAATTCTATGTTCCAGGTCCAACATACCCACCGGAGTTCTAATGTTCACCTCCACTACAACAGGATGAAAATTCAAATTTGGAGGAAATTCTATCCAAGTTCATAGCTTCAAGTGAGGAGAGGGGGATTAGTCAGAAGATATCGAGTCAGAATTTGGCAAACCAGATGGAACAGTTACTCACTGCCTCGAACATTTGTCCTCAATACACTTGGCCCTATAACATGGATTCCGAGACTGATGGAGAGCCCGAACCAAATCTGCAACCGGATGTGCCAAAGGAAAGAAAGGAAACAATTGGGGACCACAAAAAGGAGGTCGGCGAAGATCTAACTTTGAGTTCCAACGAAGATGAGCCGATTTTAATAGTGCCCCATGTGCCTTCTCCACCAAAGTTCAAGGATCCGGGCAGTTTTGCAAAACCGTGCCCAATTGGTAGTCATGTCATCGGAAAAGCTTTTTGTGATATGAGAGCTAGTACAATTGTGGAGCCATGGTGGGATAAGAAGGGAAAGATAGAAGAAGATCCCATTGTGTTTGAAAAGCTTCAACGTCACAATCTGATCACAAACACAATGGGGAAAGCACCTAGTTGTTTACCGTACTTAATGGGAATCCTATCTAAAAAGAGCACGCTAGGTGACTTAGATTTAATGGCCATTAATAATGGGAACATCCCAAAAGAGACATTGCTACTAATGGATGGAGGGTTCCTCAATTTTTGAAGGGGAATTGGCTAGAGAGTTGAAGAAGTCAGGCTGAGACTATAAAACAAGTTCTTATTGGGAGGCAACCCAAATTTAATTTTTAGATTTTGAATTTGCATTTATTTAGGATTTAATAAAATTGTTTCTATCATGGTTTTACAAGTTATTCAAGTCAAATTTAAGTGTGGTGCCAACTTTGATCCATGTGCCTCGCCTATTCTCCAAACTTAGCAGACAAGGAGGAAGATTGCTATATTTTCTGGGAAGTCCTCTACTTTACTTTTTCCTATTTCAGCCATTGAGGACAATATCTAGTTTAAGTTTGGGGGCATTTTAGTGTTGTGCTGCATATAGTTAGTTATTTGCATAGTAGTTATTTGCATATTCATATCTGTTGCATTAGAATGTGTGCTCATAGTATAGATGCATTTGCATGAATCTGTGTGATGAGTTGGTTTGGTCTTGGCTTGGCTAATGATGAGATTGGTAGTTCACGATTAAATTGAACAGAATTGATAATTGGTGCTTAACTTTAAATTGAGTTATGATGGTAATCTACGTTTGTTAGAAGCTTGTGTAACTGGTTAGCATGTAGATTTGCTTATTTTAACTGATTTGGATCAAAGGAGTTCATAAATATCTTCTGGGGGGAGAATTTAAGTTCAACTGTTAATGACATCTGTAAATTATAATATGAAAGGCTAAAAGGAGTTAATTAAACAAGTTTGGGGGAATCCATGGGAATATATATATATATATATATATATATATATAAAACATTTAAAAATGCTGGCTTAGTTCAACTCTGTGGCCTTTGTTACTCGAATAAGTACGCCTTTAGGAGTGTCTTTACGCTTAGCGCCCTAAAGCTATCTGGTTTGGGATTCGTTGGTTGAAAGTTCGCTAAAATGGTAACTCTAAAAAGCCTAAGAGGGTTGAGCATTGCACAAGTCAGAGCAAAAATATAATAAACACTTAACTTGTTTAATTCTGTGGCCTTTGTTATTTGAGTTATTAGATCCGTAGGGGTGTCTCAACACCTAATGCCCTAAAATCAAATTTTTTGGGAGTTATTGGTCGAAAACTTCCTACATGGGTAACATTGAAAAGCCTAAAAGAATTAGACATTGCACAGTCGAGCTTGCCTAGCGTGGTAGTAGAAATAAAACCTCATGGACCCTTGAGCTTGATCAACATGTGAATTTGGCCTATATTGTTGTGTTTACAGAAATAGTTACTTTGAATGGTGAATTCTGTATCGTAATAAGTAATTTATGAAATTCCAGTTTGATCTGTAGTTGGTTGAAACTAGTAATGGATCACACAACGCACTACACGGGTAATGATGGATTTAGATTGCCAGATTGATTCTATTTATTGGTTTACATTGATTGGATGTTCTGTTTATGTTTCTTAAGGATATCTCTGAGGCATGTTGTTGAAATTCATACTGCTTTGTTGCCAGATTCATAGGATTGTAGAGTATAGTTTACATATGCATCATGTTTGGTTTTTTTTGCATAGCATTGGTTTGTTTTGCTTGAGGATAAGCAAAGGTTTAAGTTTGGGGGTATTTGATAAGTGAATTTTATACCCATGAATTGAGTGCATTTGAGCTTAATCTTTTGGTAGTTTTTAAGTGTTTGTGTCTATTCATGTGTGTTTTACTTTGTTTTGTAGGAATTGGGACAAAAGTTACTTGGATCAACGTTCAGGGTTGCTAGATTTGCATTTTTGGCTTGTTATTTACGTAGCAGCCACTTCAGGGCCGATTTCGGCATTTTTCCAGCCCGTATTTCAAAAAACTCAAAGAATGAAAGTTGTATATATACGTCTCCCCTTTTCGTAACAACTTGAATCATCAAAATCGAAGTTCAGACGAAGAAGTTATGACCATTTTCCCAAAGGACGCCAGAGCAGAAAATTCCAGAAAAGTGCCCAGCGTCGGGGCGCCCAATCCTAGGCTATTTCCAACGCCGGGGTGCCCAGAGTCAGGAGAGAAGGGTCGTGAGCAGCGTCGGGGCGCTGAGGTCGAGCCAGATCAAGTTGGGACGCATTTTTAGGCGAATTTTGGTACTTTTTTGACTCCAAATTGGATTGGGTTTCCTCCTATGCTAGGGATTTGACTTGTAACCTATAAATACATGATGGGAAACATAGATATAGAGGATTAAATGGGAGATTAGATTAGAGATACATTCCATTAGATTTAGGAATTCATTCATAAACCCTAGCTCTTAATTAGCCATTGGAGATTGAAGTAACTTGAAGAACACTGAAGATTCAAAGAAGGTGCGGAAGAGGAGTCTCAGGACTGCTGACAACAAATTCTATTCAATTCTATAATCTTACTTTTATCTTTTAATGTCTATTCAGTTGTGGATTCTTGATTTTAATTTAATGTTTATGAACTAAATTCTTGTTTAAGATTGCAACGTGGGAGCTGTCGTTTACACTCCTAAATTAACCTCACTTTCACTTCACGAATTTAAATAATTAGCACAGTAGTAAGCAAGGATCGATCCCACAGAGAGTGAGTTTGTTTTAGATTTATTCTACTATTTTAACAGAAAATAAAGATGGGGGATTTTTGAAATTATTTTAAACTAAGAAAAACAGAATTTAAATAAAGAGATTAACCAGATATGTAAAAACTTCAGTTCTGTAGTTCAGTTTCACCAAGCACAGCAATCAATTAATCAAGTTATTATTCTTTACCCTTCAATGAAACTATTAACCCTAGATAACAATAAGCTCTGCTATCCGAAATTCTCCTTAGATATTCACTGTATGAAACAAGCTCTTCACCAGATTCAACTAGCATATAACCTAGAACAAGCTCTCTAGATTTAATATGATAGAAGCATTAAGAAATAGAGAATTAGGCTAATCCAAGCAACAAACACATAAGCTCGATTTGTTTAACTTGTTTTCTGATAATCTTAGCAATACACAAAAGCTTGTCCACAATTAGTATCACTAATTTACTACTTGTGATGAAGACAGATATCAATTACACGTAATACCAATCTTAATCTAGCATATGATAATGATTAAATTAACTCAATTGGCCATATCAAATTAATTAGATCAATTAGCATGCAATCAATGAAAACAGATTATCAGAAGAAATTTCATACAAGAACGAATAAATAATAATACTCAATTAATTAATTACTTGTAACAAGGTTCCACCTCCCTTTAGAACTGAATAAAGAAACTAGCCTGACATGCTCCAAGTCTGCACTTCAATGAGGTATGATAGTTGGTAGAAGATTGAATGAATAAAACCTTGACTATCATCCTTTATTTATAGTGCTAGACAAGGACTTAAATCCTATAAGAACTAGGAATCCAAATCCTAAAAGGAATTACAATTATAACTAATTTTCATAAAGAAATAGAATCTAATAAGGAAATAAAATCTCAGTCCAAAGAAGTCCTAATTCTAATAGTAATATCAATCCAATTCTATGTAGGAATCTCCAAATATTGAGAAAGTCAACTGCTGGTCAAACTCCTCTTCAATTCAACTCCAAATCAACTTGTTTCCATCCTTTTAGCTTTAATTCACCTGAAAATAATAAACAACTTATTAAGCTAATATACACATGAAACATGTAATAAAACTAAACATAAAGGAATAATAATCATCGAATATTATGTACTTATCAAATTCCCCCACACTTAGCCTTTACACGTCCTCGTGTAAACCAAAAGTTTGATTTCCAGAAACAATCATATTAAACCATTATGTCAAAAGGATTTCAAGATCAAATCATGATTATCAATACTAAACCCACAAAAGTATGATCAATGTTTCATCAATCAAATCAAGATAACCACCTTGTCACTTCACCAATAAATTGTATTAAGTTAAATTGCAACCACATAAGATCTCGTCTATGTTCCACACACTTACTCAACTTAGTTACCATAGAGCGAAAACCGTGCACACCACTCAAAAACTCAAAACATATTTTTTTCTGCTTTAATTTTTTTCTCCAAGACCATTTCATTTTTCCTCTTTGTTTCCGGTGAATGCATTTTATGCTCCGTTTCACCTTCCTCAATCTTTTTTTTTATAAGTGAGTGCATTTTATGCTCCATCTCACTTATTCGTACGTGTTTATGAGAGAGTGCGTTTTACGCTCCATCTCATCCCACCACATGACTTTTCTTTTACTTTTTTTTTTCTCTTTTTCAACAATTTATTGATTTTCAACTTTAAACTTTCTTTTTTTTTACATGGTCCTGCAAAAAAAAACATAAGCAGTTCAATAGTTCTAGAGCATGAGATTAGTGCACATAGTTAATTCCACAGATAACTTAGCCAACTAAGCATATATCACATGTTCAAGTGCTCATAAGATACAAATTCAATTCAAATCAATTACTATGGATAATGACTTAGTTTTTCTCAATCATTAATCAATTAAGCATCAAACAGATTTTGAATTTTTAGCATTGATTTTCAATTTTTTTTTAACTTTAACCTTTGAACACATAGGCAAATAGAATTATGGAAGTCAAATTTTTTAAAAAATTTCACGGGGAATTTTCAAGTTTCCTATCAAAACATGGTGATCGATATCAAATAAAATCCCTAAATAAAATAAAAACCTAAATCCTTCCCCCCACACTCAAACCTTACATTGTCCCCAATGTAAGAAAATCATGCAAAGAAGAAAGAACTACAACTAACAAATTAAAAAGAAAAGGGATAGAAAGATCTAATCTGAATTCTTGGGTTGCCTCCCAAGCAGCGCCTTTTTTTATTGTCATTGGCTTGACATCTTCCCTCTCGTCTATGTAATTGGACTTGTGAACTTTAAGTGGACTGGTAACAGTTTCATTCTTAAATGAGGAACATTGTGTAGTTCATGATCCTGCTCCTTTCCAGCCACCAAATCCTCCTCGTATAATTGTATTCGATCAAAAGATTCCTGCACTAAATAATCCACAACATCAATAACAAAAACAGATTTAATATTATCAAGATACCTTTTAGCCTGATCTGCGTTGAACTGGAACTTTGCATTGTCCAATTCCATGGTAAAGGTACGATGGTGTGTAGCATTCCTTGTTTCTGTTAGTTGTACTGATGGAGATGAATCCACGTCTTTCTTGTCGATATCTGCAGAATTTATCAAATTATTCTCTTCTTCCTCTTGTTCCTTCTCCTGATAAAATTCTATATGACTGTCTGTTCCTGAAGTAAGCATTGCATCCTCCTGCTCCTCTTCATCAAATCCCATTGTACTGAAGTTCTCAACAAACGGAGGAGGTAACTCCCCGAAGCCTTGAGATTCTAACCTTCCTACTGCGGTTGCAAGCTGACCAACTTGATCCCTCAGATCTTGAACAGAAGTTCTTGTCTCCTGCTGGAACTGCTGTGTCTGACTCATGAACTGTAGTGTTTGGCTCATGAATGCCTTGAACATATCCTCCATAGATTTTCCAGAATTGACAGGTACTTCGTAGCTCAAGTTGTGATGATCTCTACATCCGAAATTGTGAGTTTCTGCCCAAGGATCACATTGATGCGGTTTTTGTCCGGTTAATGTCCCCACAGCATTAACTTGATGAACTATTACATCCTCTTGCACTATGGGACAATCATTTGTTGTATGTCCTGATTTTGAGCAAATTCCACATACTCTTGCAACCGGTACGTTTCCTGTTGTTAATTGTTGCACCACAGCAGTTAAGTTAGAAATCTGGTGTACCAATTCATTCGTGCTTACCTCACTTACCCGTTGTGGAGCATGATCATTCCTTGTTCCGTATTGTTGTGAGTTGGCTGCCATGGTTGCAATTAAGTTCTTTGCAGTGGTTGGAGTTTTGTCTACCAGTGCTCCTCCACTTGCTGCATCAATCATGCTTCTATCCATTGGTAGCAACCCCTCATAGAAGTATTGTATCAAGTAATGATCATCAATTCCGTGAGGTGGACAGCTGGAACACAACTTCTTGAACCTTTCCCAATACTCGTAGAGAGTTTCTCCATTGAACTGCCTGATTCCACATATCTCCTTCCTTGTATCAGCAACTCTTGATGCAGGAAAATACCTCTCCAAGAATAGCCTTTGCATATCAGTCCATGATCGTATCGATCCTGAAGGAAGATAGTATAACCAGTCTTTCGCCAAATCTGCTAAGGAGAATGGAAAAAGCCTAAGCTTGATCTGCTCATCTGTCACTCCTTGTGATTCCATTGTGGAACACACCACATGGAACTCCTTTAGATGCGTATATGGATTTTCACCTGTAAGACCACGAAAAATAGGCAAAAAATGAATTAGTCCGTAGTTAAGTTCAAAAGTAACATCTAAGGTAGGATATTCAATACACAAGGATGGTTGATCAAAGTCTGGAGTAGCCAGTTCTTTTAAAGTCCGGTTGTTGTTCGGCACCGCCATCTTTTCCTTTTTAAGTGTGGGAACAAGTGTTTCTTTTGTATCTGCAGTTTTCTCTATCTCTTGATCAAAATTTAAGTTAATAGAGTGAGTGGATTGAGTCATAAAACAAAATTAAAAAGAAAATAAAAATAAATGAAAACAAAGAATAAACAAAAACAAATAACACTCCCCGGCAACGGCGCCAAAATTTGGGAGCTGTCGTTTACACTCCTAAATTAACCTCACTTTCACTTCACGAATTTAAATAATTAGCACAGTAGTAAGCAAGGATCGATCCCACAGAGAGTGAGTTTATTTTAGATTTATTCTACTATTTTAACAGAAAATAAAGATGGGGGATTTTTGAAATTATTTTAAACTAAGAAAAACAGAATTTAAATAAAGAGATTAACCAGATATGTAAAAACTTCAGTTCTGTAGTTCAGTTTCACCAAGCACAGCAATCAATTAATCAAGTTATTATTCTTTACCCTTCAATGAAACTATTAACCCTAGATAACAATAAGCTCTGCTATCCGAAATTCTCCTTAGATATTCACTGTATGAAACAAGCTCTTCACCAGATTCAACTAGCATATAACCTAGAACAAGCTCTCTAGATTTAATATGATAGAAGCATTAAGAAATAGAGAATTAGGCTAATCCAAGCAACAAACACATAAGCTCGATTTGTTTAACTTGTTTTCTGATAATCTTAGCAATACACAAAAGCTTGTCCACAATTAGTATCACTAATTTACTACTTGTGATGAAGACAGATATCAATTACACGTAATACCAATCTTAATCTAGCATATGATAATGATTAAATTAACTCAATTGGCCATATCAAATTAATTAGATCAATTAGCATGCAATCAATGAAAACAGATTATCAGAAGAAATTTCATACAAGAACGAATAAATAATAATACTCAATTAATTAATTACTTGTAACAAGGTTCCACCTCCCTTTAGAACTGAATAAAGAAACTAGCCTGACATGCTCCAAGTCTGCACTTCAATGAGGTATGATAGTTGGTAGAAGATTGAATGAATAAAACCTTGACTATCATCCTTTATTTATAGTGCTAGACAAGGACTTAAATCCTATAAGAACTAGGAATCCAAATCCTAAAAGGAATTACAATTATAACTAATTTTCATAAAGAAATAGAATCTAATAAGGAAATAAAATCTCAGTCCAAAGAAGTCCTAATTCTAATAGTAATATCAATCCAATTCTATGTAGGAATCTCCAAATATTGAGAAAGTCAACTGCTGGTCAAACTCCTCTTCAATTCAACTCCAAATCAACTTGTTTCCATCCTTTTAGCTTTAATTCACCTGAAAATAATAAACAACTTATTAAGCTCATATACACATGAAACATGTAATAAAACTAAACATAAAGGAATAATAATCATCGAATATTATGTACTTATCACAACGGATCTTATTGCATGCATAACTTATTTTAGAATGCTTATCTGTTAATTACTGTGATCTATTCTATGTATTGTCTATTATGATTGTGTTTAATTATTTAATTGTCTAGCTAACAATTACCATGATAATCTATATGAATTCGGGAGATGAAATATAAATTCAGATCTGATCATAATAGCATGTGATTGTGTTTTCTGCATGATGATGGAATTCATGATTTGTGTTTAGGATAGGGATATACTTTACGCCGCATGTAATCTGATAGGGAACTTGTGCTTATAATCTTTTTTAATTGTAATTCACATATGAATATAGTGAATTAGTTCATTAGGGTGTTTGATTCAATTCTATCAACTGTGGATTTGGATTAATATTTTTGTGATGTATCGGAAGTTGGTTATAAATACTAATAAGTTCCTGATTAACAATCCAGAATAGTGAGCATAATTAATAAGAAGTGTTTTAATATAAGTGAAGCAAAAGTGAAGTTGTGATCTTAAATCTACATAATCTGATTTTCAACTAGTGGTAGTAGTAGTTTAATTATATATATTTTAATTCACAACATTAAATCGATTGTTTAAATAAAATTAGTTTGGTTAAGAACTAGTACTTGGTGATTTTTATTAAATAATTTCTTGTGGGAACGATACTCTACTTACACTTTATTACTTGTTGACCGTGTATACTTGCACGCATATATTGATTGTGAAATCGATCAACAGGGTGCGTGGACGAATCTTGGCATTAACATTGACGCTAGAAGAGGGCTTTGCTAGTGCTACGTAGTTGTTAATCACAATGAAATTTTTTGGTTGTAACCATGGTGACAAATAAGACAGTTTCTAAACATGGGAAGTCAACAACTGACTTATCTGCTCAACCCAAAGGATCAGTCAAGGACAGATTAGGTCCATCCAAAAGCATTCAAGACAGATTCGGGCCCTGTAGTCAGTCCGTGGGGAATAAGGACACTCATGGTGGTGACATTAGGTGGCGGTTGTCCTTGACGACCAGTAAAGAAACAAGATCTAAGGATCGTGTCGAGGACGCCCCTTCCCGGACACATCCCCAAGATAACGGCCGAGATGAGAGAAGGATGATCTTAGCCAAAAAGGCATAGGAGACAGATAATGCCATGAAAGCTTTGCTCCTTCAGCGAAAGAAAATTGACCATCAGATGATGCTCTTGATAGGTGGAGAGGACGGTGCTTCCAGCCACAACCGAATGCAGGAGCGGTCATCAGGAAATCAGTTCAGGACACATCGTCAGGATGATTATCGGCGGACCGAGAACAGGCTTCAGAGTCGCTCTCGGGAAATGAGCAGGCGCCGAAGCCGCTCACAGAAGCATTCGCCAGGGAACCAGTCCAGGACACATCGTTCGGACGGCTCTTGGCAGACTGGGAGCAGGCACCGAATTTGCTCCAGAGAAGCAAACTCCGAAGGCAGGGGTCAGTCTGATCGGAGAAGACGGGATGCCTTTTCTGATAAAAGAAAATGGGACAGACGAGACCCTTCCCCTTGATGGTGCAGTGAAATCGAGCGTTCTCCCCGAAAATAGATCTGGAACGGGCTGATCCGAACAAGAAGGCCCCACACATGGAGAGTTATGACTGATCGGGAGATCCTTATGAACATAATCAGGCTTATGATCGACTGATGAACTACTATGATTACTTCGATGTGGCTAAATGTCAGATGTTCATGACAACCCTGAAGAAGGATGTTCGGCAGTGGATAATAAAGTTTGCTCTGAACTCAGTTTCATCGTGGAATGAGCTCTGTGATAATTTCCATACCAGATTCGGTATTAACAATAGAAGAGGAAAGTCAACAGGGTCCTTAGCTCAAATTAGAAAATGTTCGAACGAGACCTTGGGCCAGTATATGAAGAGGTTTCGGGAAGCAGTCGGACAAGTTATAGACTTGAACGACCTTCAAGCCCTCGGTCTATTCTAGAATGGCTTGTACATTGTAAAATCAAAGAAACTGGTGAAAGATTTGATGTTCAACCATCCGAAGGATTTGGCTAAGGTATTTGATAGGGCTGAAGGCTTCATAGCTATAGAAGAAGCAATGAGTAGTCTGAAGCAGAGCACCATAAAAAAATTAAAGGATTAGGAGATGAACAACTACTCCAAAAATGAGAATAACAATAAGTCGGATGGGCAACAGAAGAAGTACAACAATAACAATGGTGGTTCAGGAGGAGGACGCCCACCTTTTTCGAATCAAAGGGTCAAAAAAATTTGCACCCCTCTAAACACTGATCGGACCACTATTCTGGAACAGATAAAGGACAAGCCGTACTTCGAACCGACCAAACATAACACAAAGTCGAATAGAGGAAATATGAATAAGTATTGTGATTATCACGGAACGGCTGGGCATTCGATCGAGACATACTGGGGTTTGAAGGATTTGATCGAGAAAAATGTCCAAAGTGGTGAGCTGGTTCAGTACGTGGCAGGACGAGATGCTTTGGGAGAACAAAAAGTGAACAAAATCCCAGTACAGAACTCAACCGCCTAGCCAAAACAATAGAGTCAGACCCAGGCAGCACGCCGGGTGGTGGATGTGATCACAGGCAGGCCGGTCGAGAAAGTAACGGGGAAGAAAAGGAAAGGCTTACTGGATGCTGTGCTCTCTGTGTTTAATCAGCCTATTAGGCGATAAAGACAGGTCCCAAGTATTGTGATATCTTTTACAGATAAGGATTTCCCTTCGTAGCCGATCGAACCACATGAGGAACAATGGTAATTACGGTGCAGATGGGTTCAATAGACATGAAGAGGATGATGATTGATAACGGCTCAGCGGTAGACATATTGTATGCTCATGCCTACCAAGGATGGATCTGAAAGGTAGAAAGATAGAGATCGGGCAGAAGCCTCCTCTATATGGCTTCAGCAACGAGCCGGTTCTGGTAGCAGGGATGATCGAGCTGTCAGTGGTCTTCGGGATGACTCCACTGCAAGTTAAGATAATGTACAGGTTCTTTGTGGTACACGTGGATTCTTCATACAACGCCATCTTGGGGAGACCAACTTTAACGGCGTTACAGGCAGTCACTTCCATTCCACACTTTAAAATCAAGTTCCCAACATCGAATGGAGTGGGAGAAGTGGCTGAGGACCTCAATTTGGCTAGGAGATGCTACATGAATGCATTGATCTCTTCGGGGGTAGGGGTCAGCAAACAAAATCAGAAAATAGCGATAGATATTGAGCCATTTATTGAAAGCAGTACAAAACCCCTGACTATGCCTGCTGAAGAGGCTAAAGATGTTAAGTTGGTATCGGGCAAGAAAGATAAAACATTAAAGATCAGATCGGGAGTGCAGGAACCTTTTCGGACAATTTTGATAGAACTACTTCAGGGTTACGCAGATATATTCGTATAGGTTCCTAGTGACATGCATGTGGTTGAGGAAAAGGTGGCAGTGCATAGGTTGAAAGTGAACCCTACCAGGAAACTAGTCTGGTAAAAGAGGAGGATCTTTGCCCCAGAGAGATAGAGGATCATTGACGACGAAATAACGAAGTTGTTGGCAGAAGATTTCATATTCGAGAGTGACTATTCGGAGTGGTTGGCGAACGTGGTATTAGTTCAAAAGCAGAACGAAAAGTGGTAGATTTGCACTGATTACACAGACTTAAACAAAGCGTGCCGGAAGGACTTCTACCCACTTCTACACATCGATCAGCTCATCGATGCCACTTCAAGTTATGCCCTTCTTAGTTTTATGGATGCTTTTTTGGGGTATCATCATATCTCGATGCATAAGGAAGATATCCCGAAGACTGCCTTCATCACACATCGAACCATCTATGCTTACAAGAAGATGACGTTCGGATTGTTGAATGTCAGCGCCACTTATCAGATGATGATGAACTATATATTTCGGAGGCAGTTGGGCAGAAGCATGGAGGTGTATGTGGATGATATGATCGTCAAAAGTACGTCAATTCAGGATCATCTGGATGACTTTGAGGATTTCTTTTAGACGGTCAGACAGTGCAACCTTAGATTAAATTTGACGAAGTGCACCTTCGGATTGAGAGAAAAAAAATTTCTGGGTTATCTGATAATACAGAGAGGAATCGAGGCAAACCCGGAGAAGATCAAGGTGATACTAGATATGAAATCCCCCCAATCATATAAGTGTTAGAGTTTATGCCCTAGAGGCTAATTCTTTGATGTAATTGCTTAAACATTTTTGATATTATATTTGATTGAATAAATGAATTATTTTATTATGGTTTTATTTACTGCGTTATATAAATGTTAACATAATAAAAGTCCTTAGAATAGTGATACAAATTATATGGCTTCAAGTATGTGACTTGAACATGAGATCATATAGTTACAATTAGTATCATTACTCTTAAATGTCCTTAGTCGAGTGTCATTGTTAATGGGACAACAATGATACATTGAGACTAGTATGTGGATTGACTGATGGCCAAATCTTATTGGTCATAAATATATGAGATATTGAGTCAATGCATAGGTACATGTTAGAGAACAATGTACTGGGCAGACCCACCATGAGAATTCTAAATGGAGCATTATGCAAAGTGTCATAAGCAATTCTCATAGTGACAATGATGTAATGATCCTCCGACCTGAAATCACTATATTACTACACGAGAATTTATGTACTTTGATATCATCAAAGGCCACCTTTAATAGGTGGACGATAAAGGTGATTATTGGGTGCATCATGAATCGTGTGAGGAATATGAGTGATCTAGATGGAATTTAACCCTCCTATATATTAGGGGTGATATCCATAGGCCTCTTGATTGAGTAGGACTATGAAATGCATGGCCATGCTCAAATAGTGATTTGTTTCATATAGTCTACTCATCGATCAAGAAAACTCAGATTAAATTATGAAGAGGATGACACATTCCATTCCTCGAGTTTAATCTAGGATGTCAAGGTTAAAAGGATTAAATTACATTGAAACATTGGTCACAGAAAGGTTGTATCGAATCACCGATCTTATTATTATTTGGGTAGCAGTGATGCATTACTAGATGCCGCTCACTGTTTATAATTTTATAATATGATTTTAAAATTATTGTCAACATAATAATAACCTATAGGGTCACACACTTAGAACGTAATTAAAAGGGAATTAATTTAAATTGTATGGATTTAAATATATCAATATGATTGATAGTATTTAAATTATGAATTTAAATTAATAGGATAATTTGTATATATATATATATATGTATATTAATTAAGTAAGACTTAATTAAGATATAATATATATATATATATATATATATAAATTCAGATTTTAATTTTCTAATTGGATTAGGTTTTGGTTAATTCCTTTAACTGCTATATATATGATATATCAGCCGTTTAGGGGATTATCGATATCAAAAACCTAGCCGCTCTTAGAGAGAGACTAGAGAGAAAATTTTTAAAAAGTCCAGATCCTTGGAGGCTAGTACCGCAGCTTTCCTTGCTGCAGATCGTGTGACGATTCGCGGGACGTTCGTGTGGATACCGTAGAGGCGCAGTTCCGTTGGATTGCGTTGAGGATTCGAAGCAGTTCCAGAATCTCCATCGTCTCCTTTCAGGCTTGAATAATCGGTAAAACATATCTTAACCTCTGAATTAATATGTTTTCGCATGGATCCTGTTTTAGGGTTTCGGAAAATTTTTAATTTCCGCTGCGTTTATGTGCCGAAAACCCTACAATAAGGATGTTCAGCGGTTGATGGGTCGGATAGCAGCTTTGAGGATGTTCATATCTAAGTCAGTAGAAAGGTGTCTACTCTTCTTTGACACATTAAAAGGGCCGAAGAACGAGAAGACCTTCTAGTGGACTTCGGAATGTGAGGATGCTTTCCAAGTTATTAAAAGGTACTTGTCTTTGGCCCTCTTGTTGGTGAAATCGGTTCCTTCGAAACCAATATATTTATATTTGGCTGCAATTCCGATGGCAATTGAGGCATTACTGGTTCGGAAGATAGGGAAAACAACATCCAGTGTATTATGTGAACCATGCCCTTCGAGATGTTGAAACCAGGTATCTAAACCTAGAGAAGTTTGCCTATGCCTTAATTACAGCTAGTCGAAAGCTTTGGCATTACTTCCAAGGTTGTTTGATTGTTTTATATACTGGTCAACCCTTAAAGAAAATTCTAAACAAGCCAGACGTCTCCGGTCGGCTAGCAGCATGGGCGATAGAGTTGACACAGTTCATCTTGGAATATCACCCTCGGACAGTAATAAAGGGTCAGGCCTTGGCCGACTTTGTGGTGGAATGTTCATTTTTCGAAGCGAATGATAGGGTTGATCAAACAGTAGAAATGGTAGGGTCGGTTTTAGACGTTCAGCCAGTTCAGAGCTCGTGGACGCTGTATGCAGATGGGTCTTCTACTTTAGATGTCAGTGGAGCAAGGGTCACTTTGACAAGTCAAGAAGGTTTTAAAATGCAGCAGACGATCCGCTTCAGATTCAAAGTGACCAATAATGAGGTTGAGTACGAAGCAATTCTAGCAGGTCTTCGGTTAGCGAAGAATCTGGAAGTATAAAAATGGATAATCTTTAGTAACTCCCAACAGGTCGTCAAGCAGATTTCGGGGAATATGAGGCTTGGGGGCAAGGATGATCAAGTATTTGGCCGAAGTCAAAGATAGACTCTACTACTTTAGTTTATTCACCTTTCAGGGAGTTGATAAATCAAACAATACAATAGCCGATGCTCTGGCAAGGTTGGCTACGACAGATGAAAGCACATTCAGTGGGTCGGTTTACTTGGAAGTTTTGAATTCACTAAATGTTCAACATTAAGAGGTTATGTGCATGGAGTGGTCGAATTGTTGGATGACGCCTTACCTGGATTATCTGGATGGTGGCGTCTTACCTTCGGATCGGATACTGACAAAGAAAATTAATTATAGGAGTTCTAATTTTGTGCACATCGATGGGGATTTTTACCGAACAACTTACTCGTCTCCCTTACTGAAGTGTCTTATACTATCTGAAGCCGAGTATGTTCTTCGAGAAGTTCATGAGGGGATTTATGGCGATCATATGGGAGCAAAGGCGTTGACATATAAGGTGCTTCGGCAGGGTTATTATTGGCCTATAATTTTCAAAGAAGCTACATGATAGACTCTATGGCACGCTTTCGTGAAGTGGTTGTCGTCCGAATCGTTTCTAGCACAGTTGCTAGTATGGAACTCTCTCGGCACCTCAACCCAACATCTATATGGAGACGAGAACTTTGGTACAATCGATCAAGCAATGAAATCTCACAATAGCTTGTAATTGATGAAAGTAAGAATCTGATTTTTTTTATCTATACTCTTTTTTTTTCTTTTTTTTTTGCGTAACAATCTCAAACAACAAATTAAAGGATAAGTAACTTGCTAGAAGACTTAGCTTTGATACCAAATGATAGACTCCACGACACGCTTGCGTGAGATGGTCGTCGCCCGAATCGTTTCTAGCACAGTTGATAGTATGGAACTCTCTCGACACCTTAACCCAACGTCTATATGAAGACGAGAACCTTGGTACAATCGATCAAGCAATGAAATTTGCATTGTATGGAACACCAACGACGCCTAAACCCCGTGTTTATATTGAAACAGGAACCTCGGCGCAATCGACGATTGATGTGGTAGAAGACGCCACACTCAACTATGTATTGTTGCATGATAAGTCAAATTGAATCTCAAAGAATAAACTAAGAAATTATTTAGGAATTTTTCAAAAAGCCAAAAGTAGAGAATAAACTCTCAAGTAGAATAATCTGAATAATAATTGAATTGTGTTTTTTAATGTCTTACATCTATAAACCTTTAATAGTAATACTTGAAACCCTAAAAATCCTAAAAGAAATCAATAAGTGTATTTGGAATCAAAATCTAATCTAACATCCTAGTTATAATAGAAATTTGATAATATATGGTAAATTCTAAGTTTAGGAAACAAATCCACGCTCAAAATCTGCCAAAACGCGTTTACCTTGAAAAACGCGTCAACCAAATCTAGACCACTCCGCCGAGGCGGAGTTTGGCAGAGACCAGGCACCGGGGAGGAGTTAAAACTCGTCGGGGCGATTTTGGCCAGAGAGTTCTCCGCCAAGGCGAAGTTTTAAGGCTTGGAAATCTGCTAGGACAGACATGCTGGCTTCCCAACTTATAGTTCTGCTTTCCTGACTTGCTTTGGATTGAATTGAGATGCAACCTTGGACCAAGTGAATGAACTTGGGCATAATTTCCTCTTCCTTGGACCAAGTAGCCATGACATTCTTATTCCACATTGCTCGCACCAAAGCCATAAGTCCTTCCTTGAACCGTTTAGCTCGTCTTCTCGTCACGGGCCCAACTGGTACTTGCACCGAGTCCGAACCACGACCTTCAGTTAAGTCCAAGATAGTCATGTCCTCATCACTACAGATTATGTGAAAAAGTGTCCTAAGTGTCAGTTGAATAGTTCTATATCTCATCAGCCACCTGAAGAGTTGTATTATGTTCTATCCCTGATCCCGTTTATTGTGTGGGGTATTGATATTTTGGTCCATTACCAAAGGCGAATGGTTAGGTCAGTTTTATCATATTGGCCATTGACTACATGACCAAGTGGGTAGAGGCTAAGCCCATTCGACAGATTACAGAGCAGGAATGTCTGAGGTTTCTTAAAGAATTCGTGGTCTTTCGATTTGGAATCCCGATGGTGGTGGTCTCGGACAATGGCAAATAGTTCGTGGGCTCTAAGTTCGAACAGTTCTTGAGAGATATTGGTATCCAACACCGAAAGACTTCTGTGGCTCATCCTTAGTCGAATGGACAGGTAGAAGTCACTAATAGGACACTAATGAATGGAATCAAACGGAGGTTCAACGAGGCGAAGGGGTGGCCTGACCGGCCTCGAGTCCGACCCCGGTCAGGCTGATCGGCAGCGCGTATGTGGGTTCAAACCAAGCCTTGGCTATGTCCTCTCTCTTCCACAAAAATGGGGTGCCCCTTGGGGCTCAAACACAAGAGTAACTTTATTGTATATAAACCTATTAAAAGTTTAGTTCTTAACCGATGTGGGATTTGGCTTCCCACAAGTATTTATTATTATTTTCAAGGGTGGTCTTTGGGAGTTAATTTATCATTCATTATCACTTGGATTTGAGTTTTCAAATACTTGATTTTAATCTACTCATGGAGCAGAACACATTGATATATGCATTCACTTCAAATAATTAATCAAACCCACTTCATTTTTGGTTTAAATTCTAATAAGTCAATCTCCTTAAAGATGGAAAGTCAGATTTAATTATGATTGTTCCCGCAAAAATAGGAAATAAGATAGAATTAGGATTGAGATCCATTAATAGTCACAATTTCCAGTTAATATATATTCTTACGTGGGAAAAAAATCCTCCATGTGAACCAGGCCCCACTAAATCACTCGGGCCCTAAAATTCAAGTCTAACAAAAACCTTTTATATTAAAAGTTTAGAAAAAAAAGGTGAATTAGATTTTGAGAGATACTTTTCAATTTTTCATTACTACTTAATAGTCTCCCCATTTTATATAAAAAGTCCTATTTATAAAAATTTGTTCACAATTTTTTATTGATAACTATATAAAATAACATAATATTAACAATTTTAAAAACATAATTTTACTATTATATCACCACTACTAAATTAAACACTCATTATATTTAGGAATAAATATGGAAGAAAAATATATTGTTGAAGTTTGCAAATTTTATAAATGATACACTTTTTATGAAACAGAAGAAATATTTTGTAGGATTATTAAATTACACTGGTAGATCTACCCTTGGGACCCCCACTGAATTTTGAGGAGTCAATTTTTTATTTATTTTTAATTTTATAAGGTGTTTAGTGAAAATAAAAAATTCAAAGTAAAAAGCAATTAAATGTCTCAAATTTTTACCAACAACAACATTCCACTCTTTTATATTGTTTAGTAACTTACATTGAACATGATATTTTTGCAGCTATTGAAATGAGGCTATCATTGCAATATGTTCAAGCAATGAAATCTCGAAAAATATTATTATAAATAATATTTTAACAATATTATTTAGTTTTGTAATTTATTTTAGAGGATACGAGAGGTGAGGGACACCTCACGTTCTTGTGCGAGGTGTCACTTATAATAAAAATATTTTAAAAAATTATAAAATATCATTTTGTACATAAAATGGGAGAAGTGTATTCAATAACATAAAACGACATCGGTTTTATATAATATCACACATAATTATTTGCAATGTCCCTCACATTATTTTTTGCCTTTATTTTATTATATTTTATTTCTTTGTAAATGTTGGTTTTTAAAAAATTGACCTCACTGAACTAAGGGATTGGATCTGCGCCCTAAATTAAGATGTTCTAGATTGTTGAAACAGCTGAATGAATAACTTAAGACTGAATGACACTTTTATCCCTTTAAGTTGCCACCCACTTTTAAAGTCGTCATTAAAGTTTATTTTTCGTTAATTAATTCCTTAAAGTGACATTTTTTGGCGTTTTCGTTCCTTCTACCCTACTTGATCCAAACCCGACCCATTTTGACCAAATTTTGACTTAACTCGACCTAATTTCACCCAACCCCAATTTTTAATATTTTAAAATAAAATAAATATTATTAGTACTTTAAAATAAATTATTATTTTTAAAATAATAATTATATTTAATATTTTAAAATAATAATAATTTTTAACATTTTAAAATAAAATATTTATTTTAAAATGATAATTATATTTCATATTTTAAAACACATAATTTTAAAATAATTATTATTTTATTATTTTAAAATAAAATATTCTTTTAAAAATAATAATTCTTTTTATATTTAAAATAAAATTTTATTTTTAAAAATAATTATTATTTTAAGGAAAAATTATTAGAAACTTTTTTTTTCAAAAATGAGTAAAATTTCATAAAATATAGATTAAAAAAATTAAAGTTAAATTTTTTTAAATATTAATTATTTTTATGAAAATTTACATATCTTTTAAAAATATTTATTTATGTTTTATGAAAATAAAGTTTTATTTTTTTGAATATATATTTTATAAAATTTTAGTCATTATTTATTTTTATTTTTTTATCTTTTACTATTTTTTGTATTTTAATTTCTATTTTTTGATTTTTTATTCCTAAAAATTCTAATATTAAGAATATGTATAATAATGGTAAAGATATTAATTTTTTTTTTGAAAATAAATTTTTACATAAAAATGAAAAAATCTAATAGTTTTAAAAAATAAAGTTTATTTTCTTATGTAATTTTTTTGAATCTATATTTTATGAAACTTTACTCATTTTTAAAAAAATAAATGTTTCTTATATTTTTTCCTTAGAATAATAATTATTTTAATAATTTTTTTTTTAAATTTTTTTTTAAATATAATTAATTTTAATAATTTTTTAAATAATATTATATTTTAAAATATTAAAAATAATTATTATTGTCAAAATATTTTAAAAAATACTTTATTTTAAAATATTTAATATAATTATTATTTTAAAAAAAATATTTTCTTTTAAAATATTAAAAATAATAATCATTTTTAAATTATTTAAAAAATATTTTAATTTTAAATATTAAAAATAACTATTTTTAAAGGAAATATTTTATTTTAAAATATTAAAAATAATTATTATTTTAAAAATAATAATTTACTTTTAAATTTTAAATATAATTATTATTTTAAAAATAATATTTTATTTTATTTTAAATTATTAAAAATTAGAATTGGATCAAACTGGATCGAGTTATGTCAAAATTTAGTTAAAATGGGTTGGGTTGGAGTTAAATCGAATATTCCTGATTTAGTTTGTTAGTTATTTTAAGGAGTATATATGCTTGTGTTCTTTCATCACATTTAATCTTTTCAGTATAGTAATAATTTATAAATTTAATATATTGCAGTCTTTTTGGATTGTTTAAAGAAAATAGGAGTCAAAGTGCTGCACGTGTTTGCAACATGAAGACTAAAATTAATTGGATAAAAGGTTGTTTTCGTTTGACTAAGACTAGGAAAAAACCAAAACAAAGCTTTAAAAAGTTTCCATAAAACACATAAAACCAGCGATGTTTCAGGTTTGTATGTACATTTATTATTATTATTATTATTATTAGTTTTTTGCTAAATGTATGTACATTTATTATTGGTCTTTGCTACTAGTATTATAAAAATATATAGTTAGGAGTCATGGCACCTACTACCTTATAGTATTAATGTTCTCAAACTTGACCTGTGAGGCAGGAATTGAAAAAACTCTGATATTAGAGTGAAAGTGTTGTTTGTTTATTTTTGAATGAGTTATAATTTGATCAAATAAGTTATTTAGGCTATTTATTTTGTAATTTTTAAATTTGAAAGTATTTGAACGATTCACCCAAAAAATTATGACAGAATCACTAACAAGTAGTGTTGAATAATATTTTTACTTTCATACCCTCATTAACAATTAAAAATTATATTCAATATCCATTTTGTTTTACTATTGTAAACAAATTTTATTATGTATAGATTATTTTTTATTTTTCTTTAAAATATTGGCAAATAACCAATTTAATGAATGTTATTGTAGTCTTTTGTTTTGATTTTATGTACTGATAGAATGTTATTAATATTTTTAATGTTTTATTTTTAAAATTATATCACAAATAGTATATACTACATAAAAAATTGTTCAGAAATTTATATTAAATTTTTCTTAAATATCATCGTTTATTTATAATTACATAATAAATTTGTTCGCAACATCGAAAAAGGTTTTAGACTTTGGAAAATGTTATAGAATCCTTTGAAATAAACAATGTATGTTTATATATTTCGGGTTATTTTATAAAATGTGTATGAAGATGATGTATCGTGATGCACTAAGTCCAGGTTCGAGGGACCTGGATTTGGGGGCGTTACAACGACTCCGTAAGTGGATGATAACTTGAAAGTACAAAAGTGTCATTCAGCCAATAACTTAATGTATACTTTTAACTCTCCCCCACATTTGAGAATTTTTAGGTGCGCCACTGCCACTAATATTCCTTATTTAGTTTGTTAGTTATTTTAAGGAGTATATATGTTTGTGTTCTTTCATCACATTTAGTCTTTTCAGTATAGTAATTGTTAACGCCAAAATCCGTCCACGCGCTCCAATCACCAAAGTGAGTCCAATCCTGCACAAAAACGGGTAAACATCAAAATTTTGACGGTTTGGCCGCCGGGGGATAGCTCCGGTGTGATAATAAGTACAAGCTGATTAAGGTTAACACTGGAGACGTAATGCTCTAGTGCTGGAAAGTAATAATAATGTGTATACCTTAAAATCAGAGTAAAGCCTTGTATTTATAGTGTTCTCACCTTCTCCCTAGAATCCATTCCCATATCGGATTAGGGTTCCCCAAATATCATTCCATAATAGGATTGCACCAAATCTCCTAGAAATAAGGAAGTTGGTTCAAACCCCAACTCCTCTTTCCACAATTAGAATTCGCATGGAATTAGTAACCCCCTAGAATATTCCTTCATCCTCCAAACACTCCCTTATTCGGATCCAAGCACACCTAATACGGTCATGGATCAACGCACGTACCATGCCCAATTATTCGGGGCCTAACATTGCCCCCCGTCTTTCATTAAATGGAACATTTAATGGAAGAGTATATAAAACATGGCCCAATCTTTAACAATAAATATGCACAACCCAAGAAGCTTTGGGGCACACGCAGCCTAAATCAAACAACCCCTTCCGTTTCCCCAGGTAGCCCATCATGACCCACATTAATGGGTCGTCCCTTGATATCCGAGCACAACTGAAGAGACACGACAATAAAACCCCCTTCCTGCCCATTTCAAACAGTTCCCCACCTACCGATTTCAAAATCTCAGAACTTCTTCTCTCTCAGAATTTCTTCCTCCTCCTTCATCCTCCAGCAATGGCAGCTTCTCAAAACTCCAACGACTACTCTCCCACCTCCACAGATCCCATCAGTGCTATTCCCTTCTCCACCATTCCAGCCCCGCCTATAACCACCATAGCCGCATCATCCACCTCTCGCACCCCTAGCCTCAGCGAGGTCACCACTGATTTTACCGCTGTGACGACCACCAGCCAAGTTCTACTCAAGCCACGGAGCCAATTGAAATAGATTTCCAAAAGGCACTGCGAGAATACTCTGATGAAGCCAGATTCCTTCACGCCAACACCCAGTCTCTAATCACTGAGGAAGATCTGACTGTCATTCGCGAACACTATCAAATCCTCGATACCCACCAGCTGAAAGCCTCATCCGCCACCGACCGCGTGTATCACCGAACTGACGGCTAGACCGCCATGCCCCTGACGCTGTTAGAAAAAGGCGTTCGGCTGCCCCTTCATGCCTTTATCCTGACCATCCTAGGGTTTATCGGCATCGACTTTTCCCACCTGGTGCCGAACTCCTACATCAATATCATCACCTTTATCGCCTTCTGCCACGAGGCCGATGCGGCTCCATCCATTGACCTATTCCCTTCTCTATTCATGCTACAAGGTTCTCACGAACCCGGCTTCAAAGCCTTCAACAAACAGCCTACAAAGCCTAATGCCAAGATCGAGAAGCGCCCTCTGATGGATAGCCCCTCCAGCAACAAAGGATGGCACAAATACTGGTTCTATGTCCGAGGACCAGAAACACACAAATTGCCGAACTGGGTTTCTCATAAGCGATCGAACGCCCCTATTGGCGATACTACCCCCGAATGGGTGATAGAGATGACCAAGCTCATCGAGAAATTGCCAATGAAAGAATGGAGCTACGTCCTTCTGACCAAGCAAGCCTGGCTCAAAATGACGATGCCCAAACCGCTGATATGCAAACAACTGCAACCAACCCCACGGAGTCCACTTTCGCCGAACCGATAACATCCACGCGAAAGAAAAAGAGAGCCGACAAAAAGGCCTCCCAACCACAAAAAGCCAAACTCCCTATCTTCACCGAGAGCCTTCTTAACATGCCAGCTGCCGAACGAACAAAGATCCTTCGCATCAAGAAGAAAAGTGCCAAAATCACCCCCTAACTAAAGAAAAATAAATATTTTCATTGATAAATATAACATGTACATAGAGAGTTCTACAAGACAGTTCCTAATCTGACGAGGAGTCTTCCTTATTTTCCTGTTCGGAGTCTGAAGAATCCAGAAGAGAAGGGTTCAACAAGACTTCAACGAGTTTAGCTTTGCCTTTACTTCGGCAGGCTTCATATCCCTCGGCAAACATTTGTGTTATCTCCTCGCCCAGCTCGAAGGATTTACGGTATTCTTGGATAATCCGAAGCCTCAGTTTGTTAGTCATAATTGGACCAGATGCTTTATACTATGCGAATTGCTTCTCGAGAGTAGCGCATGCTTGGCAAGTTTTCTCCTCCAGTTTCTTCAAATCGGCATTATGACAAAGAAGTATTAGGTTGTTCTGCTTTAGCTTCTCGTTCTCTGCTCGATTGGCTTCGGATTCCTCCAAGAAGGTTTTGCACCGTGCTTCTATTCTGGCGACTTCTCTTTCAGGGTGTAGACCTCGTCCTGAAGGTTATCATGGGCCTGAGTGGTCTCAGCATGTTCATTTCGCTCGCGGACGAGAGCAGCTTGCAGAATTTCTTTTTCTTGTTTAAGTTGGTTTTCTTCAGCCTCGCGCTCTTTCCATCTCTTGATGACGCGACCCCAGATAGCGTCGGCCTGAAAGACAAACATAAAGGTAAGATGAAGTAAAAACATGGTTATAGGAACAAGTGGTTGGAATAATGGGGATTACCTTGCCCTGTTACATGATGCCGGCAAGTATGAGGTCGATGGCGGAGATGTCTTTGAATTTATCCTCATCAGCTGGGAGGACGAAGCTGTCAAAAGCTTCGAGGGGGTAGTTTTTGAAGTTTTTGGGGAAAAAGGAAGAGGTTGGGTCTTCCTCTGTTGGGGGAGGTGAAGGTTGTCATGAAGAAGAGGGTTTTTCTGTGATCGACTTTTTAGGTGAAGGTTCGGCGATGGGGTTCTCTGTATCTTTTCATTTTTTACTTATATTTAAAAGAATTTCACCATAACATCCATAAAGATAAAAATCTTAAACAGTTAAAATATTCTTAATAAATTGTCAACATAAAAATCTCATTCACTCCCAAGAGTCGAACAGATCCCACTGAACACTAAAAAATCTTGTTCGCTCCCAAGAGTCGAACAGATCCCACCGAACACCAAAAAATCTCGTTCGCTCCTAGGAGTCGAATGGATTCCACTGAACACTAAAAAATCTTGTTCGCTCCCAGGAGTCGAACATATCCAACTGAACACCAAAAAATCTCGTTCGCTCCCAAGAGTCGAACATATCCCACCGAACACCAAAAAATCTCTTTCGCTTCTAGGAATCGAACAGGTAATCAATAACAGAACAACCCTGTTTAGAAAAAATACTTCTTTTATTGATAATCTTTCGAAGAATTACAGACCAGAGACTCTGACTTCTGCCCTACTGAAAATATTTTCGAAGTCTACCCGCATGCCACGTGTTATTGATTTTTGTCCCATCCATTGCTCATAGCCGATAGGTTCCTGGCTTTGGTACTTCCACAATCTCTTAGGGACCCTCCCAATTCAGCATCAAATTTCCCAAATTCTGAGGCATAGAAGCTTCCACTTCTCGAAGAACTAGATCCCCTACATCGAACCTTCTGAGCTTTACTCCTTTATTGTAATACTTAGCCACCCTACGTTGATATGCTGTAAGCTTTACCAAGGCTGCTTCCCCGGACCTCATCTAATAAATCCAAGTTAGCCCGAAGTCCATCTTCATTATATTCCTCCTGGAATTGACTGACCCGAAGAGAAGTAGAACCAATCTCCACCGGAACTAAAGCATTCGTACCATAAGCCAATCTGAACGGTGAGTCTCCCGTAGTGGATCGTGGCGTGGTTCGATATGCCCATAACACACTGAGCAATTCTTCAGGCCATCTTCCTTTCGCCTCATCCAGTCTTCTGTTTATTCCATTCAACAGAGTCCTATTGGTTACTTCCACCTGACCGTTCGACTAAGGATGAGCCAACTCTTTTAAAAATGCCCCAAACTTGGAGACCACAAATTGCCGACCATTATCCGAGACCATCGCCATGGGAATGCCGAACCGGAATACGACGCATTCTTTTAATAACTTCAAACACTCTTGCTCCGTAATTAGCCGAAGGGGTTTGGCCTCCACCCACTTGTTCATATAGTCAATAGAAACTATAACAAAGCTAACTTGCCCCTTAGCTTTTGGCAACGGACCCAGTATATCCACCCTCCAAATTGCAAAGGAAATCGAGGATAAAATTGTGTACAATTCCTCCGGCGGCTAATGAACGATAAAACTATTCAACTGACATTTTGAACACTTTTTTACATACTCAGTTGCCTCTTTGAAAATCGTGGGCCAATAGTATCCTTGCCGAAGCACTTTATACGCTAAAGACTTTGCCGCCATGTGATCACCACAAATTCCCTCATGAACTTCTCGAATAGCGTATTCCGCTTTGGATGGAACCAAACACTTCAGCAACGGGGAAAAGTAGGCCCTTCGATATAAATCCCCATCTATAAGTACAAAGATCGAGCTCCTGTATTTGACTTTCCTTGCTAATAATCGATCAGAAGATAGAACGCCATCAGCCAAAAAATCTAGATAAGGGGTCATCCAATAATTTGACAGTTCGATACTCATCACCTCGGTGTGATGCACACTTGGCTGATTTAAAACCTCCAAGTAGACCGATCCATTGAATGTACTTTCCTCGGTCGTGGTCAACCTTTCCAGCGTTGGCTATTGTATTATTCGATCTATCTATGCCTTGAAAATTGTATGAATCAAAACTTGCAGTCGATCCTTTACCTCTGCCAAGTATTTCACCATCTTGCCCCCCGAGCTTCATATTCTCTAGAAACTTGCTTGACGACAAGCTGTGAATCTCTAAAAATAATCAACTTCTGTACCTCAAGGCTTTTTGCTAACCGCAACCCTGCTAAAATGGCTTCATACTCGGCCTCATTGTTATGCCTTGAACCCAAACCTGATCGCCTGCTCCACTTTGAACCCCTCTGGACTAGTTAAAATGATATCGGCGCCACTGACATCCGAAGTAGTCGACCCATCTATATACAATGTCCATGAATTCTGTTCCGACTGAACTACTACAACCGAATGCAAGGTAACCTCGGCCTGATCCAAACTGTAGTCTGTTTCAAAAAATGAGCATTCCACCACAAACTCAGCCAACGCCTGCCCTTTAATAGCTGTCCGAGAGTGATGCTCCAATATAAACTACGATAATTCCATAGTCCAAGCTGCAAGCCTTCCCGAAACTTCTAGTCTGCCCAAAACCTTATTTAAAGGCTGATCCGTGTACACCACTATCAAATGACCTTGGAAATATTGCCGAAGGTTCCGACTAGCTATCACCAGAGCATAAGAAAATTTCTCCAAGTTCTGATACCTTATTTCTGTATCTCTAAAGGCATGGTTCACGTAGTAAGTCGGGTGCTGCTTACCCCCAATCTCCCGCACCAGAACTGCTCCTACGACCAACTAGCTTGCCGCCAAATACAAGTACAATGGCTCAGTAGGAGCTGGCTTCACCAATAAAGGCGTCGAAGATAAATACCTTTTTATCCCCTGAAAGGCATCTTCACATTCCAAAGTCCACTGGAAACTCTTCGCATTCTTCGGCTCTTTTAACGTATCAAAGAACGGCAAACATCTCTCTTTCGATTTAGACATGAATCTCCTTAAAGCAGTTATCCGACCTGTCAATTGCTGAACATCCTTATACGACTGTGAGGACTTCATGTCCAAAATAGCTTGTATTTTCTCTGGATTTGCCTCTATTCCTCTTTTACTGATCAGATATCCTAAGAACTTTCTGCCCCCAGTTCGAAGGTGTACTTGGTTGGATTCAACCTCAAGCTATAATGCCGAACGATTTGGAAACAATCCTCTAAGTCGTCCAAATGACCTCGAACTGACATACTTTTAACGATCATGTCATCCACATAGACTTCCATACTTTTTCCCAACTGTCTTGAAAACACATAATTCATCATCCTTTGATATGTAGCCCCGCGTTCAGTAGGCCAAAGGTCATCTTCTTATAAGCATACACCGATCGATGCGTGATGAAGGCTGTCTTCGGGATGTCTTCCTTGCACATCAAAATCTGATGGTACCCTGAAAAAGCATCCATAAAGCTAAGAAGAGTATTCCCTAAAGTCGCATTAATGAGCTGATCGATGTGTAATCTATACACACTCACCACTTTTCGTTCTGCTTTTGAACCAATACCACGTTTGCCATCAACTCCGGATAATCAATCTCGAATATAATGTCTGCAGCTAGAAGCTTCATGATCTCCTCATCAATTATCTTCTGTCTTTCTGGGGCAAAGATCCCCCTCTTTTATCGAACCGGCTTCTTTATCGGATCCACATGCAGCCTGTGCTCAACAACTTTCAAATATACTCCGGGCATGTCACTGGGAACCCACGCAAAGATATCTACATAACCCTGAAGTAATTATACCAAATTCATTCGAAAAGGCTCTGGTAATCCCGATCCGATTCGTACGGTCTTATCCTTTTTTTTCAGGGATCAGCTCAACTTCTTCAGTCTCCCCTGCCGGCATGACCAAAGGTTCCATGCTGCTTTTTGTAAATGGTTCGATCTCTATCATCATGGCTTGCTTTGCTTGCTAACTCCTACTCCTGAAGTGATTAACAAATTCCGGTAGCATCTTCTTGCCAAATCAAGGTCCCCAACTACTTCCCTAACTCCATGCGGCGTAGGGAACTTAATCTTGAAGTGAGGAATCGACGTTAACGCTTGGAGAGCTGTCAGAGTAGGCCTTCCTAGGATCGCATTGTACGCTGAATCCACATGTACCACAAAGAACCTGCACATGATTTTCACCTGCTGTGGAGCTGTTCCGAAGACCACTTACAGCTTAATGGTCCCGGCAACTCTGACTGGCTCGTTGTTGAACCCATATAATGGAGACTTCTATCCCATCTCCATCTTTTTCCCATCCAGGTTCATCCTCCGGTAGGCGTGTGCATACAAATTATCCACCGAAGATCCATTGTCTATCATCATCATTTTCATATCCACTGAACCCACCTGTGCAGTAATTACAAATGCTCTTTCGTGTGGTTCGATCGGCTCTGTAGGGTAGTATTCATCATTAAATAAGATCACTGGGCCAGGGAAGGATCTCTCACGTCTTACGAGCTGGTCGAACACCGACAACACCGTATCCAAGTATCCACATCGCTTTTTACCCGTAATTTTCCCCATAGTTTTGCCCATGATTACATCTACCACCTGACGTACGACCTGAGTCTGATTTTGCTGCTGGGGTTGGTTGGTCTGTACGGGGGCATTATTCACATGTTGTGTCCCCAGAGCTTATCGTCCCTTCACGTACTGAACCAGCGCCCCATTCTGCACATTCTTCTCTATCAAGTCCATTAGGCCCCAATAGCCCTCTATAGCGTGCCCCGCTGCCTGATGGTAGTCGCAGTACCATCTCATGTTCCCAGTACTGGCCTTTATGTTATCCCTGGGTGGCTCGAAGCAGGGTTGCCCTTTAATTTATTCCATGATGGTGGCCTGATCGGTATTGAGTTTTATGTATACTCTGTTCACCTTCTGATTTGGGAAAGGCGGGCGTCCTCCTCGCGAACCCCTGGTGTTTCTACTATACCTCTTTTGATAACCGTCTGACCTATCATTGCCATACCTCCTCTGGTTTCCATCCGACTTATTCTTGTCTTTCTTCTTCAGTTTCTTTGTTGTGCTCTACTTCAAACTGTTCATTGCCTCCTCCACCACTATAAAGCCCTCAGCTTTCTAGAACGCCTTGGCCAAGCTCTTCGGGTGATTAAACATCAGCTTTTCCACCAACTTTTCTGACTTCACCAGATCCAACCCGTTCTGGAAGAGCCCTATTGCTTGGAGGTCGTTGAGATCTGTCACTTGACCTACCGCTTCCCTGAATCTTTTCACGTACTGACCCAGCGTCTCATTGGAATGTGGTCTGATATGTGATAGTGATCCAGCTAGTTTCCCCCTCCTCTTATTGCTCCCGAACCGAGTATGAAATTTATCGCATAACTCTTCCCATGTCGAGACTGAGTTCGGAGCCAGAGTCATCATCCACTGTCTGGCATCCTTCCTCAAAGTGGTCATAAAGATATGACATTTGGCCGCATCTGTGTAGTCATAGTAGTCCCTCAATCTATCGTACCGTCATAGCTTTCCATATAGGGAGTTTCTTGCTGGGGTCTGCCTTCTCCCGAACGATCTCAGCAGAAAATGGTGAAGTTTTTTTGCCCGAACTTACTTTCCCCTGTCTGACTTCGGCCAACTCCTTTTGAATCTCCTCTAGCTTTTTGGCCAACAATTTCATTCCCTCCGGAACCAGAGACGCTTTTTTCCTTGAAAGTTCTTTTCCCTACAGTTTGTCCGACCCTTGCCATCCGTACAATAAGCTCTGGAAAGTCTTCGGTGTCTGCTCCCACTATGCCGAGGACTTTTCGGACGGCTGTTCTTTAACTTCTTTACCACTAACTCCGCTGCCTTCGTTTTTGGATATGTTTCTTTTTTGGAAGAAGCCTTATTTCATTGGTCTGCTCGATCGATACCCTCCGAACTATCAGTCCTGGAATAGCTTTGGCGTCTGCTTTTGCTGTACCGGGGACTTTTAGGGCGATATACCCTCAATCGGTCCCCGGATCTACGACCCCCAGATATGCACCTATCACGAGAGCGGCTCTGAAGCCTACTCTCGGGTCGCCTCGTACCCTCCACATGTCGCATCTTGGACTGTCTGTCTGGTGACCTCCCCCGCCTTTTGGTCCAACTATGACTGGAGGCCTCGTTTTTCTGTTCGGCCATCTGCACCATCTGTTTGGCAATCTCTTCTTTCTATAACAACAGTATTTTTAGCGCCTCCTCTGTCTCTTGTGCTGTTTTGGCCAGAACAGACTTCTTTTCCTCCTGATCCTTCCGAAGTCGGGTTCGAGGCGGTGTGCCTCCTACCTTCCGTCGATCTTTAGTCTCCTTACTGGTTGTCGAGAACAGCCTCCTCCGGATGTCTTCCCGATCTCCACCTTTGGATCCTATTGAAGTACTTTGGGGACCGAGTCGCTTATGGATGCTCTTCGACGGTCCCAGTCTCTCCTTCACAGACCCCTTTTTCTGGGAAGAACCTTCTTCCGCTGATTGTCCCACGCCCGAAACTATTCTACTGCTCACCATGACTTCAGGCACGGGGAGTTGATAATTGTGATTGAATGTCCAGCAATACTAGAAAAGCCCTCTTTCTAGTGCCAATGTTAACGCCAAGATCCGTCCACGCGCTCCAATTACCAAAGCGCATCCAATCCTGCACAAAAAACGGGTAAACACCAAAAGCTTGACGACTTAGGCCGCCGGGGGATAGCTCCGGTGTGGGAATAAGTACAGGCTGATTAAGGTTAACAATGGAGGCGTAATGCTCTAGTGCTGAAAAGTAATAATAATGTGTGTACCTTAAAATTAGGGTAAAGCCTTGTATTTATAGTGTTATCACCTTCTCCCTAGAATCCATTCCCATATCGGATTAGGGTTCCCCCATATATCATTCCATAATAGGATTGCACCAAATCTTCTAGAAATAAGGAAGTTGGTTCAAACCCCAACTCCTCTTTTCACAATTAGAATCCGCATAGAATTAGTAACCCTCTAGAATATTCCTTCATCCTCCAAACACTCTCTTATTCGGACCCAAGCACATTTTATAAGGTCATGACCCAACGCATCTACCAGGTCCAATTATTCGAAGCCCAACAATAATAATTTATAAATTTAATATATTGCAGTCTTTTTAGATTGTTTAAAGAAAATAGGAGTCAAAGTGCTGCACGTGTTTGCAACATGAAGACTAAAATTAATTGGATAAAAGGTTCTTTTCGTTTGACTAAGAGTAGGAAAAAACCAAAACAAAGCTTTAAAAAGTTTCCATAAAACACATAAAACCAGCAATGTTTCAAGTTTGTATGTACATTTATTATTATTATTATTATTATTATTATTATTATTATTATTTATTATTATTAGTTTTTTGCTAAATGTATGTACATTTATTATTGGTCTTTGCTACTAGTATTATAAAAATATATAGTTAGGAGTCATGGCACCTAGTACCTTATAGTATTAATGTTGTCAAACTTGACCTGTGAAGCAGGAATTGAAAAAAACTCTGATATTAGAGTGAAAGTGTTCGTTTGCTTATTTTTGAATGAGTATGAATTTGATCAAATAAATTATTAGGCTATTTATTTTTTAATTTTTTAATTTGAATGTATTTGAACTATTCATCCAAAAAAATTATGACAGAACCACTAACAAGTAGTGTTGAATGATATTTTTACTTACATACCTTCATTAACAATTAAACATGCACCATAGATTGTTTGTTTATACCTACTTCTACAACTTCCTACAGCCTGTTTGACTCTGGCTTGCTCTATGTCCTAGCAATTTATGTGTCCATCTATAGTCTTAGGTCTCTTAACCTTGTTTTATTCAAGGACTTCTTGTCCTTGTTTACTTTTACTTGGCCAACAAAAATGAACAAATAAAAAATAAAAATCACAACGTACCGTTACGGTTATTTGTTATTGGTGAAGTCTGTTTCGATTTTGATTCAGAGGTGATTGTAAAGTTACCTAAAAAGTGATTGGGTATGTTCTTGAAGCGGGTGGTTGGTATGTCTGAAGCCAATAGATCAGGATCATAAAAGGGTAATTTTGTACTTTTGGGTTGAATTAGTATTTCTTATACTACATTATATGAGAGAATTATGCATTGTATTATGTATGAAATTCTAAAGATAATTGTGGATTAGCCAAACTTTTGGGTGAACCACCTAAATTCTACGTCTTGTGTGTGATTATTTTTCTTTCAATTTCTCTTTACTATTATTTATTTTTGTTACATTACGTACTTCTTTCCTATATAGTACTCCATTTGGAAATTTGGTTCATGAAGGAAATAGTAGGAATGATAAATTCGGGCTTGAGATTTTCAAACAACTCTCTTAGAGTACACAAATTTGAGATCGATTCGATTTTTCAAAACTTGACAAATTTCTTGTTAAGATTGGGTTGGTTGTGTGCAGAGGCAGAACGAGGGAAGGTCTAGACCCTGTAATATTCGGGGGTTATTTGCTTTCTTTTCTCTTCCTTTTTTTTATGTATTTTTTTCTCCTTTATTTTTCTTTGCTTTATCATCAAAGTGGGACAAAAAAAATTGTAGCAATTCTCTCGGTAAACTAATTAAAAATAAAAAGTTAAAGAAATAAAATAAATTTTTTTTGGATTCCACTATAGTGACCATAAGTGCACCATAGTTATATCCTATCAAGATTATTAAATCTCTCTCTCTCTCTCTTTTTGTTGTTGCTGGAATTCCTTCTTTCAAGTTAATTAATCTCATGAACCACAATATAAGGTTTTGAATATATAATATTATAATTTATCTATAAAAGTAGTTAATCAATTGATTAAAAACTTCAAAATCTAATTAATAGTCCCATAGTTTGGAAAAAATTAAATATATATATATATATATATGTGTGTGTGTGTGTGTGTGTGTGTGTGTACACGTATATGTATTTAAAGCCATTAGACTCACAACTCAAATGTTAACAAGAGTTGGAATATGATATTGAGAAATACTATAATTGCGCAAAATAAATTTGAAAGAAGCACTCCAAGCGTCAATAAATAATTTTTTTACTGATGTATTTTGATCCCCTTCTAAAAATATTCTGGTTCCGCCACTGATTGTGTGTTTATGTTTGTGAACACTCATTTATTTTTCAACAAGTGGATGCATACAACACCTGCCCTGGGCTAAAGCCCAAGATGCCCGGGCTTTAGGCACACTAAAATTGATAAATTTTTAGGGCCCCCAAGAGGTATTTGTATTATGTATATATATACCCAAACAAAAAAGCCCAACCCACGTCAGTTTAAATTTAAAGGTTCACAAAAAATTTACCCAATTAAATAGGCCAAAATCTCAATGGCAGACTTGTAATTTTGGTATTCTTTCGTATTGATGCTCTTTTATTCAGAAAAAGTTTTTAGTTTTTTTTATGCCTATCTTAATAGCAATTCGCAAAAAGTTTATTTTTGTTGTTGTCGCTTTAAGCCCTTAAAAACTCAAAACCGACCCTAAATACATACGTAACAATTCAGACGGTTATCGTTTAAAAAAACCTTAGACTCATTTATTTTTAACAAGTAAAACGCGCTAAAAATCAGACAGTTATCTTTTATCAAAGAATAAAAAATTCATTATCACTATTGTACTAAACACATTATGATTCTCACCTTTATTGAGGCCGTTTAGTGCATTTGGAGTTTAAAACACAATCGAAAATCTTATTCGTCTATAAATAATTTATTTTTGATATAACTTATTTACTTGGTGTCGTAGAGCTACAAATGCTGATAATCCAACTTACCATTAGTCATTGCAGCATAATATTTAAGTGGGTGTAGTTATGTCATACATAAGCATTGTTCTCCGGCTTTCTGTTGGTTATCCAATATGCAACAATCACCTATAAAACTGAAAAGTAGATCAGATCATCTGACATAGAAGATCATCTTTTAACACACTAGTCCTTCTACGCGGACCTGCGACCGGCTGAATTTTTTTTTTCCTCTCAAAAAATATATATAATGAAATTGAAATTTTTACAGAATACAGTGATTTAAGTGTAATTTAGATGCATATAAAAAATAAAATTATACAATTTGTTCAGTCCCCAAAATCCAATCGCCCAAGACAGCAAGACTTATTGTTAACACAAAATGAATGCTATCAATTGTACTCCATATAAACCATCCAAAACTCACAAAACAGAGTAAATTAAATATAATATTTATGAATATGAAAGAAATAATACCCTTTACTTTAATAAAAATTTGGACACTGCACTAATGTAATAACAGAATACTCTTCTTCTTTCTCTCTTACTCTCTCTATACTTTCTCTCTCTATAGCTTTATTAAATTGATGAGAAATAATGAAGAAATGAGCTTCTATTTATAGGCTTGGCAGAGTAAGGGTAAAATAGTCTTTTCGTCATAATGTATGGCATCATCGCTTACATCATCGATCCTATGACATCATTGCTTACCTCATCATTTCGATGACATCATTGCTTACCTCATCGTTCCGATGACATCATTGCTTACATCATAAGAATTCAGATTCAATTTATTCTTTTCTACCTCATTTTATTTTTATACTATGAATTTACTATAATAATATTACCATTCAAATTATAAAAATCATACTATTATATAATCACATTATACTACTATAATGTAATATTATAATAATATATTTGAATGAATTATTTTATCAGAAAAGATAAAATACCAACTTTCAACAAATGTCACATGCTAAAAATTCTTCCGTTTAAATTCACATTGAATAAATATTTCTTTGGCATATATATCAAAAATTAATTATTCACAAATAATATTATAGAACTACAATATTGACAACCAGGTCGTTTCCAGGAAAGGGATGGTCTTCCGATAAGAATTTCTCCTTACTGGCGCGCAATTAAATAACCCCCCTTAGACAGAACTTCCTTAGACATTGCCAATAATGCTATCTAATAATATTATTTCAATAATATGAATTATTAAATTGATAATTTGAAATACTGTGCAATGACAATTATTGAATCACTAATATAAAATATCAACATAGCAATTATTGAATCAATAAAATAAAATATTGAACAGTAATTACTGTAACAATTTTTGAGTAGTGACTTCTTACGTAAGAATCAATAATTAGAGTTACTGTGCAATACCGTGTGCTACTGTGCAACACCGCGTATTTATGTATTTTAACTACCATGTATTTCAATAGTTTTAACGGTAAAAGTTTTACCGTTATTTTTGTAAAAAAGTTATTTCTGTCGCTTTCTATATCCGACATTCATTCCGTTGTGGGGTCCACCAATGACTGCACCGTCGTACGAATATTCTTCGACAAAAAGAATATTCTTCGACCCAACGAATATTCTCTGACACAACGAATATTTTATAACCACTTGCTTACTTTGTAAACTTTACACATCTCACCCATAACTTACCACATTTATCAAATCAACACCTTACTATTTCAAAATAATATATAGAGAAAATTAAATCTTTATTCATAAAAAGTTGGGGTCTTACAACCTACCCTCCTTATGAAATTTCGTTCTCGAAATAGTCGTAGTACCTGGTATGTCGAAAAGGTGAGGATACATCGCTTTCATTTCCGATTCTAACTCCCAGGTCATTTCCTCGATATCATGGTTCCTCCACAAAACTTTAACTTGAGGTATAATCTTTGAGCGTAAAATATTTCCTTCTTATCTAAGATCTTGACAGGTATCTCGTCATACGTTAAATCTTCGGCTATCTCGTCTTGTTCTAACTCAATAATGTGGTTTGGGTCTTTTACATATTTACGAAGAATGGATATGTGAAAAACGTTATGAACACGAGACATGTTTGGCGATAAAGCGAGTCTATAAGCCACATTTCTTACTCGGTCAAGAATTTCAAATGGACCAATAAATCATGAATCAGTGCCCATAGCTTTCTGCAAGCTAACCCTTTGGCACTTGATGCTCCGCCTTGACTCATCTACATGTTAAACACCTCAAGATAAACTATGCGATCTCTCTCTTCATATTGCTCCACCAAAACGTATGTCAAAGATCACGATACATTTTGGTACTTCTAGGATGGATTACGAACGGTGTGTTGTGTGCTTCCATCATGATTCTATACTTCAAATTAGAGTCGTTTAAGAACACAAAGTCTGAATTTGACTCGAAGTATTTTCTCTGCATTGATTCTTGCTTCTGAAATAGCACCTTCTTGCACTTTTTTTTTCTTCATCTTCATCAGCTCCGGATCTGTAGCTTGAGCAGCTTTAACTCTATCCATTAAAGCTGGTTCTACGCGTATATTTGACATCATCACGTGGCTCCCTGGAGTCTTTAACTCTATCTCCATTCTTTGTACGTCATACAAAATAGGCCTTTGTGTTGACAGCATCGCACTCATTTTCGCATACGATCTTCTACTCAACGCATCAGCTACCACGTTCTTTTTTCCAAGATGGTATTGAATGGTATTTTCGTAATCTTTCAACAGCTCAAGCCAACGTCGTTGTCGCATGTTGAGTTCATTCTAAGTAAAGAAATATATTCGAAGCTTTCGGAGTATATTAGGATGTAATCAATAATGACAACCACGAAATGATCCAAATATTTTCTCAAATATTCGGTTCATCATGTCCATGAACGCAGCATGGACATTGGTCAATTCGAAAGATATAACTAGAAATTTGTAATGAGCGTATCGAGTTCTAAAGGTAATCTTTGGACTGTCATTAGTTCTAATATCTAAATGATGATATCCAGAACGGAGATCGATCTTTGAGAAGAATTGCGCACTTTGCAACTGATCGAACAGGTCATCAATGCGAAGTAACGTATACCTAAGAACCTATTCTTGATGGTGACATGATTCAACTCCCGATAGTCAATACATAGTCGCATACTACCGTCTTTCTTCTTTACGAATAAAACAGGTGCACCCCAAAAAGATGTACTGGGACGAATAAAATCGATGTCTAACAACTCCTGTAGTTGGACCTTTAACTCTTGAAGTTTAATAGGAGCCATTCGATATGGGGTTTTAGAAATAGGTTTTGTACCGGGTTCAAGGTCAATAAAGAATTCAACTTCACGTTCTGGGATAGACCGGAAAGTTTTTTGGGAAATACATCAGGAAACTCAATAACAACATAAATATCATTCAAATCTGATGTATTCTGATTTAAATAAGTGACATGGGCTAAGAAAGCTTGATATCTATTTTTTAATAAACGAATAGCTTTATGACTTGAAATGACATTGATTGACTTTAGTGGTCTGGTTGTTTGAATTAGTACAACAGGTTGGTTAGAAATATGAAAACTAACAACCTTACGAAAATAATTAATTTTGGCATGATAAGTGGTTAAGCAGTTAATTCCTAAAATCACATCAAATGCAAGTATTTTCAAAGATATAAGATCTACAGGTAGGGTGAGGGTACCAATTTGAATAAAGCAAGATTTGTAAACTGTGGATGTAACGAAGGTTTCTCCTAACGGAGTTTCAACAGATGAATCAAAGTCTAATTTCTCAGAAGTCAAGTTCAAACGTTGAGCACAAGTAGGTGAAATAAAAGAATGGGTAGCACCGGTATCTAATAAGGTATAGACTTCGCAAGAGTTTACGATTAATTTACCCGTGATCACCTCGTTCGGGCTCCTCGCTTTTTGAGAAGTCACGACAAACGCTCTCTCCTAAACTACAAACTTTGACTTGTCCGGGACAGCCTTTGGAATCACCATCCCCGCTGGACTTGGTTTCGCTACAGGACACACTCGAGCTATGTGTCCTTACTTTCCATAATTATAACACACCTTGGATTGTTGTGTGCAGTTGGGACTGATATGCTCTTCTTGCCCGCATTTATAGCATACGACATGTGGTCGTTCTCCTCCCCTAAAAACAGTTGATGCTGGTGCTGCTGTCGACGTCTTCACGTTCTCATTGTTGTACCTTCTCTTCTTGAAATCTCCCCTCGACTCACTTCTTCTATTATCATGACTACGATTATCACCGGAGTGGCTACCGCTTCTGTCATGAGACTTTTCTTCCCGCTGATTGTCATTGTTCCGATGACTGCTGCCACCGGTACGACCTTGGTTGTTGTCTCTTGGTTGAACATAATCATTATCTCGTTCTAATAGTTGGGCCCTGTTCACCACATCTGAATATAAAGAAAGTTTGTGAGAAATGAGGTACTGACGAATTTTGGGTTTCAAACCTCTCAGAAACATCCGCGTCATACGTTACTCATTATCAACCAAATGAGATGCGAACCGGGACAACTCCGCGAACTTAGACTCATACTAGGACACAGTCATGTTGTTCTGTTCTAGTTTGATAAACTCTACCTCCTTCATATGACGAATACTTTCTGGAAAGTACTTGTCATTAAACAGTTTCTGGAACTCCTCCCAAGACATCTTGAGTGCGGCAGGCTGGGTACGCTTCACAGATTCTCACCAGTAATCTGCCTCTCCACGGAACATAAACGTGGCGAATGGAACCTTCTGTTCCTCCGTGCATCCCAAGACATCAAATATCTTGGTAATTTGCTTAACCCACGTCTCTGCCTTGATTGGATCTGGCTTTCACTGAAACTCTGGTGGTCCCAACTCTTTGAACTGCTTGGCAGTGACAAGCCTCGAGTTGTTATTTCCACCTGTATTATGAACACGAGTCTCTCTCGTCTGGTTTTGCATGAACTGCAAAAAGCTTCTAAACATCCCATTGTTTATCGTTTGATCGGTGGTGTCGTTTCCAAAAGGACTATTGCCTTCTTGTTGCATGTTCTCCTGGTTGGTGATTAAAGGTATTTCAATGGTCTCATTCACTACATTGTTTAGATTTTCAACTGCCATTCTCAAATACTGCCATAAAACAAGGGTTAATTAAACAAATTAACATATCACATATTAACCCTATGTTCCAAACGATCAATTAAATACCAAATAAGCTTAGGTAAGACACACATTAGCGAAGAATTTACTCATCTCTCCCCTCCTAGTTCTATTCCCAGATCTCCGCCAGAGATCATATCCGTAAGCTCTGATACCAACTGTGACGCCCCCAAAATAGGTTCAATACTCAACCAATTTTGAGTCGCCAAATACACTCAACAAAATTCAAATACAATCTTTTATATCACACGGTTGTGCAAAATACGATCACACAACTGTGAGTGTCAATACAGACATGTAGAAAATATTAACATTCAAACTAAGTCCTTATTACATTTATTATCACACTATTTTATAAAAAAAATAGTGAGCACGTCTACAGCTCTAACTCGGACCATCATTCCATTCCCCGACTAGTACCCGCGATATTCTCATTTTCTGAAGAGAACAATGAAAAAAAAGGGTGAGCTCAACTAACTCAGTAAATAATATTATGACAAAGATAATGAAGAATAAATTATCGTTAGCCTTCAACAAATTAGATAAAGTATTGTGAACAACAATTTTTAGATCAACAACTGCAGCGAAAATATAAATTCATTAGAAGGGTTAAGTAGAGAATGAAGTCTATTATCTTCTATGATTTAAAATTCCATCATCAATATTTTATCCCTGTAACATCAATCAATATACATCTCAAACCAAATATTCATCTTTGCACTACAGGCCAAAAATATTCATTTGTATCACCAGTTGGTCATGTTCATCTCTACACCTGTCCATCTTTGCACTACGGGCCAAAAATATTCATCAGATAATCATTCATCTTTGCACTACAGGCCAAAGATATTCATCAAGTAATCATTCATCTTTGCACTACAGGCCAAAGATATTCAGTTATATCACCATTTAGGACTAAGGATGATAAAAAAATAATACGAATAACGAATCCAGTGAGATAAAGGACAAATATTAGAGAATTTATCCAGAGTTCAAGAATGAAGATCAAAACCTGGATCCAATCAAAGATGATTTGGAAGAAAAAAAATTACCGTGAATAGTATCCCGTGAATAGTAACTCGTGAATAGTAACTCGACATAAAAAGATAAAAATTTCACAAGAAAGTTCAAACCAATATTCTAATGAAATGATATTAGATGAAGCACAAAACTCAAGGAATTTCTGATCATTTTAGGAATTATAGAAGCAATACTTACCGTAGTAAGTTTAAAATTAGGAATCTGAAATGAAACAATATACGAAACAACAATTGGATTTTCACCAGTCAGGCGGTAATCCGTTCAGACAGATTTTTTTCACAATCTAATAACAATTGAATACGAAGGGTTATTCACCAGGAATGCGATAGTCCGCGTAGACAGGTTATTCCTACAGAATAATAAAGAATGGAATAACAACAGGATTTCACCATGCATGCGGTAGTCCGCGTAGACAGGTTATTCCAACAGAATAATAAAGAATGGAATAACAACATTACGAGTATTGAAAGAAAATAACTCTCTTCATGAATACGAAAGAAATAATAACTCTTACCTTAATAAAAATTTGGAGACTGCACTAGTGTAATAGCAGAATACTCTTCTTCTTTTTCTCTTACTCTCTCTATACTTTCTCTCTCTATAGCTTTAGTGAATTGGTGAGAAATAATGAAGAAATGAGCTTCTATTTATAGGCTTAACAGAGTAAGGGTAAAATAGTCTTTTCACTATAATTTATGACATCATCTCTTACATCATCGATCCAATGACATCATTGCTTACCTCATCATTCCGATGACATCATTGCTTATCTCATCATTCCGATGACATCATTGCTTACATCATAAGAATTCAGATTCAATTTGTTCTCTTCTACCTCATTTTACTTTATACCATGAATTTACTATAATAATGTTATCATTCAACTTATAAAAATCATACTATTATATAATCACATCATACTACTATAATGTAACATTATAATAATATATTTGAATAAATTATTTTATCGAAAAAGATAAAATACCAACTTTCAACAAATGTCACATGCTAAAAATTCCTCCGTTTAAATTTACATTGAATAAATATTTCTTTAGCATATATATCAAAAATTAATTATTCATAAATAATATTACAGAACTATAATATTGACAACCAGGTCGTTCTCAGGAAAGAGGGGGCTTTCCGATAAGGATTTCTCCTTACTGACGCGCAATTAAATAACTCATCCTAGACAGAACTTCTTTAGACATTGCCAATAATGCTATCTAATAATATTATTATAATAATATGAATTATTGATTTGATAATTTAAAATACTGTGCAATGATAATTATTGAATCACTAATATAAAATATCAACGTAGCAATTATTGAATCAATAAAATAAAATATTGAACAGTAATTACTGTAACAATTATTGAGTAGTGACTTCTTACGTAAGAATCAATAATTAGAATTACTGTGCGATACCGTGTGGTACCGTGCAACACCGCATATTTATGTATTTTAACTACCAGGTATTTCAATAGTTTTAACGGTAAAAGTTTTATCGTTATTTTTGTAAAAAGGTTATTTCTGTCGCTTTTTATATTCGACATTCATTTCGTTGTGGGGTCCACCAATGACTGCGCCGTCGTACGAATATTCTCCGACAAAAAGAATATTCTTCGACCCAACTAATATTCTCCGACACAACGAATATTTTATAACCACTTGCTTACTTTGTAAACTTTACACATCTCACCCATAACTTACCACATTTATCAAATCAACACCTTACCATTTCAAAATAATATATAGAGGAAATTAAATCTTTATTCATAAAAAGTTGGGGTCTTACACTTTAGGTTTCGTATTGTTAGGGCGAAGCCACAATTCTGTCCTAATGTTCAATGCCTCCAAATCTTTTCGAGCGTTGTCATTGTCTTTGGTTTTACCACTCGCATCTAACACGGTGTAAAAAAAGTTCTCGAAAACATTTTTTTCGATATACATAACATCTATACAATGACGAACTGAAAGTGTTCCCTAATACGGCAACTCAAACCATATGGGCTCGTGTGTCCAATTATGAGGTTTTTCGTACCCGCCTGCTCTCAATTTACTTTGCTTCTTCCCCGGCAAAGGAAAATCAAGTTGGTTCAACCAACCCAAGACCTCACTGCCCGACAGTCGACCAAGAACCCCCTTCTTCTCTGTCTTTCTGTTAAACTGTGCAGACATCTTTTTGTAATTGTGATCAAAAGGCAAGAATCTACGAGCAGTTCCAAAGAAACTACATTTCCGCCCATGCTACAACTGATTGCCTTGCACATCCCCCATACACACTGGATAGGACAGCTTCCCGTGAGTTGACTAACCACTAACCATCCCAAGAGCCGAAAAGTCAATGATAGTCCATAACAGGGCTGCCTTCACACAAAATTCTCGCATATCGATTTATCATACATCTGGACCCCTATCTCCCACAACATCTTTAGTTCATCTACTAACGATCGAAGGTACACGTTAATGTCTTTTGTAGGACTTTTATCCCCCGGTATGAGTAAAGTCAAGAACAAATACGGATCCTTCATGCACATCGACGGTGGAAGATTATAAGCAACCATAATGACTGGCCAAACTGAGTACGGCTGGCTAAAATTATTGAAAAGGCAAAAGTCATCAGTAGCCATGCCAAGCCTAACATTCCTGACTTCTTTCGCAAACTAAGAATAATTTGCGTCAAATCTCTTCCATTCATCTCCATCCGTTGGGTGAGTCAGCTGACCAGGCACGACATCCTTTGTTAGATGCCAACTCATATGTTGAGCCGTATGAGACGAAAACTTATAAATGTCCCAAAATGTGGTTGCGGGGACGGATTGTGACGAAAGCCTACACATCACAATGATTTATTCACATTGACTTTGAGTGTTAATGTTGCATGATACCATGCTGATGTCATCCTATGTTGTTCCTATACCTTGCAACTATTGTCATCAGCATACCCCTAGCCAGTTCAATTAAGGCGGTCTACATATTTGATGGTTAATGGAATGATATTTGTACTATAAAATGTATAGTTGTAATTAAGTGTATTGAAGATCGAAGAGAGAGTAATATTGAATTTATTGAATATTTTTGGCAAACTAAGCAAATGCTACTTAGTTCATTTTACAAATGCAAAACTAAGTAAATGCTACTTAGTTTATGAGAACTGTTATTTGAAATATATATGGGGACTACTATTCGACATTCACTTCTATGCGTCAAACGAGTTTCTAAGTTTCAAAGTATAGTACATATATGTATATATATACATATAGTACTTATTGAATTTATTGAATATTGCGGCAAACTAAGCAAATGCTACTTAGTTTATTTTGCCAATGAAAAACTAAATAAGTGTTACTTAGTTTATGAGAACTGTTATTTGAAATATATATATGGACTACGTGATGAATATCTTTGGCCTGTAGTGCAAAGATGAATGATTACCTGATGAATATCTTTGGCCCGTAGTGCAAAGATGGACAGGTGTTGAGATGAACATAACCAATTGATGATACAAATGAATATCTTTGGCCTGTAGTGCAAAGATGGATATTTGATTCGAGATGTATATTGATTGATGTTACAGGAATAAAATATTGATGATGGACTTTTAAATCAAAGAAGATAGTAGACATCGTTCTCTACTTAACTCTTCTAATGAATTGTTATTTCCGCTACGAATATTGATCTAAAACTTGTTGTCCATAATATTTTGTCTAATTTATTGAAGGCTAACGATAATTTGTTTTTCATTATCTTAGTCATAATATTCTTTACTGGGCTAGTTGAGCTCACCCTTTTCTTCTATTGTTCTCTTCAGAAAATGAGAATATCACGGGTACTAGTTGGGGAATGAAGTGATGGTCCGAGTTAGAACTGTAGAAGTCCTCACTATTTTTTTTATTTAAAATAGTGTGATAATAAATATAATGAGGACTTAGTTTGAATGTTAATATTTTTTACATGTTTGTATTGACACTCACAGTTGTGTGATCGTATTTTGCACAACCGTGTGATATAAAAGATTGTATTTGAATTTTGTTGAGTGTCTTTGGCGACTCAAAATTGGTTGAGTATTGAACCTATTTTGGGGGCGTCACAGTTGGTATCAGAGCTTAGGGATATGATCTCTGGCAGAGATCTGGGAATAGAACTAGGAGGGGAGAGACGAGTAAAACCTTCGCTAGTGTGTCCTATCTAAGCTTAATTGTTATTTAATTGGTTAGTTGGAACATAGGGTTAATATGTGATATGTTAAGTTGTTTGATTAACCCTTGATTTGTGATAGTATTTGAGAATGGCAGCTGAAAATTTAAACAATGGAGTGAATGAGACCGTTGAGACACCTTTAATCACCAACGAGGAGAACGTGCAACAGGAAGGCTATATTCCTCCTGTAAACAACCCTACCGAAGAAATGATAAATGACGGAATGTTTTGAAGCTTTTTGCAGTTCATGCAAAACCAGACGAGGGAGACTCGTGTTCATAATACTAGTGGAAATAACAACTCGCGGCTTGTCACTGATGAGTGGGTTTTATACCTACGAATAGGTAGTCGTTATAGCTTGATTTTGCATGTTTTCGAGTATTTTGTCTATCATTTCTACTAGGTGAATACGTTTATGTGCAAATAATAAAATGGAGAAGAGAGTAGATTTGAAGGACAAAATTTACGTGTTATATGTCTATTCTGTAATGTTTACTCTTTTTAATTGTGTGCCTGAATATACTCATGATGCTTATATTTTTATTTTAGGTACAAGTGGAGAGTTTCGTAATATTGAAAATAAATTGGAGGAAAATTTGAGACCAATTGAGCTGACCCAATTTGGCAATGGACCAAGGGAACGAAATGACATGCAGATTATATAGGAAAAAGGCGAGCAGCTCATGGATTCCAATTGTTTTATTTTCAGCATATATGATGTGGGCTAAAGGAGTAGCAGTCCACAAATCATGGGTCATGCATGCGGGCAATATAAGATATCAAGTGGGTTAGCAGCAAGTGGGATAGCTTAGTATAGTGGATATATTATATAGGAGAGCTACCTTTAAAAGGGAGCTGCCCAGGTGCACATGCCAATTCGTTTTACAAGTGGGCCACAGGAGTAGCCAATCCACGCAAGTGTAGTCAAAGTGTATCAAGTATGCAAGGAATATATGGTTTAATATGGGCCAGAGTTAGCAGCCATGCATCATGCGAAACTTAGGATGAACGAAATTCAAAGGAGCTGGACAGGAGATTTACCTACCGGGGCGGGTAATTAATACAAGAACTCCCCGCCGGGGCGGGGAGGCGCGCCGGCCGATTGGGTATTCTATTTTCCTGGTTGGATTTGGAATAGTAGGGATTATGAGGGCGGCGCGTGTGATATATATATAAGGGACAATTACCAGCAAAAAGGAGAGACCTAGACAACTTGAAACATTATTATTTTGTGGATCTAACTGGAAGAAGAGAATTGAAGCGGAGCGTGATCGGATGAACACGGAGCAATTTGGAGACAGTAATGATAGGAGTTTTATATTCATATCTTTCTCAATCCATATTATCTTTGTATTGTAGATTTTATTTCATTCGTTATGAACTAATTATTTATTTAAGTCTATAACGGATCTTATTATGTAATGGAGGATTAATTATTTTTAAATCCAGTTTATGGAGGTTATTCCCAGGTTATTCACTATGTGTGTGATTTATTTATATAATTGCCTGATCAACGATTATTCTGTTATTTCTTATGAACTTGTGAAGGAACATAGGAGATTAGAACTGGCCATAGTGACATATGTTTGTGAATTCCGCATAGATGGAATTCGTGATTCGCGTTTAGGATAGATGTATTCCTTTATGCCATATGTAATCTGAAAGAGAACTTGGTAATAAATTCTGATCAATTGTAATTCACATAGAAATATAGTGAATTAGTTAATTGGGATGTCTTGTTTGAATCTATCATATGTGAATACAAATAAGTACGAATATTATGTATCGTGAGGTGGTTTTATCTACGTTAGTGTTTTCGATTAATAACCTAGGGGTAATTGAAATAAACTGGGGACAAAAGATATTATCTGAAGTGAAATAATAAGTGAAGTTGTAGGCTTAATTCTCTCAATTCTGTTGAAATCTTGATTTAGTGTGCGGTTGCTTTCTTTATTAATTTAGTTATAGAAGAACATATCTTTTTGCTGATAGTTTGATAAAGTTAAAATACTCTAAAATTGGTACTTGTTCAATTAAATAGTAATTATTATCTCTGTGGGTACGATCTTTGATTTATCACTGTATTACTTGTTGACCACGTACACTTGCGTGTTGCGCGTAGAAAAACAACCAACAGTCACTGCCAAGCAGTTTAAAGAGTTGGGACCACCAGAGTTTCAGGGAAAGCCAGATTCAATCAAGGCAGAAAATTGGATTAAGAAAATTACCAAGATATTTGATGTCTTAGGATGCACGGAGGAACAGAAGGCTCCATTTACCACCTTTATGTTCCGTGGAGAAGCAAATTACTGGTGGGAATCTGTGAAGCGTACCCAGCCTGTCGCACTCAAGATGACTTTGGGGCGTTCCAGAAACTGTTCAATGACAAGTACTTTTCAGAAAGTATTCGTCACATGAAAGAGGTAGAGTTCATCAGATTGGAGCAGAACAACATGACTGTGTCCCAGTACGAGGCTAAATTCACGGAGTTATCCCGGTTTGCACCTCATTTGGTGGCGAATGAGGAACGTATGACGCGGATGTTTTTGAGAGGTTTGAAACCCGAGATTCGTCAATACCTCATTTCTCACAAATTTTCTCTATATTCGGATGTAGTGAACAAGGCCCAGTTATTAGAACAAGATAATGATTATGTTCAACCAAGGGACAACAACCAAGGTCGTACCGGTGGCAGCAGTCATCGAAACAATGACAACCAGCAGGGAGGAAAGTATCATGCCAGAAGTGGTAACCACTCCGGTGGTAATCGTGGCCATAATAATAGAAGAAGTGAGTCGGGGGGAGATTTCAAGAAGAGAATGTATAACAATGAGAACGTGAAAGCATCGACAGCAGCACCAACATCAACGGTTTCTAGGGGAGGAGAACGACCGCCGGTCGTATGCTATAAATGCGGGCAAGAGGAATACATCAGTCCCAACTGCACACAGAAATTCAAGGTATGTTATAACTGTGAAAAAGAAGGACACATAGCTAGAGAGTGTCCGGTAGCGAAACCAAGTCCAGCGGGGATGGTGACTTCAAAGGCTGTCTCGGACAAGTCAAAGTCGGTGGTTCCTGAAAGAGCATTTGTCGTGACTGCCCAAAACGCAAGGAATCCGAACAAGGTTATTACGGATAAGCTGATAATAAACTCTTGTGAAGTTTACACTTTATTAGATACTGGTGCTACCCATTCTTTTATTTCACCTACTTGTGCTCAACGTTTGAACTTGACACCTGAGAAATTAGACTTTGACTTATCTGTTGAAACTCCGCTGGGAGAAACTTTTGTTACATCAACAGTTTATAAATCTTGCTCGATTCAAATTGGTACCCTCACCCTACCTGTTGATCTTATATCGTTGAAAATACTTGTATTTGATGTGATTTTAGGAATTGAATGGTTGACCACTTATCATGCCAAAATTGATTGTTTTCGTAAGGTTGTTAGTTTTCATATTCCTAACCAACCTATTGTGCGAATTCAAACAACAAAACCACTAAAATCAATCAATGTTATTTCAAGCCATAAAGCTATTCGTTTATTGAAAAACGGATGTCAAGCTTTCTTAGCCCATGTCACTGATCTAAACCAGAATACGTCAGGTTTGAATGATATTTCTGTTGTTAATGAGTTTCCTGATGTATTTCCCGAAGAACTTCCCGGTCTACCCCCGGAACGTGAAGTTGAATTCTTTATTGACCTTGAACCCGGTACAAAACCCATTTCTAAAACCCCATATCGAATGGCTCCTATAGAACTTCAGGACTTAAAGGTTCAACCACAGGAGTTGTTAGACATCAGTTTTCTACGTCCTAGTACATCTCCTTGGGGTGCTCCTGTTTTATTCGTAAAGAAGAAAGACGGGAGTATGCGACTTTGTATTGACTATCGGGAGTTAAACCATGTCACCATCAAGAATAGGTATCCGTTACCTCGTATTGATGACCTGTTTGACCAGTTGCAAGGTGCACAATTCTTTTCAAAGATCGATCTTCGTTCTGGATATCATCAGCTGAAGATTAAAACTGAGGATATTCCGAAGACTGCTTTCAGAACTCGATATGGGCATTATGAATTCTTAGTCATGTCTTTTGGATTGATTAATGCTCCTGCTGCCTTCATGGATATGATGAACCGTGTATTCAAGGAATATTTGGATCAGTTCGTGGTTGTCTTTATTGATGACATCCTTATCTATTCTAAAAGCCGTGAAGATCATGAGCACCACTTGAAGCTAGTACTTCAAAGGCTTCGTGAAAACAAGCTATATGCCAAGCTGAAGAAATGCGAGTTCTGGCTTGAGGAGGTAACATTCCTTGGGCACGTGGTATCAAAACGTGGAGTATCTGTTGACCCGGCGAAGATTGAAGCAATACAAAGTTGGGAGCAACCGAAGTCGGTGATCGAAGTACGTAGCTTTCTGGGCTTAGCTGGTTATTATCGGAGATTCGTGGAAGAATTTTCTCGAATCGCTACTCCATTAACTCAACCGACTCGAAAAGATACAAAATTCGTATGGAACGAGGAATGCGAGAAGAGCTTTCAAGAGCTCAAGAGGAGACTCATTTCGGCACCTGTTCTGACGATACCATCTGGTTCTGATGGATTTGTCATTTATAGCGATGCTTCGGGCAAAGGGTTAGGATGTGTTCTCATGCAACACGGGAAAGTCATAGCCTATGCCTCGCGACAACTCAAGGAATATGAGAGGAATTATCCTACTCATGATCTAGAGTTGGCAGCAGTCGTTTTCGCGTTGAAGATCTGGAGACACTACCTGTATGGGGAGAAAGTGGAGATCTATACGGATCATAAGAGCCTTAATTATTTCTTCACCCAGAAGGAACTCAACATGCGGCAACGACTTTGGCTTGAGCTGTTGAAAGATTACGACCATACCATCCAATACCATCCTAGAAAAGCGAACGTGGTAGCTGACGCGTTGAGTAGAAGATCATATGCGGGAACGAATGCGATGCTTTCAAGGCCTATTTTGTGTGATTTACAAAAGATGGAGATAGAGTTCAAGACTCCGAGGACCCATACTATGATATCAAGTATACGCGTAGAACCAGCTTTGATTGATAAAGTTAAAGCTGCTCAAGCTACAGCTCTGGAGCTGATGAATATGAGGAAGAAGGTGCAAGAAGGTGCTATTCCAGAAGCAAGGATTGATGAAGAAGGAATACTTCGAGTCAACTCCAGACTTTGTGTTCCTGACGATTCTGATTTGAAGTATAGAATCATGATGGAGGCACATAACACACCGTTTGTAATCTATCCTGGAAGTACCAAAATGTATCGTGATCTTCGACATATATTTTGGTGGAGCAATATGAAGAGAGAGATCGCAGAGTTCATCTCGAGGTGTTTAACGTGTCAACGTGTCAAGGCGGAGCATCAAATGCCAAAGGGTCCATTGCAACCGTTGCACTTGAGATTCCAAAGTGGAAGTGGGAACACATTACCATGGATTTCGTTAAGGGTCTTCCCAAGGTTTCTCAAGGCATAGTTGCAATTTGGGTTAATGTTGATAGATTAACCAAGTCTGCTCATTTCTTGCCAATATGAGAGACTTATTCCCTTGAACGTCTTGCTCGTATGTACATGAATGAGATTGCATGACATGCCAGTATCCATAGTTTCGGATCGTGACCCAAGATTTATTTCACGATTTTGGGTCAGCTTGTAGAAAGCTATGGGCACGGATTTACGATTCAGTTCGGCATATCATCCACAAACGGACGGGCAATCGAAAAGGACTATCCAAACTCTTGAAGATCTATTGAGACTCTGTGTTCTAGACTTCAAAGGGAGTTGGGATAAGTACATACCATTGGTGAAATTCTCCTACAACAACAGTTATCAGACAAGTATAGGCATGGCTCCATTCGAGGTGTTGTATGGACGAAAATATCGTTCTCCAGTATGCTGAGAAGAGGTGGGTGAAGCAACATTGTTGGGACCAGAGTTAGTACGTATGACTACGAAAAAGATTCAAATGATCCGACAACGTATACAAACTACACAAGATCGACAAAAGAGTTATGCTGATCTTCATCGAAAGGACGTGGAATTTAAAGTTGGGGATCATGTATTGTTACGTGTTGCTCCGTGGAAAGGAGTTACAAGATTCGGGAAGAGAGGAAAGCTCAATCCACGATTCATTGGTCCATTTGAAATCCTTGACCGAGTAGAAAATGTGGCCTATAGACTCGCCTTACCTCCAAGCATGTCTCGTGTGTTAGAATATTTTATTCACTTATGTGGCCTCTACTATTTATGTAATTATTGAGCTTACATATTGTATTAATTTATTACTTTATTTATGGGTTTGGTAATTAATTGTGTGGCCCATAAATATTATTACTAATATTAAGTTAGCATAATGGGCCCTAGGATTTCATAATCTTGATGGACGATTTTGACCCTTAGCTATCTAATAAATAAAACAGTTAGGGTTTGGTCCCAGTTGCCGTCTCAAGAAATTTATACACACCTATACATCCATCATTAAGATTGAGAGAGGCAATTGAAGACCTTTACCCTTACGCGCAGCGAAAGCTTGATACATACAAGACGTCTTCTCTCAATTCATGTAAGTACTTAATTGTTATGATTAATTTATTTGATTTTATTCTATGCAATAGCACGTTCTGATATAATTATTCAACATCGTGTTCATAACGTTTTTCACATATCTGTGCTTCGTAAATATGTGAAAGATCCAAACAACATTATTGAGTTAGAACCAGACGAGATAGCCGAAGATTTAACATACGAGGAGGTACCTGTTAAGATCTTGGATAGGAAGGAACATGTCCTACGCTCAAAGGTTATACCTCAAGTTAAAGTTTTGTGGAGGAACTATGATATCGAGGAAATGACCTGGGAGTTAGAATCGGAAATGAAAACGAGGTATCCTCACCTTTTCGACATACCAGGTACGTACGTCAATTTCGAGGACGAAATTTCATAAGGAGGGGAGGTTGTAAAACCCCAAATTTTATGAATAAGATTTAATTTTCTTTATATATTATTTTGAAATAGTAAGGTGTTGATTTGATAAATGTGATAAGTTATTGGTGAAATGTGCAAAGTTTACAAAGTAAGTAAGTGGTTATAAAATATTCGTTGTGTCGGGAATATTCGTTTGGTCGAGTAATATTCTTTTTGTCGGAGAATATTCGTACGACGGCGCAGTCATTGGTGGACCCCACAACGGAATGAATGTCGAATATAGAAAGCGACAAAAGTAACTTTTTTATTAAAATAACGGCAAAACTATTACCGTTAGTACTGTTGAAATACCCGGTGATTAAAATACAGTAATACGCGGTGTTACACGATAGCACACGATATTGCACAGTATTTTAAATTATTGATTCTTATGTAGGAAGGCACTTATTCAATTATTGTTACAGTAATTACTGTTCAATATTTTATATTATTGATTCAATAATTGCATAATATTTTATTGGTTCAATATTTGCTACGTTAATATTTTATATCAATAAGTGTTACTTTGCTATTTTATATTATTGATTCAATAATTGTCATTGCACATTATTTCAAATTATCAAATCAATAATTCATAAAATTTGAATAATATTATTAGATAGCATTATTGACAGTGTCTAAGGAAGTTCTGTCTAGGAAAGGGGTTGATTAATTGCGCGCCAGTAAGGAGAAATCTTTATCGGAAGGCCCCCTCTTTCCTGGGAACGACCTAGTTGTCAATATTGTAGTTCTGTAATATTATTTGTGAATAATTAATTTTTGATATATATGATAAGAAAATATTTATTCAATGTGGATTTTATTGGAGAAATTTTTAACATGTGACATTTGTTGAAAGTTGGTATTTTATCTTGTCCGATAAAATAATTCATTCAAATATATTATTATAATATTACATTATAGTGGTATGATGTGATTATATAATAGTATGATTTTTATAATTTGAATGGTAACATTATTATAGTAAATTCATGGTATAAAAGTTAAACGAGGTGGAAGAGTGCAAATTAAATTTGAACACTTATGATGCAAGCAATGATGTCATCGGAGCGATGAGATAAGCAATGATGTCATAGATCGATGATGTAAGCAATGATGTCATAAATTATGACGAAAAGACTAATTTACCCTTACTCTGCCGAGCCTATAAATAGAAGCTCATTTCTTCATTATTTCTCACCAATTCACTAAAGCTATAGAGAGAGAAAGTATAGAGAGAATAAGAGAAAAAGAAGAAGAGTATTCTGCTATTACGCTAGTACAGTATTCAAATTTTAAGGTAAGGGATATTATTTCTTTCGTATTATGAATAGAGTTATTTTCTTTCAATACTCGTAAGGGTTGTTATTTCATTCTTTATTATTCTGTTGGAATAACCTATCAACGCGGACTACCGCATGCATGGTGAAATTCTGTTGTTATGCTATTTTTTATTATTCTGTGGGAATAACCTGTCTACGCGGACTACCGCATGCCTGGTGAATAACCCTTCGTATTCAGCTGTTATTAAATTATGGAAATAATCTGTTTGAGCGGACAACCGCCAGACGGATGAAAATCCAATTGCAGTTTCGTATAATGTTTCATTTCAGATTCCTAACTCTAAACTTACTACGGTAAGTATTATTTCTATAATTCCTAAAATGATCAGATATTACTTGAGTTTTACGCTTCATCTAATATTATTTCACTGAAATATTGGTCTGAACTTTCTTGTGAAATTTTTATCTTTTCATTTCGAGTTACTATTCACAAGTTACTATTCACGATAAAAAAAAAAAAAAAATTTCTTCCAAATCATCTTTGATTAGATCCAGGTTTTGATATTCATTCTTGAACTATGGATAAATTCTCTAATATTTGTCCTTTATCTCACTGGATCCGTTATTTGTATTATTTTTCATCATCCTCAGTTCTAAATGGTGATATAACTGAATATCTTTGGCTTGTAGTGCAAAGATAAATAATTACGTGATGAATATCTTTGGCCTGTAGTGCAAAGATGAATGATTACTTGGTGAATATATTTGGCCCGTAGTGCAAAGATAGACAGGTGTTGAGATGAACATGATCAACTGATGATACAAATGAATATCTTTGGCCCGTAGTACAAAGATAGATATTTGATTCGAGATGTATATTGATTAATGTTACAAGAATAAAATATTAATGATGGACTTTTAAATCAAAGAAGATAGTAGACATCATTCTCTACATAACTCTTCTAATGAATTGTTATTTTCGCTGCGAATATTAATCTAAAACTTGTTGTCCATAATATTTTATCTAATTTATTGAAGGCTAACGATAATTTATTTTTCATTATCTTAGTCATAATATTCTTTACTGGGCTAGTTGAGCTCACCCTTTTCTTCTATTGTTCTCTTCAGGAAATGAGAATATCGCGGGTACTAGTCGGAGAATGGAGTGATGGTCCGAGTTAGAGCTGTAAAAGTCATCACTATTTTTTTTATTTAAAATAGTGTGATAATAAATGTAATTAGGACTTAGTTTGAATGTTAATATTTTCTACATGTCTGTATTGACACTCATAGTTGTGTGGTCGTATTTTGCACGACCGTGTGATATGAAAAATTGTATTTGAATTTTGTTGAGTGTATTTGGCGACTCAAAATTGATTGAGTATTGAACTTATTTTGGGGGCGTTACAGTTTTCCTAATTTTAGTATATTAAATTATTTAGTTTTATACCATAACACTCCAATAAGATTATTAGTTTTAAGTAGATTTTTTTTGGTAGTTGAAGATTTTTATAAAATAAATTATGCACCTACCAACAAAAAAAAAAGTACTAGCATTTAAACAAATTAAGTTAAATAATTAAAAGGTTTGAATAGCCACATGACCGGCTGATCTTTTATTCCCCCATTGATATATATGTAGTTTTGAGTGTTCTTAGATGGTTTTATGATAATTTATAGATATTATTTTTTAAATCCATTTAACACATTGACATCTATGGTATTTGTGCTAAGTATAAAAATATAATAAAATTAGTGATGTACCATACAGCAAACCACTATGATATACTCCTTCCGTTCCAAAATAATTGCTCAGTTTTGACTTTTTTATGGTCAAATTGACTATTTTTTAAAACTATTTTTTGTACCATTTTTGCCAAAATATAGGTGAAGAGGTTATAACAAAAAAAGTATATACAATTTACTACTAATACCAATTTTTATAATGTTAAAAATATATTTATACATGCTTAATTATAAATTTTAAAAATAGTCAATTTGACTAAAAAAAGTCAAAACTGAGCAATTATTTTAGGACGGAAGAAATATCATATATGTAGAAATTTCCATTCTTTAATCAATAAGGTAGAGATGGACTTGGAGTAATAAATTGAAAACCACAACTCACTAAAAGATGCTTTCCTCAACCTGTGCAAGTGATTCATGAGTCATGTGACCTTCCTCAGTCCTCACTATGCATGTAATGCTGCAATAACTAACATATGTGATTGAAATATATATATATATATATATATATATATATATATATATATATATATATATATATATATCTTTACCGTCCGTTACATAACTTAAGGGCCGAGATTTAATAGAATAATTCGTTGTCCGATAGTTGAAGTAGCGAACACAATTAAAAAAAATCTGAACAAATATGCCCCCATATCAAGCCATTTACGCCTTTGAGAAAACCTCATCTGATAGTTCATAGCATGAATTCCTGCTAGCTTTCCTCTGTCACTGCTAGCTTTCCGAACTAGATCACTGCTAGCTTTCCTCTGTCAACTACTCCTGCAGTGATTTTCAAACCAGATCACTGCTAGCTTTCCTCTGTCAACTGCTCCTACTGCGATTTCGAGTGATTCTTTTGTGTGATTCAATATGAGTTTCGTAATTTGGGAAATCGTCATCCTCTGTGCGAATTCTAGCGAATCCTCTGTGCGATTTCGAGCGATTCGTCTGTAAAATCTACAAAACTTGCTGCGATTTCAATTTGGGTTTCGCAATTATTGAAATCGTCTTGTCAAATCGTCCGAAATCTGTAAAACCCTGCTGCGATTTCGATTAACCACTGTCAAAACCCTTCTGCGATTCCTATGTCAAATCGTCAAAACACTGTTGCGATTTTCAAATAGGGTTTCGCGCGATTTCAGTCGAATTGGGGCAAGGTCTGTGCACTCGTGTAATCGAATTGGAGCAAAAAACCTGTTGCGAATATCAAATTGGGTTTCCCAATTATCGAATTTGTGTTCTAAATCAACCTAATCAGCGTTTATTCGGTAAGTTTTTTATTCCAATTTTGATGTGGGTTTACCTCTAGTTGACCGAATTTTGATGTGAGTTTATAAATTACTTGTCTTGTTGGTGTCAATTAGCATGTATGTGGACTTTTGTTGATCAACCCCACCTTGCATGTTAGTATATCCAAATTAATATAGATTCGCATTTAGGGGTTGGCACAAAGGACCCGTTTTTAACGACAGACTAATAAGCTAAAGGTGATTTGTCAACCGACCAAACCGTTGGAGAACCGGTCTCTCTCTATATATATATATATATTCACCTTATTATATATATATATATATATATATATATACGATCCAGATCAGGAGTACTACGCTTAAGTAGCATTATTCCTTAAGTAGCACTACCTATATAATGCTTCCGGTTTTGGCTCCAATTTGAAAATCACTACATTTTCTTTTTCTCTCCAAAACAAAACAAACTCCAAATTTCTCTGTCCAAAACCCAAAATCGATCTTCAGACCAAATCGAGCTCTAAATTTCTCTCTCTCCAAAACAAAACAAGCTCCAAATTTCTCTCTCTCCAAAACTCAAAATCGATCTTCAGACCAAATCGGCATCTATTTCACCTATTGCAGTCCAAATCACGATTCACCAACAAATCGGCACTTGGCATCTCCTATTTCAGTCCAAATCGACTTCGACTCAGACCAAAACCTTGATTTCTACTTCGATTCAGTAAAGGTTTAACTATTTTCCTCCATTACAATTGTACTTCGATTCAGTAATAAAATGTATCAGATCAATTGAAAATGTATCAGAACGGTAATAAAATGTATCAGATCAATTAAAAATGTATCAGAACGGTAATAAAATGTATCAGATCAATTTGCTTGAATATATCAATATTGAATCAAATATATTAATATTATGTAATTTGATATATTGTTGAATCAAATATATCAATAGAGGATCAAATATATTTTTATAAAGTAATTTGAATAAAGAAGTCTGAGGAGAGAGAAAGCAATAAATTGAAAAACACGGAGGTTTTTAAGTGGTAGTGTTGTTTAAGCGAATATGGCTCTTTAAGATAGTAGTGCTCTTGAACAGGACCGTATATATCTTTTGACTTGAATTTATGCTAAGTTTGTTTGTAATTATTTTTTTTATTATTAATCAAAAAGTTATTATTTATGTATCTGAAAATTACATGATTATATCTAGCCAAACGCTCTTGGTGATCACCATACATCTCATCTGATACCGGTCACCAAACCTTTTCTTTCCAAAAACAAAGCCAACCAATTAATCAGGCAAAGGCAAAAGCTACCTAACACACCTCCGAATGAAGGAAAGGGCTCAGACAAGGGTTCACTTGTGGTCGGAGGTAACTATCCAAAATATTGCAGATTTGTGGGGGGAGCTAGCTAGTTGTTTGTGATGAGAAGACGAAAAATATGACAACTATACAAATATGACATACCTCTTGGTCTAGTTTTGACTGAAGAAACAGATTTAATAGAAGAGCATGTTGCACTAAGGAATGGGGAAGAAAGGTTTAAAATATCAATTAAACAATGAAATCTTGAATTGCAGAATTCTGAGATCAGTAGAGGAAAGAATTTTCAGTTTAATTTTTGAGAAACATGTATTTGTTTGTGAAAGTCTCGTGTCCATTCAATCTTATTAACGAAATGGTATAATTTCAAAAATTTAATTAGTTCAATGGGGTACTAAGTAAAACGTGTCAATTATAGTGGGGATTTCCTTAGTTTTGCCGGAAAGAATCTGAGTCAATTTGACGTCCGTCCAATCTTATTACCAGAATGGTGTAATTTTAAAATTTTAATTAGTTCACTGGGGTAAATTTAATTTTTAAAAATTTAATGGTATAATAAATAAAACATGTCAACTATAGTGAGATTTTCCTTAATTTTGTGGTATTAGATTATATCCAATTCTTGAGTAAGGGGAAGAAGAAGTAAGGAAGAAAAGGAAAAGAGAGAAGAAATATAATACTAATAGTAGTGAAAAGAAGATTAAAGCCAATTTAGAAGGAAAAAACAGAAGGGAAAGGTTTGTGTGCAATTATATTACATGAAATTGTACTATTTGTACTTATTTATATTAGTTTAATATTTATAAATGCTTTATGCTTTAAATTTTATGATGACAATCTTTTGATTTTTTTTATATTTTGTTGCTAACCAATCTTACGAGGGATTATATAATCTGAAAAAAAATCATCGCTATAAGGTCTAAAAATATCAGTTTCCATTAAATATTATTCCTCATTTTGAGGTATCAAATGGACATAGGAGTTAAAATACAATCCATAGATTGTCTTCTTAGAATTGATCAAGGGATAAAAACGTGACTAATAATTATAAATAAGTAAAAATAGTTTAATCTAATGCATCATTATAACAATAAACATAACCTTAGAGTAATTTGGGCCATTAAATTTTGATAGTCTTCTCCAAAATGACATTGATCTTCACTAGAGTGTTTTTGAGGGAGTTATGACCAAGCTTTTTCAAGCTAAGCCCAGGCCAAGCTTCGGGCCTAAGGCTTTGAATCCTTACTCAACCTCGTGAACCTTTTTCATTTTGTTATTTAATGATATACCCAGCCACTGCAAAGGCTCGATCTCTCCCTTTTGCCGAAGCCCCTTAGTTGACCAAGTATAAGCATAAGCATACAATGAGTCTAGACTGGCAAAATAGGCTCAAGTCCGCGGGCTGGACTTGCCCGCCCATCACGGGCTGGACTGGCCCGTCCATCACGGGCCGAATTTTGAGGTTCGCATGTTTAGTCCATCAAAATTTGGACAGTTTTGGCCCGGCTCGATCCAGCAATGGCTCGTTCCGTTTGGGTTAAGCCCAGAAATGTGTCAAAATATAAGCATAAATCAGTTCAGGCCCGCGGGCCGAACTTTGGGCTTTATTTTTTCAACTCATCAAAACTTAGGTCGTTTTGGCCTGGCCCGACGATGGTGCGACCCGTTTGGGCCAGCCCGGCCCGTTTGTCAAGTCTAAATGAGTCTCACTTTCATGTGAGAAGGAAACGTATGAAAATATCAAAAACACGCACGTGGGAGTATTGCAGCTTATTTAAGTGATTAATGACTCTTTATATAGTCTTAGAAATTCAATGGTAAATTTACAAATGTAAGAACTGGTAAATTTCATATAATCCAGTCATGTAGAACAACATAAAAAATGAAGTATAAGTTAGTATATTTTTACATGATCTACTATTTTTTTTTTACTTATCACATTACTTTTGCAGTTGTTGCAAAAACATTTTTAATCTTTAACAACACTTATTTGCTCCAACAATATAAATTATACTTGACATTATCACTAGCAAAAATTTACATGATTTCATATTTTAACATGTTCTTTACATTCCAACAGTTGAATTTATATATTAAAAGAGTAAAATATAATTTACTAACATGTGCTTTACACCATTTCGCACTTAGTCACCTAAAATATAAAAACTGCCAATTTACAACTTGTAACATAAAAAAAGTTGCAAGTTACCTCAATTTCATCCAAGTTAACCCAAAAATAACTGAATGAGGTGTACTAGAGAACTAGATAGCTAGTGCAAATTATTAAAATACCCTCAACTCTATGTTAAATTTAACAAGCATGCCATTCATCAATAACACCATACATACACATTAAACTCAAAGTTAAAATCCAAGCAAATTGCCAAATGTTCTCAACTTCCTCTCTTTTCCCTATTTTTGCCAAGTATATATCCAGTCAAGAAAAAAGAATTTGTGAAATTAAAGACAAGGGATTTTACCCAAGAGTTGTGGGTAAGGATTTAATTACCCTCTCAATAAAGAAGCTCCTTAAATAAAGTCCCTAAATGGACAAAAGTCAATCAAACAAGTTCCTTACTAGAAACAAGTTTAAAAATAAGACTTTAACCCATCCAAATTCTATCCATTCAATTGGGGCCTACTTAAATATATTTAGGTTAATTTTAAATTTTAAGCTTTCACAAATTGACAAGAATAAAAAAATTAAATAGGGTTCTTTTTGTGAATTAAAGAGAGTATTTCTTTCTTTTCATTTATTTATTTATTTGTGTTGATATTTGAAGAAGGTGTTTCAATCTTATGGCAACCATTATTCGAGTGTTTGCTTATGTCAAGTGTAATGACTTTCACAATTCTAATGAAAAGGGTAAATTTGTCTACAAAAAAGTAATTGTTTTTTTGCTCGGGGTAATTATGTCAATTATCAAATGCCATTAACGGCGTTAGCTTACATCAAGCATCAGGTGAGAGTGTGCAACTTTTTTTTTATATATAAATGGGCGGCTTTTATACTATAAGTGGTCAAGTTTAAAATGGTGCAAATCATAGGTGTTAAATTGCATTTTAATCTTATTAACAAATTCCAAGAAATTATCATTTAAACCTTATAAGATGGATCCAGTTACTATGAAATTAACTTCATGATAAGTTGGTCAATTAACCAATACAGTGCTGACACGCAAAGAGATCACCTCCCGCCTGAACGTCGAAACTGTATTGATAAATTGATCAAAATTAACTTTATGTTAACCACTCTATGATACCTAATTAAATTAGTCTCTGATATATCTTTCTGTTGCACTTATGTCATAAATAAGATTAACAAACCACACACACACACACACACATATATATATATGGGGTTGCATCCACAGCAACCGGTTGCAACCACTTTATTCCACTCTTTGTAGGAGCTTTTGACTCAATTTATCTTCTAAGTACAGTGGGCCTCATTATAATAATGATTCTCAAATCCCATATAAAGTGATTGCTCCCAGCAACCGGTTGTTGTGGATGCAACTCCTATATATATATATTAAAATTTATTATTTTACTAATATAATTTTTGTCCTTATAATATCAATCGTTTGAAACAGGTTTTTTTGTTTGGAACATTTAAGCGGACTTTCGGGTAACATAGTAGCTCATTTTCAGCATCTAATGCTGGCTGATCTGTACAAGATTTTGTTGTTTGGATCTGCCCACATCTTCCTTGATGTGACCCATTCCTTGATTTATAATATTGGTTTCTTAATAAATAAATAAAAATAGAAAAAAGCAATTCAACCTTTTATGGGGTAACTTTTTTTAATTATTATTATTATTATTATAGTTAAAAATGTCTGAACAATAATTATGTTGGCAGAGTAAAAATATATACTGGGACAATTTTATATTTGTTTGAGTGACATTTTAAACTTTTAACGACACTTGCTCGACACTATAGTTATTACTTTGACATTATCAGTAATCTTTTTTTGAGTACTAGTTTTAGGTAGTTGTTCAGCTATTAATTCTGATTAAGAAATATGAGATTTAGTGTTTAATCATAGCTTTTTAAAGTACTAGTATTTTGTTTGATAATTTTTTATTTTGCCAACCACGTTTCCCTTTTAATCTGTCTTTCACATTTGATTCTGATCCTAATATATATTTAACGATACAAATTTATTTTTTGCGACATTTTCAGTGACACAATTGTTTACAATAAATTTAATTTAATATTTTGCAACAAATTTTATTTTATCGATAAATGTAATATTTGGGTCGCTGAATGTGTATTGAAGAAAATTAAAAAATAAGTGTAGAGAATCTTAATTCAGTTCTCACCTTGTACTTCTCCGTTAAATACAAATAATTGCTTCAACTAATAATCAATACTAGTATTTAGTGACAGCCAAAGTAAATATATATTTTGAAATACTTTTACAAATTTTTTAAACATTTAATATTTTAAGTAAGATATATTACTCTTATAACATTATTTTTGATCTCGTAATATGTATAGCCTAAAATTACATCAAGAAACGGTTTACTTTTTTGCTTCGGATTATATGATTTTAGAATTTCTTAATATGTGCCGTTAGAGCACATGCTAAACACACAGTTTAAGGAAATATTTTTTTGAACTGTGTGCATATTCTATTGATTTATGCATTTGCACCAAATTCAAATAGAGACATAAAATAATTTTATATCTTTCCTTTTGTACATTAAAATAGAGAAATTGATAAATTCATAATAGAAAATAATATTTTCACATAAAAACCGACACTGTAGATTCTATAGCGACGGTGAAAATATCAAAAAGTGTTGTAAAAATATCAAATTCCAAAAAACAGTACGATAGTTTTTTCTTATAACGCGAATAGTATGGTAGTTTTTTTCTTATAACGCAAATGGTATTGTAGTTAAAATTATTTTTATTTTAAAAAATGAATATAGGGTATATAACAATTAATGTTTTACAATGTTTAGTAATTCTATAAAAAATTAAAAATAAAGGATCTTAACAATAAAGTTTATACTGAATTTATAAAAGAAGAGTTTAAATTCTTTACTTCACAATCCGAAAGACCACTAATAATGCCAAAATAATAATTATGTTATCATAATATTAACTGTAATTAAAAGTTCAAAGTGTCGTTAAAATAAATATAAAAGTATCGCTAAATGCTAAATGTATATTTACTTTGACATCATAAAAATTACTGACATTATCTAGTGCTTTACGAAATTGGGTTAATTACAAAAGATACACGGCCCAATTGGTTCTCAAAGGTGTATATTAATTTGGTTTAATTACAAAACTATCCCTCAAACTTTTATAAAATTTTATTTTTAGCTTCAAAGTATTAATTTTTTCAATTGTATTCCTTCAAATTTATTTTTTTTATAAAATTGTTCCCTTTTAGCATATTGGTGAAATTATAGGTCAGAATTCTTAACATACATGTCCGAAATCATTGATAATTAAGCTAGTTACTTTTCATATAATGTCTATATTATTATATTCATACATTTGGAATGAGTCAAAATGCGTATTCAACTATATAAAACACAAGTTTTGACCTATAATTTCACTTAATATGTTTAAAGGGGATAATTTTGTGAAATATTTAAACTTTGAGGAACACTATTGAAAAATTTGGTACTGTGGGGCTAAAAGTGGAATTTTGTAAAACTTTGGGAGAAACTTTTGCAGATAACCCTATAAATTTTTACTTAAACAAAATGTGACTTCTCATGTAGATAATTGTGTTATTTTGTGTCGTATAAATATGTAATAAGAAAAATTGAATAAAAAATATATGGAGGGATCCTAATTTCAGCATTTATGAAAAAAATAAAGCTTCCTACTTGAGCTTCTAGTTCTTCAATGGACTGCAATCATTAGCCCATCTCCTCATCCAGTACTTGAACCCTTTTTTTTTTTACATTACATGTCTTCCACTATTTTCACATTCTTGTTTCTCATTTCACATTCCCTATGTAACAAAAACGTACAAACACACACACACACATGCAACCTAAAGTGATCTCAAGGAGATGAAAAGCATAAATTTTCCTTGGAAAATCCAAAAGGAAAGAAATGCAAATATATGATCAGATTCCAATATTTTTCTCTTTTTCTTTACTTTCTTTGCCTTTTTGGTGACCAACCATTTGTGATTATCATGTTTCTTGATTTCATTTCCCAATGCTACAAGGATCCATGATATATATATATATATATATATATATATATATATATATATATAGTCCGGATCTTAAGTTCACCCAACTCATTCTCTTTTAGAGACGAACCGGACGACGGTTTAATCCGTCGCTATATATACAACCGTCGTCTTAGGTTTTAGCGACGGACAACATATAGCGACAGATAACATATAGACGACGGTTGTATATATAGCGACGGACCAAATCGTCGCCCGGTACGTTGCTAAAAGGGAGTGAGTTGGGTGAGCTTTTAGTTGGATGAGCCTAAGATCCTTATCGTATATATATATATATATATATATATATACACGGTCCGGATCTTAAGCTCACCCCCCTTTAACAACGAATCGGACGACGGTTTGATCCGTCGCTATATATACAACCGTCGTCTTAGCTTTTAGCGAAGGACAACATATAGACGGCGGTTGAATATATAGCGACGGACGAACCGTCGTCCAATCCGTCGCTAAAGGGGGTGAGCCTAAGGTTCTTATCGTGTATATATATACGGTTCGGATTATAAGCTTTCTCTTTATCTAACATACTTTGCTTACCCCCTTTAGCGACGGACCGGGCGACGGTTCGGTCTGTCGCTATATATACAATCGTCGCTATAATTTTTAGCGACGAACAACATATAGCGACGTACAACATATAGCGACGGTTGTATATATAGCGACGGACCGAACCGTCGTCCGATCCGTCGATCGATCCGTCGCTAAAGGGGGTAAGTAATATATGTTGGATAAAGAGTAAACTTAATATCCAGACTATATATATATATATATATATTTGTACTTAAAAGGGAATGATGATTAATTGATACTTGAGATGCTTTTTGAATAAATAATAAAAACAAAATTGAAATTGTTGTACAAGATTGTGCATGCACAATGGTACAATGTTTGATCCCCCACTAAGTTTTTTTTTGTCTTTGTTTCATGTATGTACATTTTTTTTCTTGGCCCTCCACTAAATTTATATATTATTTAATAAATAATTAATTCTATACTAATTGTAAGATAGTATTTTTACACCATCCAACTGTAATATGACAACTTTGTATATTTAGGCTATGTTTGTTTGTAATAATTATAATTTTAGGATTATAATCTATGTGATTATAATTATAAAATAATTAATCTTAGGATTATAATTCCGAGATTATAATTATAATTCAAAAATTATTAAGCCATTTTATAATACCTAGACTAATAGTCTCAAGTCTAAATTTGAAAACAAACAAGACAATTTGGATTAATATTCATATCCCAAACATAATTCTTGCAAATAAACATAGTTTTAGAAAAAATCAAGTAGTTTTGATTATTTTTTAAAAAAAAACAGACTATGCAATATTATTTATCATGCTAAAATCTATTTAATTATTTTAAAATAATCAAAACTCCTTGTTTTTCTTTTAAAATGTAAAGCTATCATGTAAATACTAATTTACTGGTAATCCTTATAAAATTTACCCTAGTTATGAGAATGAATTTATCCGCTTCATATAAATTATGATAAATATTTTGTTTCTATTTTCTGATTATTGAATTCATGATAAAAATAAGAGAAAATTACTCTAATATATAGTGGTTAAAATTATATTATTTTTTTATATTTTTTATTGATTAAATATATTATACCAAAGCCCCGCTAGACCTAAATCTTTGATCCGTTCCTAAGTGTATCTCTATTAGTTGTTTCTCTAACCAATTATTATATCCTTTATATCTACATCTTCGAAATTCGTCCAAAAAAAAAATCACATCACTGGACCAATCAGGTTTGTTTCCAACTTTTTGTGTTTCTCTCTAATTTTAATTTATGTTAATTTTGAATTTAATTTTTTTAGATTAATTTATAAAAATAATAAAATCTTATATTTTAAAACACAAGAGTAAATTAATGTTTAAACTTTCGGGAATCTTTGAAACATCAACATAGCCATCACACATAAAAGTTCACGCGTTTTCGCCGGCGCAAACTATATTTGTGGGCTAAAAAGATAAAATAATGCTAATATCACATAATTCTCATATACATACTCCAGGTCTCGCATGTCAGGCGGAAATCCACAGTATATGTGTGTGTATGTGAAAGTTATTTGATAATTTTTATGTGATAATAGCATTGCTCAAAAAGATAATAAGATAATAAAAGCTTACATGTCTTGTGGTTCAAAGACTCCGAACAAATGAACAATTGAAATTTTTATTTTATTTTATTACATCAATTTTTATAAGATTAATTCAGATGAGCAGTTTCAATGTCAAACTTAAATTAATTTCTACAGTCTTATAAGATTAATTTTTACACAGTCTTATATATAAAGTTTACATATTTTAAGTATAATTTGTTTCATAAAAATATTAATTTAGTAATATGATAAGATACTAAAAATTCTGAATTTTTTTTTCTGGTGGGAGAAGAAAGCCTTGGATCTTAATTCTTATGTGTAAATAATTTTTCACACTTATTTTCTAATTATTATTAATATTATTACTATCATAATAATTAAACAAATAAAAGTTGTCTTCAATTGAGTAACGCTACTAATCAAATAAAGTTAAACAACTAGATGTTTAGTTATTTATCAAGTGAGGGTAATTTGGACATAAAAATTAAATCCTATAATTAGTTTACTGCACAAATGGTTGGCTTAATTAAAAGTGGGATCCACTTGTGAAAATATCAAATTAACTTGTTGAAATATCAATTCCCTTCTTTAATTCAAATCCGGTTACCATGTAGTTAACTTAATGGTAAGTTAATTAATTGACCAATACAGTGCAAACACGTATAAAGAAATCACCTCCCGACCTGCGTGTCGACACTGTATTGGTCAACTTATAAAAATTAACTTTATGTTAACCGATCTTTTATTCTCAATGTTTAAAAATAATATGCTACTAGCTCTTTAGTTTAATTAGAATAATTACCGATATATTAGGATATAAACCCTAATTCACCTTCAAATGTAAATACAAATAATATATTTTGAATTTAAATCCAAACTATAACACAGATATTGTTTCATCCAAATAAATTCATTTTAAGACACCGACACGTACAAATTCGAACTCCTTTTTGGACACATTTTACTCCAAAGTAATTCGACTTTTTAAAACCATTGTACAAGTGACAATTGACTTATAATCCACACTATTAGAAATAAGTAAAATACACCGACTTATTCTCTAGGTAATTATAATAATATTTATCTCTCTTTTAATTTTTTAAGCAGCAAGTTTTTAGAGGTGACCAAATAGATAAAATTACATATTTACTTTTGTATATAATTCATGCATAATATATTTAATTATTTGTAATGACAAAATTATTCTATTTTAATACAATATATTTTTGTTTGTAATTAAGATCATCTCATTTAGATTGTTTGTAACTTATAAAAAAAATAATTTAGTTTAATGAACATATATTTAATTATCTGAGTAAATGATATAGATATTAAGTATTTTGTTAAATTATTAATAGAGATGTTGCAATTAGTGTGAATTGGGTGTATGTTGATATGTAGTTTAGTTTATGGTGTTTAACAAAAAAAAGTATTATTTAATTTTTTGTTACGTATTATGATTTTTATATGTTATATTTATCTTGAGTATATGTCAAAATTTGAGATATTTATGATTTTGATTATATTTTTAGTGTATAGTTGGTGTTATTTTTACGGTAATGTTGAATAAAAGAAAATGTAATAATATTTATTACTACCTTTATCTTGTAATTTTTTTTTTAATAATTTTTCTTTTTGAGTAACAACATTTGTCATTTTTACTTTAAATAGTTATGCCTAAATGTGACTTATATTTAGTTTAATATTTGACAAAATATAATTAACATAAATTTTAGTACCTTTTTGTATGAATAATATGATTCGTTATGTAACAAGATTTGTCCAAATTTATTTTATATAAATTTAAATATCTGTAAAAAATAATTTATTTTATTTTATTGTTAATTTGTAATTGTTATATGGGTAATTAGAAAAATATTTTTTATTACTTGAAATTAGATGAATGGTAACTGTTATTATGATTAATGTCAATATATTTTACTTTTAAAAAAATATATAACAATTTCACACGTGTCCTTCGCTTGTTACGCGTATCTTAACATGAGTAATTGGTCTTGGGCTGTGTTTGTTTAGGTCTGAACAGCTCTTAATAGAGGTGCCTCTGACCGAATCAGAAGCAAAACTTGTTTGATAAAAAAATTTCCCCTCTTAACGCCTCTTAATCGGTTAGACACAAATCTAATTCTAAACCATTTAAAGGCATGTCTGAGCGAGTTTATATTAATTTTGGACAAAAATAACCATTGTAACCATATTGATCTCTGGCGTTGCTGCACTTCACTTCGCCGCACTTCTCCTTCGATGTTGCTATTCTTCTCCTTCGCTGTTGCTGTTCTTCTCGTTCGTTGTTGTTCTTCTTCTTTTGCCGAAACTAATTTTTGGTGGGACAGAGGGAGTGACAGAATACAACATAGCTAAGGGTGCTTCCTGTCGGAAATCGACGATGGCGACCAGCGAAAACCCCCGCTCCGCCGCCTCCAATGCTACCGCCACTGCCACCTCAGATCGTTTTTCGGCACGGATTCGATATTTGGTGGTGGAACGAATTCGTTAATGGCTAAGGCTTGTGGTGTAATTGAAGAGAAGAGCAAGGCAGCTAAAGTGGCATGTGATGGTAAATCTTTAAGGATATAAGAATAACTGGGTTTATTGAGAATTGATTGGGCTATCAGAAACTTTTTTCTGGACAGAGAAGGCAAAGATCTGGTTGTTTTGAGAGTTGGAGGAGAAAGTAAAATCTGAGAACCAAAGAATTTTGAGAAGATTGAGGGATTGGTGGTGGAAGCAGGGGGCGGGGGACGGGGAGGAGGACCGGCAGGGATGGGGGAGGGGAGGGGAGGGGGCGGCGGGGATGGGGGTAGATGAAGAAGAAAGAGTTTTATTTTTTTATTTTATTTTATAGTTTTGTTTAGAAGGTTAAAATGATAAAATACTTTTATTCAGATATTTTTAAAAAAGTAATCATCAAATAATATTTTTTCATTCAGATACAATTCTATTCAGATACTCTATATTATTCAGATATCTAAACTATTCAGATCTTAACAATTAATTTTATCAAACACCTCCTTACAAAAGAAACCTTCTCCGTACAATGAATTAAATGGCTGATGTCACAAGTCATGTGCCAAAACATACGATCCTTCCGTAAACAGTACCCTATACTATCGGAATTATAATATCGCATTATAATATTTTGTTGAATATAATATTAAATATTTTTTTATATTAAGTTCTTTTATAGTCTCAAAATTAATAATTCTAAATTTAAATTTAAAAATAAATAAAACACTTGAAATTAATAGTCATATCTCAAGTATAATTTTTACAAATAAAGATAACCTATAAGTAATAAATCTTGATTACGATCAAGTCTTATGTGGGGTTTAGTTCGTGAAATTAAAATTTGATGTAATCCAATAATTTATGTAATACTATAATAGAGAGTAGTAATTTAATAATAATAATATGTTATTATCATTTGTTTGTTTGGTTGGTTGATTCGTGGTATTTATGTAATAATTGTAATATTATTACATTATATTTAAAATTATGTTTGGTTCACTAAATTATGACCGTATGTAATGAATAAAGTAAATTATAAGTTAAAATATCAAATCAGTTATAATTATTACTATTTGAAAATTGATATTTTCACATGATTTTTTAAAATTTTCACATGAAAATCATCGTTATAGATCCTATAGTGACGATTTTTACCGTCGCTATATTTCTATAGTGACACTTTTAATGTAAAATAAAAATTATGTGAAAATATCAATTTCTTACTATTTTGTCTTTTATGATCTATTACATTATGGGCATAATGAACCAAAAAATCAATTAAAGAATGTAATGAAAGGCTTAAAACTTGATATAAAAGCAGTACACCATAATGAGGTAATACATATAACATGTGAACCAAATGCAATAAATATCACATCAATATAATAACCTATTATAATACAAAATTATTATTATAATTTAACGCAAGCCAAACACCACCTTATTTCTCAAAGCTCCATCCTTCATAATTAACATTACATATATTTGTGATCTTACGCTAGGATTTCTTGGGCAGCACCTTGTGGTTAAGAATCACTATTACCCTTTTGTAGAGGTTCCAACGTCCAAATTTTAGTCATGATAAAAAGTATATGTACCTCACCGAATTATAAGATTAATATTATTTTTTTAAAAATTAATTTTAAATATTTTTAAATTTAAAATTAACAAGATTTATTTAAATTTTAAAAATAATTAATAATAATTTTAGATAATTTATGATATATATAATTGAATTGATATTAAATAAATAAATTCATGTCAATTCTAAGTTTAAAATTCTTGAAAATTGACTTTTAATTAATGTTAATCTTATAATTCAGAACCGAAAGAGTAGTTCGAAATCATGAACAACAGATTAGCTTTAACACAAAACTTATTATATACAAAAACGAATGAAAAGGGCAAGAGACCTCTTCAAAACATAATATTGAGAATGTTCATTCAATGAGCAATTTCATATGAGAACTCAGATTCGATCTGAATGTTTAAAATTTTGAATAAGTTCGGTAACGAATCACTAAATCTTGGTAACTCGGATACAATTATGCTTGATCTTCACTCATAAATTCATTATTCGATCTCTTAAAATATGTGAAAAAAATAGTAGGTAATTTTTTCGTCATAACTTTATTTTTTTGGTCAAAAAAGAATCACGGCAAGCTTTTTCCCAATATCTATTTAAAGCCCTACACCCAACCATTTAAATTTCTATCAATAGTCACTTAGTCGGCAACCTCCTAATCCAAAAATACACCAAAATACTAAAGTCTAAAACACATGACCCTACATTTACTACCCCATGTTTCCCACCTCTCCGCATTGTTTGCTCTCAACACTCTCTACTACTACATTTTCTTCAGACACAAGCGACCCCTAGACATCCTACCCACTTTCCCATTATTCATACACTATATATATATATATTAGTGAAAAATATATATACACAGCTATGTAGTACACAGTCGGCAATGACAGACGGTTTTTTGAGTTATAACGACTATTTCACCAGTTGCCATATTTATTCTGGGCTATGGCGACGAGTAAACCGTCGCCATATCCCCAAAAATCCGTCGCCATAACCCAATTGTATAATACACAACTGTGTATATATATATATATACGGTCCAGATTTTAAACTCACCCTTTATTCAACATACCTTGCTCACCCCTCTTTAGCGACGGTTCGGTCCGTCGCTATATATACAATCGTCGTCTATATGTTGTCCGTCGCTAAAAGTTAAGACGACGATTGTATATATAGCGACGGACCGAACCGTCGTTAAAGGGAATGAGCAAAGTATGTTAGATAAAGGATGAGATTAAGATCAAGATTATATATATATATATATATATATATATATATATGAGATTAATTCATAGTCACAATAAATATCAAACAATATTTTATACTAGTCTCATACATATTGTATGTTGGATTAATCGTGAATTAAAATAAGTCGATATATAATATGTCAAACGTTGACTATAAACTAAACATGACTACACGTCAAATATCATATATATATATATATATATATATATATATATATATATATATACAGACGCTATACCATTTGTGTTACGCATCATATTTTCTATATATTTTCAACCCTTTAACCCCCCCCCCCCCCCCCAACCCCAACCCCAACCCCACTTTTCTCTCTCTCTTTCATTGGGAGACATATTCTTGTTTACTTTCTTTTCAGAAAAGAAAAGTTTGTAGGTAGCTTATGAGATGAGTACTAAGAGACCTCTACGGCTACTTGTTATATGGTTGGTTTTCTTCTTATTCATGTTTTTGGTAGGTGAAGCAAATGGCTCAAGACACACACTATTTTTCAAGGTGAAGCCCCCCAATGAGGTTCGGGATTTACCGGCTACTTTTGCTGGGTTTTTGCCGAAAGGAATGCCGATTCCGCCGTCCGGTCCTTCACGTAGGCACAATGCCGTGGGCTTGAAAAGTTGGCTGAAGAAATCTCCATGAAGAAAGACGACTGATGTAAAAACAATGAGGATTAATTAGTAAAGGGTATTTTTGTACATAAATTGGGTGAGTATTCTTAACCAGATTTTATCAAGTCAAGAATTGTCTCATTTCCTGTCACAATTTCATGTATTAATTATTTTTTACCACTTTTTCTTTTTCTTTTTGTTGAGAATGTATTATTACCGATACTTATCTATTTATCTTTTATTTACCAACTTCGTAATTGAATATAAATATATACTTGAAGAGCAACTGATGGGGTGGAATTAAAATGAAGTATTTAGCTGTTTAACATTTGGGTGGAAGTTATGGGATATATATATATATATATTTTGTCTAGCTTGTTACTCCCTCCGTCCCAAAATAACTGCTCAGTTTTGACTTTTTTTTAGTCAAATTGACTATTTTTAAAATTAATAGTTAAGCATGTATAAATATATTTTTAACATTATAAAAATTGGTATTAGTAGTAAATTGTATATACTTTTTTTTGTTATAACATCTGCACCTATATTCTGGCAAAAATGGTACAAAAAAATAGTTTTAAAAAATAGTCAATTTGACTTTAAAAAGTCAAAACTAAGCAGTTATTTTGGGACGGAGGAAGTAATTGTTATAAAATAATTTATAAATAGAAATAATGATACATGCATTCATATTTTATATATTCACAAACCCAAGTCAGCAGGTATTTTTCTGAATTATACATTGTTAGCGTTTAATTTGACATTCGATATATCCCCAATTAAGAGTTCTGTTTTTTTTCTTCTTCTTTTTGTAATATATTAATTATTACTCTCTAATTCTTTCATTATTGAGGTTTTGGTTGTCTTTTTTCTTTATATTTTCTTCTCCCCTTAAGAAATTCAACAAGGCTTTTTTAGCTCCCTCCATTCTAAAAGCCCATTTCCAAATATTGAGCAAAAGGTAACATGATATTCCAATTTTACCCATATTAAAAAGTGCTTAAACCCCATATGTCATTTAATAGTAACTTTTTAAACACATTTTCAAATGTAGGGTCGGTTGTGTATATATATATATATATCGGATCTTAAGTTTATTTTTTTTTCAACATATTTTGTTTAACCTCTTTTAGCGACGGATCGAGCGACGGTTCGGTCCGTCGCTATATATACAATCGTCGTCTTAGCTTTTAACGACGGACAACATATAGACGACGATTGTATATATAGCGACGGACCGAACCATCACTCGGTCCGTCGCTAAAGATGGTAAGCAAAGTATGTTGAATAAAGAGTAAATTTAATATCCGGACCGTATATATATATATATATATATATATATATATATATATATTACAACTTACTTCAATTTGAGTTAAAACGTTGGAAGAGAATTTTGTAAATTTTTATAAACTATACATAAATTTTAAAAATGGAACTTTGATTTTGAGATGAATATATATTCCACCTAGCATGTGTGCAGCTGATCACTTGGGACGTGGCCTTTTGGCAACAATAATGTTTTTGATGTTTGGAACATTGTGCACACCATGCCATGTTATGTAAAAAATAATGTTACTATCACATAAAGTGGGTAATATAAACATCACATAATGATAATGTGGCCGTATGTGATTTATTGTTGAGTTAAGTGGGTCATATCAACAACAAATCACATACTGTCACGTCAACAATATGTGATGTTTATGTTATCATTTTATGTGATAGTAGCATTATTGTTATGTAAAAGAGTTGAAAGAGTACTAAAAAGAGAGTGATTTTGATTCTTACAATCTGGAAAACTATTGTAGACATGGTGGTGATATCATATTATTTTTGTCAATAAGATAGATTGTATATAGTTTATATAATATTGATCCCCTAATTCGTACGTATAACAGCTATAGTACAAAACGTGTGCAATCATATATATATATGCCCATGCTTCTAATATTTTTACAGCTATTGACGTTGATAATGTGTAGCCTCGCGATACCAAATTTACCCATTTTGGAAGAGAAAAAAAGGCGCGAAAACTTTCTTAATTTGGGCTTTTTAATTTATTTAATCATTGATAATCCCAAAGCAATAATTGTCTTGATATAGCAATAAGTATTACTGAAAGTTCAAAATATTGTTAAAATAAGTGTGGAAATGTTGCAAAATTCATATTTGCTTTTGTAATATTGAAGGATTAATTACATGTATGATATTATTTGTTTACACAAAAAACGAGAATTAAATGATACTTCTTGAAGCGTGTTAACTTTCGGTGCAGAAGAATCTCGTACTATACAACTCAGCGGCGTCTCCGACCTTCGGTGTGAGATGAGAACATAGCTCAATTCCACAGTTCAAAGGAACTAGGAATTCACTCAGTATTTGGGAACTCTCTGTATTTGCAGTAATGCTATTTTTTTCTCTCTGTTGGAAATTTGGAAATTGATCTGTTGATAATTACAGGGACATGGGTTTAATGTGTTAAGTGGTTAAATTACTTCCCTATTTTCTCTCCAACTCCCGGTCAAAATAATGTTTAAAATTAAACGTGTACCGACTTGGTCAATTGGATAAACTGACTAACAACTAAATGGGTCCATGGGTGCCCCATATTTAGATATCCAAAATCTAACATCTCTCACTCGCCTATGGCGGGGATGACGTAATCATCACATTTGCCAAAAATAACTCAAATCAAAAACTCGTAAATCTTTAGTTGTCGGACCGTGCGACCGCTGAGTTCACCTGCAATCCGGGAGCTCTATATCAAATTCGTTAGGGCTAATATAGAGACATATACCCTTCTAAAGAAAACAATGTGGCACGCCAAACTCAATTAGTTCACGTAGAGGCTATAATCCATAAACTCGGAGTATCCTAGACACATTTGAATTTTCACTAGGTTAAGTATCTCTAATCCCCCATAGAGCCGTATGTAACCACCTTTGGGCACAAGTCCATTTCGTATCTCACTTATTATTATATCTCTATCGAAACGTTATAGTTGTCGGCAATAACTGCAAAAAGATGTGAAATCAAATTTTCTTCTCTTTTCCCTAATACTACTCAGATATGAATCAACTGTTTTCCCAGAATTTGATGAGGACATGACTAGCTTGGACTCAAAAGGAGGTCGTGGATCAAATTCGATGCAAGTTCCAGTTGGACCCGTGACGAAAGGTCGAGCAAAACGTTTCAATGAAGGACTTATTGGGTTGGTGCAAGCAATGTGGAATGAGAATGGCGTGACAACTTGGTCCAGAGAGGTTGAAATTGTGCCCAAGTTCATAAACATGGTCCAAGGTTGCGTTTCAAATCAATCTGATGCAAGCCAGGAAAGTTAAATTCAAAGTTGGAAAAACAGTGAATTCGCCCCGACGGATTCCCAGGCTTAATGAATTAGCCCCGGCGAATTCCTCTCTGTCCGGATCCACCCCAGCGAACTCGGAATGCGCCCCGGCCCATTACTTTGCCTGAATTTGCCCCGACGAATTCCCAGGCCAAACGAATCCGCCCCGACGGATTGACTCAGATTTGGTTGGCTCGTTTTTCGAGGCAGACACATTTTAGTTTATTTTGGTTGTGGATTTGTTTCCTAAACTTAGTATTTTCCATATATTATCAAATTTCTATTGTAACTAGGATACTAGGATGCTTTAGATTAGATTTTAATTCCAAATCAATTACAATTCCTTATTGGGATTCTAGGGTTTCAATTACTATTATTAAAGACTTGTTGATGTAATTCACAATAACATTCAATATAATTCAGATTTATTAAATTCTTGTTAGATTATTCTTTACTTTTGGATTTTTGAAGAATTCCTAAGTTATTTTCTTAGTTCTTATTTGAGATTTAATTTGACTTATCATACAACATTACATAATTGTGTGTGGCGTTTATTATCGCATTAATCGTCGATTGTACCGAGATTATCGTTTCAATATAAGCGAGGGGTTAAGGCGTCGTTGGTTTCCATTCAACACATAATTCTGAACGCGAGCAATTGTACCAAGATTACCGTCTACATATAGACGAGGGGTTAAGGTGTTGCAAGCAATTCACCCAACAACTTTGTTAGAAACGATCTGGGCGACGACCACCTCACGCAAGCGTGTCGTGGAGTCCATCATTTGGTATCAAAGCTAAGTTTTCTAGCGAGTTACTTATCTTTAATTTTCTGTTTGAAAATATTGTGAAAAAAATATATAGAAAAAATTCTTCCAGTTATTTCGATTGCATGCTATCATTGGGCTTCATACCTTCTATATTTTGTTCGTGATAAGTTATTTTTGAATTGATTAGTAAAATCGAGAATTTTGCTATGTGAATTCGAAAAGAACCTATTAGGAAGAATATTTAGATGTAAAAGACTTAGTAGTGAGATTAATTGAGGGTAAAAGCTAATTTTGAGTGCATACACGAGTGAAACATTGATTCGAGCAAAACACGTAAAAGAGTGGTGAGGAAACTGTTTTCTACTAACCTTTGTTTTGCAGGAAATATGTCTAGCTCCAAAGATAAAGGCAATTTTGAATATCAATCCTCCACAACGTTTGATATGAAGTTTATGTTGGAAGCCATGAATAAGGAATTGAATAGAAGATGGGAGATGATGAATGAACGTTTTGATCAGATTAGTGAGACCCGAGGAGAATCATCTCAAATTCCTCATAGAGCACATAAAAAGGGGAGGACACAACAACGAAAATCTAAAACTGAGGAAACTTATTTTGAAGGTGGATTCAGTGAAGAGGAAGATCGTGAATCTGATTTCTTACATCGAATGCAAAGAAGTGCTAAAGACGAGGAGGTCGGAATAGGGTGGACAACAGCTTGGATAGCCTTAAAATGAAAATTTCAACTTCCAAGGTAGGAGTGATATTAAGGCTTATATAGAGTGGGAGCAGAAGATGGATTAGGTATTTGACTGCCACAACTACTTAGATCTCAAGAAAGTCAGAATAGTCGTTACGAAATTCTCAGATAATACAGTTACTTGGTGAGATTAGTTGATGACTAGCCGAAGGAGATGCATTGAACATCCAATTGAGACATGGGCAGAGATGAAGTCAATTATGAAGAAGAGATTTTTACCGAGTCACTACCACCGAGACTTCCTTCGGAGTTTACAGAGTTTGAAACAAGGAAGTGGATGAGGATAGTGAGGCAACAATGACTCAATTTTCAGCATGGCTAAATTGGGATATAACTAATTTGGTAGAACGACAACATTATGTGAATTTGGGGGATATGATCCACGCGCTGCCTTCAATTCCCTACTTTTATTTTTCGATGCAACTTGCACAGTTCTGATCGACTTGGTTTGCTGATTCTTATGGTGTGCTCAACCACCATTTTGGGAGCTACCATAAAGAAGGTGTAAAGCTTGTATGTCTGTCCGAGAGTGAGACTAGCATTTCACCTTCAACCTCCAACAACCAAAATTTTAAAAAAATCAAGTTCGTGACCCTAACTTCGGCAAGCCATATCTCACTCAATTTTGATTCGAATCATGTATATAATATATCTTTGGAAAGCTTACGAGATGTACTACGCTTACATGCCAATATTACATGAAACAGACAACTTTGCAGAAAGTGATGGCAGGTTAAAATATACAGTTTCTCAACTAGGGTTCAAAATTATTTTCAACATACAAATCCGATTGAACCCAAATTATTCAGATCATATACACTATATGTAGGCTACAACATACTGTAATTTTAGCCCCTAACAGTAAGTGTAGTACAAGTTGCCATAGATGATGTTTTTCAAGCTTTTAAACATACATTCGTGACATTGTGTAAACAATTCATGCATGGCATACATATGATCGTAAAACACATGCTTTGATACCAATAAAGGATTAATTACATGCATGTTATTACTTGTTTACACAAAAAATGAGAACCAAATGACATACATCTTGAAGCGCGTTAACCTTTGGTGCGAAAAAATCTCGTACTTTACAACTCAGCGGTGTCTCTGACCTACAATCGATGTGAGATGAGAACTGAGATCAATTTAACAGTTCAAAGGAACTAGGAATTCACTCAATATTTGGGAGCTCTTTGTAATGACAGTATGCTATTTTTTATCTATCCGTTGGAACTCTGAAAGCTGATCTGCTGATAATTACAATGACGTGTGTTTTAATGGATTAAGTGGTTAAACCACTTCCCTATTTTCTCTGATCCAACTCTCAATCAAAATAATATTTAAAATTAAATGTGCATTGACTTGATCAATTGAATAAACTGGCTAATAACCAAATAAGTCGAACCCTCCATGGGCGCTAATGGATACCCAAAATCCAACAAATATAAATATTACTTTAAAATTATTAACAGCCTTTTATATAACCAAAAAAAGTTACAAAAGTATTGTAGGATGGTAATAAGGATTAGATGTCTAAATGTTAGGATGACATATAAGTGAAATATTTAGCAAATGACAAAAGTTTTATGTGAGATGGGGAGTTATGTTGAAGGTATCCAAACCACACTTAAAAGTAGAACATTTTTCATTTTGGCTATGTTAAGGTAACTCACTGGAATTGTAGCGAAAGCGAGTGATCAATTCATAACTGGCCGGGATGAAACTTGACTGATGTTGAATAATCAACTGATGAGTTGTGGGCTAACTTATAACGTTAATATCATTTTTGATCTCAAAATATACACCGAGTTACAATTGAGACCACGAAATTTAGATTGTCTATCCAAAGTAAATTTAAATAAGCATGATGGGACCTCAAATAGTAATCCGGTCAATTTAGTCATTATAATATGAACGGGTGAGCAGTATTTGAGTTATATTTAAGGGGAGTGGTTAGCACGAATTGAACTTCGTGGTAAGTTCACTTCGTGACCAATACAGTGTTGACACGCAGGCGAAGAGACCATCCTTTCACCTGTGTGTCAGCACTGGGTATGAAGTAGATCCATATTTAAGTATTTTTTATGCAATTTGCAACTGTATAATATACAATCAAACTCTATTTATTTACTCACGTGACTAAATCTCGTGACCATTCCGACTATTTTTTTTCTCATAGTCAATACTGGTTACTTGTTGGTACTTGGAGTGGGGATCGGGAGGATTAAAATTTTATGATCCTACTTATAAATGAGTATATACTTTGGAATCAAACATACCAACCTTTAAGAACTGGATGCCTAAATGGCCCCAAGTTCAAATTATGGCACCAAATTCATGAGACTGACCAGAGATAGATGGATGGTCCCTTTTCTAACCACCACTTGATCATCTCTAACTGGCGAAAATTTATAAGAACAAACACAAAGGTCAGAAGGTTGTTAAAAAATTGGAATTTTGTTTCTTCGAGGAGGGAAATGAATGTAGGTTCGCAAGTCAACATGATATATAATTGAGAAATTTTCTACTTAGTTGGTTGCCAATTGACTTGACAAAAATTTCGATTTCATTACAGCTACCAAGGTATACATTTTTTAGGGCAAAATTTTATGAGAAAAATATTTGTAGGTTGTTTTGAAATTGTTTTTGGAGAGTCACCAAACACTATAAAGAGTTTAATAATCCCTCCGTCTCAAAATAACTGTTCAGTTTTGACTTTTTTTAGTCAAATTGACTATTTTTAAAATTAATAATTAAGCATGTATAAATATATTTTTAACATTATAAAATTTAGTAATAGTAGTAAATTATATATACTTTTTTTTGTTATAACCTCTGCACCTATATTCTGGCAAAAATGGTACAAAAAATAGTTTTAAAAAATAGTCAATTTGACTTTAAAAAGTCAAAACTAAGCAGTTATTTTGGGACGGAGGAAGTATATTTGTAGATTAAGTACTTTTTGTCCATAATACGGTATGTCAGAACACTTTCAAACTTCGAACTTAAAACAAAACTAAAAATAGTGTCAGATATAGAACGTTTTAGTGTTTGCTCGGTTACTCAGATTAGGGTGGGGCAAATGCTGGAGCGCATGCCTTTTATAAACGATTAACGACGTAGTGAAAATTCATGGTTGCATTTGACAATGAAAATGTAGCTACACCAACGCAATTTCATGCCACGTTTGTCCCCTCAATTGAAACTCTATGCAGCAGTCATGGGTAATTCTCTCAACGCAGGGGTTGACATCATCCCTATTGACAACAATATATATATAGGAAAAAATTCTCCAACCAAAGGCGAATCGGATTATAACGACGGTTTTCTAAAATATAGCGACATTTTAAACCGTCGCCTTAGATATAACCAGCTATAACGACGATTTTTTATGTTATACCGTTACTATAACCGATTCATTTTTATGGTTCACTGGAGAAGCGCTCCCATATAGGAAAAATTTAAAACAAATAAAGTATATATATATTATTTGAAAATTGTTTAGGATTATAGTTTTTTGTTTGAATTATTTGGTGCAAACTTTAATACAAAAAAAAAGTAAAAAGTATTTGATAAAATACTGATGCCCATTTAGTTATTTTATATCATGCCGCGACGGCTGCAATTTGAACCGAATAAAAAATTACACTTTCAGCTGTATAATTTCAACTCGAATCAATTTCAAGACAACCAAATTGGATCTTTGGTGGATGTCTCCTGGCAAATAGAACCTCCTTCTAAAGTATATATTGACTGTAGTGTAAGAATATAATCCGTATACTGTCGAGGGAGGTGTTAATGAAGGCGAGAAGAAAACACAAAGAACAAAAACTTTTCCTGCGGGGACTATAATAACTGATGGAGCTTATGTACACTACAATACACAGACGGGAACGAAAGACACCCAGTAAATTAATTGAACAATGGAATAAATTAAAAAAAAAAAAAGAAAAAAAAAAAGAGGTATACAATTTTGAAAAGAGACCAAAAATGGAAAAAAGAAAGAAAGGATCTTCACATCCACTTCCTAGCTTTGCTCAGTCTTTTGAAACTGATGTGATATGCCAATAAGTTGTAAAGGGGAATTCTCTCTATTTGATTCTAATATCAGCTAGGTGGTACCTGATAAACGGGCAGTCTGACCAGAGACTGATGATGACTTGTCCGATCCTCGAACATTGTACTTCTCATAAACCTTTTCTCGGTTCTCGGACCACCAAGTCTCTGCTTGGTGCTCACCAAATCTTCTACGGCTGAAGATGCAATTACCATTAAAATGTTACTTTATCGGACGTTTTCACAATGAGTAATGCTAGATACACAACTTATTCTACAACTATTTTACAATTTGCTGATGTAGCATACTCCACCTCAGCATATTGATGAACAAATTGCTTCAATGTAATCTTCGGCCCCACATAAAAGTTGAGGTGAAGTATATCACATTAATAAATTGTAAAATAGTTGTAGAATAAGTTGTGTCTCTAGCATTATTCTTTCAACAATTACATGTTTATTTCAGAATCACAAAATTAGTTTACACCATCTGATGTTTTCTCGTTGAAACATGGATCCAAAAATAAAGGTCGTCTTAAGCACCACAGACACGGTTATGTACTAGTTGCCAAGAATAGAAAGGTTACTATTTCACCATTAATGAGACGGTTTAAAATGGCCATCTTTTGCATTATTAACGAACCTTCTCTCTACTTAATAGACAAGAGCACACTGCACATTGAATATCAAAACTCACAAATAAGAGAATTAAAATATAATTAGTCAAGTACCTGAAGCGAACTCGCTTGAGATCTCTAGTTCCGTCCCCCAATGCTACTAGTGTTATGTACACACCAGGTTCGTACTGCTCTATCCACTCGGCCTCAACTTGATTTTGATTACCAGGCACGGTTAAATTCCCTGGTTTCATGCCATTCTCGCCGCCTTGGAAAGGCCCAGATACCTTGTCGGGAGCATTCAACGCACCATTACTCGCCACTTGAACCCCTCCATTGTCATTAGGAAGTTTGAGATCCGGATAATTTTCCCTTCCGCTGGAGGTCACAAAGCCGTGGTTTTGATTGCGGTTAGTTTCATTGCTCCCAGCTGAATCTCTAGGCAATTGGGTAGAGCCATCAGTTCCATTTACTGAACCATAGTCTAGGCCCATTGGTGAGACCAAGTAAGAGCTGTTGATAGAATCAGATCTTGAATAGCGCTCTCCATTTGCTTCAGGATAGTGAATACCATTTTGCTCCAATCCATTTGGTAGGCAAGCCAACCTGATGCTCTCGGAGTCATGAACACCAGGAGGCAACCTCTCAGCCATATCTTTGAGCTGGGATGAAAGGACGAACTGATTAATAAAAGCATTCCAACAAGCAGGAAGCAACTAAAACACATGCAAACAGATTTCTGCTTTATGGAAAGAAGCAGAGGCCTTTTGCAGTATAAACTTGAAAACAAAAGGAGATTATAAAAAGACGGCACAAAAATCCTTTCAAATCCATGCTTTAAATATGAGAGATAATTTCAAAGAAAGTTGAATAACTAAATGTTCAGAAAAACTGCAGATAATTCCCCCCAGCTGCTGAACTACCAACTTCACGGAAACAAGAGTGCTAGGTTAATCAAAAGAAAGAAGCAACCAAAAGAAAGAAGGTATTATGGCTGACCAGCTAGAAACATACACCAGTTCAGTGAATTCCCATCGTGACAGACAGTTATATATATGTACTATTAAACACAGCATGTATAGCTCTAGAACTTTTTAAGGAACCAGGTTTCAGGTACAAAGGAAGATTGTAAAAAAGAAACTACCTGTGATGTAAGCGACTTTATTACTTCTTTTGCAGCTTTAGATTTTGCAGATTCCTCAGCAGCTAGTGATATTGTTTCTTGAGTTTTCTTTGTTGATTTCTGAAGCTCCATTTCTTGAAGTTCACATTGATGTCTCAGACTCTCAACCTAAATCAAGTCCATAATCATCAACAGTGGATATACTTTCAAATGATAATGAGCAAAATGCATTTATTTAAAGTACTTGATCTACCTGCCGCCGTAACTTAAGTACTTCTTGATTCAAAAGTTCGTTTGTTTTCTTCAAACTATCAGTAACACTTTTGGAAAATGAAAGTCCTGATGTTGTAGGAACAGGTGTTGCTGAACGTGGGGGACTGGGTTTTCTTGAAAAAGGTGACACTGACCTGGAACTAACACCAGATGATGTAAGCACCGGCTTGGGAATGATTCGACGCATATCAATAGCAGTAGACAACACAACCTCTTTCAGCTGCAACAAGGAAGGAGCCTGAGCGGAACGACCTAGTGAAAACGTATCAGATTTTTTGGCTTGTTTTGCTGCTTTATTATCCAACTGTTTGATCAAATCAAGATTAGATGGGACCCCAGACTTGGCCAATCGTAACTCAGCCTTGTCTAACCGGTCCTTGTTTTCACCTGAAACGCGTGGTATAGCATTTCTCCTTGCATTGCCGCCAGCTTCTGCCATCTTATTCAGTTTAGCAAAACAGGAGTCACACACGCGATATGGTTTGCTGGGATTGGGCGCCAGTGCTGCCCTCAAAGCTTTCCTAGAACTGCATGAGTGACAGTGCACAAGTCCACAGTTATAGCAATTGTGCCTCTTTCTAGTAAAGCCAAAAGTCTGTCTACAAGCAGAGCACTGGGACTGCTCAGCACCAGAAACCCATTTGTGAAGACAGATAGCTGCTGTGTAGTTTGAACCACAAGAGGTGTACTTAATGTGTCTATCCTTTAATGCTTCAACTAAAGTTGGAGTTTTCCTATCTTCAATATCTCCATGGCCCAACCTCCCATTAGCTCCTTTTCCCCAAGTATAAACCTCATTCTTGGATGTTAATACAGCAATATGATATGCACCACATGCAATTTCTTCAACAGACTCTCCAACAAGCTTATCTTCAACCAAGCAAGGTACCTTACCATCAGACTGGGGATTGCCAAGTTGACCGTACACAGTGCTTCCCATTGTGAAAACATGTCCGGATGTGGTCAAACCAACAGTTAAACTATGACCACAAGCAATTTTGTGAAAGTTATAATCAATCAGAGCAGGCACGCATGTAGGTTCAAGACGGGCTTCCTTGTCTCCGTGTCCAAGACGATTTTTGTCACCATCACCCCAAGTAAACAATTTTCCAGATGATATGCTTGCACTAGACTGTGTTACAATAACTTCAACTACAGCAGCAGTGTGCCAAACTCCACAAGCAACAGCAATAGTCCTCAACCCCGAGAGAGATTCCACCTCCCTTGGATGGGGAACACTTTCCCTGTCACCATGGCCCAAAACACCGAATGTTCCATCACCAAATGTAAATAGCTGTCCTGTTGATGTTACCAAGGCCGTATGCCATGGACCACAAGTTACCAGTGCAATTTGAAGTCCCTCAAGAGGGCCAGAAATTCTCTTTGGTATCCAGTGACTGACATCGGTGCCATGACCGAGAAGCCCAGCATTATGCGTACCATCTCCCCAAGTATAGATTTCACCAGCCATTGTAACAGCACAGGTGTGAAATTCTCCACATGCAACAAAATCTACATTGCAAACTGCTAGAGATTCAAGTAAACGAGGTTGGGTAACATCTCTGCTGACTCCGTGGCCAAGCCGTCCTCCAGATTCTTCCCCCCACGTAAAAACTTCACCTTGCCTAGTGACTAGAGCAGCATGCCTGACCCCACAGGCTATGTGATTTACATCCAAAACTACATTGGATTCCAATGGCCTGGGAAGAAGCACATCAACTCTGGTGCTCAAAGAATTAGTACTTTTGTCAGGCTCCACCTTAACAAGATTATCACATATTACCTCACCCCATATATATACATCCCCTAAAGCATCACAATCATCCGGTACAGAACCATGACTGGATGTGCTGGGAGCACTTGAAACACTAACCCTAAAAGCATCTGAACCTGATCCTTTTACTTGCATATTTGGTTGGCCAAGAGCTACATGTGACCTTTCAGAATGGACAGAATTCTCTGGATGATAATCCTTGGGAGAAGTATTTCTGTTAGAACTGAGAGAAACCTCAGGGGAGCTAATATCTCGAGCAGTAGTAAGGGAACTATAGCTTGCACTATTTGATGTCAAGTCTCTATTATCCTGAAATCAATTGACCAGCAAATAAAGGATCAGGTTTTTATACAAACTGTCATAGCAGAAGATATCATTCAATCTGAGTTCACTAACACCTAGGCAAATTAATAAACCACTAGAATACTTAAAGCTTATAACTGTTAAAAAGACTATATTAGTTCTGCTCTAACCTACACGAATAAATCAACTCACACATCAAGATACACAAATTAGTTTACAAGTTCATAACATTTCAAGCCAAGTGATATCCGCCCAAGAAACCTGCAAGTTGTATGGAAATAGACCTTATGTCACTAACTCACAGCGTTTCTACATTTATAGTTTGCTTAATTTCTTAAATTGTTTTTTCTTTTTTTGAGAACATATACTATTGCAATTCAATTTCCTATAAATATACCATGGAAGTACATAGATTTCCTTTTAAAAAAAATTAACATAAGAAGCAATCCTAGTGCATAGTAGATCAACTAATAAGGTAAAAAAAACATGATATCATGGACAAGTTGCTGCACACAGCACAATCAACAACAATATTTTAAGGCCCCAATTCTTCCAAGTTGATGAGATGAAGACCATGTTGATAAGAAAGACATAAATCTTCTAATAGGCTGTGTAAACCAGTATCCCAAACTAATACTGAAAGACGGGTGATTAACCAGAATATATACATATAAAAAGAAATTGAAAAAACAAACTCAAACTGTACTCTGTAATTAGCAGTTGTAAGTAAGAGAATGCAGTTTATTTCTTTACAAAGAAAGATCATGAAAACGTAATATGAAATAAAAAAAATCTAGGTTGCTAGAGTTACATCAATATAGAGGCCTCCATCACCCCATCCATCAATTTTTGAGCGTCCACCTTGCCCAGAGGATATTAAAGCTTTGAGGCCTGCAATCCACACCTCAGCCTCTGCTTTGTCCTTGCAGATCTGGGGGAAAAACAAAGAACATACATTAATAGTTGAAGTAAAAACCAGAGGGGATTGAGAGAAGGAAAAAGGCACTGATTGTATAAACAAGAGGATTCAAAATTCATAACCAACCAAATCAAGCGATCGTTTCCCGTTGTTGTATATGAGAGAAAAGGACAAATAGTCCTTCTCAGGACACAAGTACCGTTGAAAAACAGCCTGTAGCATATTAAACTGGAAAGGTTAAAATCAAGTTTAAGCAGAATGGGTGTTTATGCAAGAAAACTGAAATGAAATAGAGTAAAGTAAAACAGAGGTGAACAACCCATTTAAGATCAAAATATCATGGGTAAAAAAGTATTATAAACTAATATGTTGAAATCTCACAGTTCTTTGTCCAGGAATAATTCTTGAAACTGAAGCCAACTTCAATATTCTTTCCCCGTTACTAGAGATCCAGATTAAAGATGATCCATCCTGAAATTTCAGATACAAAATCATTAGCTAGCATTTTGAAAAAAAATATTACTCTTTAATGTCTAGTGATTACAGCAACACAAAGCCTTAATCGGATATATGTCCTCCATTATAAATTTATAACCCTACTCAACAAGTTTAATCACACATCAAATCTTTAACCTAAAGCTTCTCAAGGAACCCAGAGTTAATGTCCACGGTACTGTTCAAAACACCCAGAACAGCCTCGAACTTTTTGCTTCCTTGCCCAAACAAATCAATCCCATGCCTTTCTTAGACCTCTAACAATTAACAATCTCAACAACCTTTTAGCTCTGAAAAATAATCAAATGGGTTGAACAAGAAACTCATTTGAACTTGGAGATCATATTCAGGCTATGGATTTGTTCAAGGGACACAAGTACACAACTGCTTCCTTGCCACACCAAGCGCTTACAGTTGAACAGATAAAAGCTAGAGTTTCATACAATGAAGGAGGATAAAATGAAAGCACTGCCAAATATCAAGAAGAGGTGATGAGGCTGCAGATCTATATGTCATTCTTGCACTTATCAAACACGCACAAAAAGATAAGATTATAAAATAAAAAAGTTAAATCATCCTATTCTTGTAATTTGTCTTGGAGTTCATCAAATGTTTAACTTTGCATGAGCCAATGCAATATTTTGTCTGATTCATCAAATAACAGCCAACCCATAGACTAACATGAAAATAAAATTTTTGGTGCTCAACTTTAGTTGAGATCTAAGCCTGAAGAAATCAAAGGGAATGCACAAGCATGCTACAAGCAAAGCTGTCAAAATCATATCTAACAAGAAAAATAAATCTTTATGCATCATAAATTACAAAAAGGTACAATGCACATTCAGGGAAAAAACCTGAATTCAAATGCTACCAATTCAAATGCTGTCACCATTTATAGAAAGCAAGTACGCTAATGTAGAATCTTACATTAGAAAGTCTAAATGGACAAAACTTTGGCTTTCCCTTTCGACCATATTTAAGTAGTGGAGAACCCTTCTTCAAAGTAATTAATGCCTGCAAATGGTCAAAGAATCAATTAAGAATAAAATTGTTAGAAGTTTGCAGGCATGACTAATAATCATTCTGCACCTTTCTTTTTTCTTTGTTTGTAGGCGGTAGAACCTGCAGCCACTAATACTTGTATGTGCACTAAATAAACTACTGATTGCACATAATAGCCCACCAACCACACGGCACATGCACCGCATAATCACACAGTTCTACATGCGGTTGACCTCAAGGATATCATATTACCTTTACGGAGTATTGAACTCATGACATATCCCTTGAACAACACTTGGACTCGCTATCACTTGAGCAGTTGAGCTAATACTCTTGAGTTTAATCATTCTACATTATGTAGCAGCCAAAAAGACTAATATTGGAGAAAGGGCCATTAACAATAACAAGTTTGCTACAATACTTCAGTAAAAGAAAAGATATTTCCACCTTTCACAAGACTTTTCAGCTGCTTTTGCAAGCAGATAAACCAAGTATCCACTGTATATTTTAGTTTATGTATCAACCAACAGTCTATGGAATAAGTTTGATTTTTAAGTGTTGCCCAGGAATAAGGTGATAATTGCAATGATGTCGAAATTAACAACATATTAATAGGTATATCAAGAAGCACGTATTTGGTTTTACAGAAAACCAAGTATGCAATGATTGACATTTGACATAAGTCCATGGACTTCAAACAACAAGTAGCCAAAGACTCGTAATTTTTTCCTACAAACTGACCCTAGGAAGCCCAACCACTTGTAGTCATTTAAACTACCCATTAGCATCTATGTACCCTGTGTCATGTAGAAAGTCTAAAGCCCTTTCTCAAACCACAATACCCTCGTCTTCCCAAATCAATACTAATCATCTTCCCTTATATAAAACAGTTATATATTTTTTCATAATTACCATAATGTGTACACCCAACAATCTTTTATAAATCATTACTGTACTAGGGGTCGATTTTCATTATGATTACTGAATCTTTTTTTGTTACAAAGACGTTACTATACTAAAAAAAAGTTACAAACTAGTCATTACTTAACATTCTGTCCAAAAAATTGATGTTAATGCTAAATAGACTAACGTTTAATAGCTATCATGTGCGGTACTTGAATATGTGACAGGTGAGTCCTTGTTACGTAGAGGGTTAATTGATGTTTTGGTTATAGGGGTCGATTTTCATTTTGGTTACTGAATCTATTTTTTTTGTTATAAAGTCATTATTATATTTAAAAAATATTACAAACTAATCATTACTTAACATTCCGTCAAAAAAACTGACAAAAGTGTTAAACCGTGCATATCACGTGAGCAAAAAAAGTTGATGCGTGAATTAGTTATTAGTAATGTGACACATTTTGCCATGTGTAATATCATAGGTATTGTTGTCGGTGAAAAAAAAAAAGGAACCAGTATTCATGGCCAACATGAATCGCAACAAAATCGTCCCCTAATTTTGTTTACCTTTTCTAATTTTTTTCTCTTTTTTGATTTCTATAGCAATATCATGTCACATTATCAATATACTCACGTCAATTAAGTAATGTTAAATAATAACTAGTTTGTAACTTTTTTGTGTATAGTAATGTCTTTGTAATAAAAAAAAAATCAGTAACCAAAATAAAAATCAACTTCTAATACAGTAACCAAAACATCAATTAACCCTCCACGTAACCTGCAACATATTCAAGTACCCAACATGACAGCGGTTAAACGTTAATATATTCAGCACTTTCTTCAATTTTTGGACGAAACTGTAAGTAATAATTAGTTTGTAACTTTTTTTGAGTATAGTAATGTCTTTGTAACAAAAAAAAAATTAAGTAATTAAAATTGAAAATCGACCCCTAGTATTAATTAACCTTTTATAAATCAGTACTCCCTCTTTCCGAAATTAGTTATTATCTACATTCAACTTTTTCACGCATTTTATGAAACTAATGAATTTGGTGTAAAAGGTTATGTATAGTCCTAAAAATACCTGCTACTAGAGACACTCCAAAGTTCAATTTTTATTTATTTATAAAAAAAAAAAGAGGAAAGGAGGACAACTAAATTAGGGCTGGAGACTTTAAATTAAAAATAAATAAATAAACGGGACTGAGGGAGTGCCAGAGTAGAAATATGTCCCCTTAAAAGTTCTAATCCAGTTTTAAAACCATAACCAAACTAGGCCCTACATTTCTACTTATGACAGATTAATTTTCAATGCTTAAAATAGTAAAATCAATCATTTGTGTTCTGGTCCATTTAACAAAGGCTGATAATATTTCTCTTAAAATTTATCGAATTCAAATAAATCACACATACAAAAACCAACATTCAAAGGAAAACCAAATGAAAAAGAACACTAAGGATTTTCAGAAATAAAGATCTTATCTTTTTTCCTCCTAATCCTACCTGCTCGATGTCACGGTCTGCATTACCGTAGCTAACAAGATCTGCCATTCCATGAGAGATAATCACTGGACCACCGCCACCACCGCCGGCTCCGAGGAGTTCCGATCATCATCAACGATCAAAAACCTTCGTCCATACACTACCATCAAACTCTTCGCCTCAACTCCAATCACCAAAACCTTCTAAATACCAAAACAAAACTGCAAAATCAAGGCCAAAATGGGTCCTATTAAACCCTAGAATCCAACACAGCCTCTCAGATCTGCAAACTCCAGCTAAAATCGGTTTAATCAAAGCCGTTTCACTTCCATTGACTGCTCAAAAGTCAAACAAACAGCTCCTGCTCCTGCCACCTTTATCTCAACTAACTGCCCGCCGCTTTTCTAATTTTTCCCGCGAGTAAGTAGAGGAATAGAGAAGGGAAACCGGTTCCTTTGAACGGAGTTCAGGCGAGAAAACGTGGTTCTGGGCCGCCGGCGTTGGTAACACGGCGACGGAGGGGAAAGAGAATTTGGAAGGGGAGGAAAGAGAAAATCGGATTGAAGTTGGTTGTCGGGTCCGTCAGAGAGTCAAAGATGAACATAAAGAAAAGTATGAAATAGCCCTGACGGCCTGAGAAGGGAAAGAATATGGAAGACATTGTTGCTCAATGTCCCACAACAATAGTTATTGATTTTTCAAATTATATATCTATTTAATAAAATATAAATAATTTTGAATTTTTGGCTCATTCAATAAATTATTTGGATCGTCTAAAATTTAGGATAAATTTTACGGTCGATGTAGTGTTGGAGGCACGGGACAAAGCTAATTTTAAATATTATTGTAAAATTTAATTTAATTTTAATTAATATTATAAAACTATAAACTACTCAAAAGATATTATTAGGTACAAAATAATCATTTCTAAAACGTAAATAAGTTTGCATTGCAGTTTAATTTAAAATTTAACAAATTAACTAAGAACAACCCCTCAAAATTGGACAAATCGGAGGAAATATTTTAAAATTTCAATGTTATTCTTGTTTATTCAATTTTGATAACACACAACTATTTCAAATTAAGTATGAAATCTTGTTAACGACAAAATTTTAAACTGTATTTTTTATTTAATGTAATTACAATTAACATTTAATCATTGTTACCCAATAATATTATCTGATTTCAAATTTTACTAAATAAAACAGTTACCAAACGAACTGTTGGAATATCTTGAATTTTACAATAACATTTTATTCTCTTTATACCATTTTAAATGATAAACTTTTAATAGTATTTTGGTGTGAGTTTTAAGAGGAAATAATAGAACAATTACACATAATCTTTTATATATATATATATATATATATGGGGACGGATCAATGGCACTAAGTTTTTTACATAATTTTTTGATTCTTGAATTTAAACACTCTTAATAGTTAAGATTAAAGCTGATTTTTAATTTATACACCATATTCTTTGCATAACAACCTATATCAATGCATATATTATCATAATATTAGTGATAACTAACCAAAACTACTTAGATATACATACTTGCTTCCACAACATTTGTATAAAATTATACTGAAGTTTTGATTTGTTATTACCAATATTATGATAATATATGCATTCATATAGGTTGTAATACAAAGAATAGAGTGTATAAATTTAAAATCAACTTTAATTTTAGTCATTAAGAGTGTTCAAATCCAAGAATAAAAAATTGTATAAAAAACTTAGTGTTATTGATCCGCCCCTATATATATATATATATATATATATATATATATATATATATTATATTTCTAATTACAAATATATTATTAACATATTTTTGTTTCCGGTATGTTCTAAAATTTTATCAACTTTTGTCATTTAAAAGTGGGGCATAGATGGACTATGTGAAAGCATTCAATTTAGAAATTGTTAGTTGTTCATTATGGAATTTTATACCGTCAATACGCTTGTAGTCCTTTTAGATGGCAAACTTGAAATCAAAATTAAAAATGAAAATTGTGATTTTTTTAATTAAAAAAATTATATATTTTTATAAAGCCTTAAATCATGTACGTTGTGTTTACTATTCATTACTATTAATTTATCTTTTATATTTATCAATTCTCTTAATTTATTTATTTTTTTGGCTAACGCGGCGCGGGTCGAACTAATCACTTGGGCCGGACACAATCGTTTTGGCTTGCGCACCAGCTTGAGCTGGCAGTCCGTGGCCACGCGAATATAAATTCTCACACTTGTTGCTAGCGGGGGTTCTCTTAAATTTTAGTATATATATATATATACACACACACGATAAGGATCTTAGGCTCAGTCAACTAAAAACTCACCCCCTTTAACGACGAACAGGGTGACGGTTCGTCCGTCACTATATATACAACCGTTATTTATATGTTGTCCGTCGCTAAAAGCTAAGACGACGGTTGTATATATAGAGACGGACCAAACCGTCGCCCGGTCCGTCGCTAAAGGGGGTGAGTTGGGTAAACTTTTAGTTGGGTGAGCTTAAAATTCGGACTATATATATATATATTACCCTCTTTGTCCCAGAATAAAAGTTCTTATTACTATTTGAAGTGGTTTCAAGTTAAATATTTACTTATCTTAAATAATTTATTTTTAATAATAATTTACCTATAATACCTTTAGTATTAATTGTCATATTTTTATTATCTATGTATATTTATGGAGTATCATTAGTCATATGTAAAAAATTATACAATTAAATAAGAATTTAAATATATATAATTTAGTGATTTTATTTTATTTTTTTAATATGCACAAAAATCGAACAAAACTTTTATGACAAGAAGAGAGGAGTATAAATTTTTTCCTAATTCAATTGTGAAACTTTATACTCATTTGATAGACTATTCTTTCCTTTTAGGTATAAACTATAAACTTTAATCAATTTTTTCGTATTATCTAATCATCACAATCTAGAGTATATCATTTAATAAACTCAATTTCCCGCATAGTTGTAATATGTTTAAATTAATGTGAGGATGTCAGAATATTATGAGAATAAACTGTTAGATAGATGTGACCATATGGCTTGTCAAGATCCAATAATATTTATCTATTACAACTGGTTTAGGAAATGGATAAATCAATAATATTTTCACATGTAGAGTCTATATTTTAATCAAATTATAATTTAAAAAATGAACTTTACGTGTGAAAATATCAAAAATTATTATAAAAATATTAATTATAATAATAAATGGATATTTTTACAATATTTTTTTAATTTTTTCATATGTAGGACTTACTTTTTAACCAAATCACGGTTAAAAAATAAGTTATACGTGTGAAAAAATCAAAAAAAGTTTGCGGAAATATTTATTTCCTTTGTATACTGTATTTTGCCGTTTGTTGCAAATCTTTCTATGTTAAAGGAGGATATTGTATCGCATTCCCAAGAACAAGAACTATGTAATGTTGCATGAATCGGGTTTTAAATATTGAAGTACTTTTAAATAAGATTATAAAATAAGTAAACAGCTCAGGTTCGATTTATATTCACTTAACTAAATGTTCAATTCATGTTCGGCTCGAAATAAAAATTATTCAAATATAAACAAATTTTAAAGTTTGATAAATTACTCAAACCTCCTCAAATTGTAATTTTTTATGGATCCTCGGATCAGATTCGTTTGGAAAACTCAAACTGTTCGGGCTCGATTCGAGATCGTACTCGACTCGATACTAAACGAGCCTCAATCAAATCTTATTTTATAGTCGATAATTTTTGTGAACCAAATCTGAGCAACTCAATACTCGGCTCGACTCGGTTCATTTACACCTTTACTTCTAAATTTTGAAAAAGTTTTTCATATAAAAGTGGTTTTTTTTTTGTTGAATTACATAATTGTAAAAGTATTTTTAAAAAATAAAAAACTAAATTATACAAAAGTGTAAAGTGTGGTATGAGCTTCTGATTTTTCTTTAACAATTAAAGCATAAGCAATTGGCTTTTAAATTTTATTCAGAAGGGATTAAAAGTTGTATTCCAACTTAAAATTCGAGGCACACCAAACAAAAAATACTCAGACAAACTTAAAACTTGAATTTACAAGGTGCACAACTCTTGTAAAGAAAATGTGTGCCTACAGGATTTGTCAAATGTTCCAAGGGGGTGAGGGCTCAAATCCCACCCAGAACATTAAGAAAATTGATATTTTTACATGTTAAAATAATATTTTCATATGAGTTTTTTTCACATGAAGATGGGACTCCCTCAGTATTCATGTGTGAGGGATCATATAAAAATATCAATTTTTTATATGAAATTATCAGTTTCCTTAATGGATGCTATAAGGAAATTGCGATGAAGTTTGGGGTTAAAAAGGTGTCGATTATGATTGAAATTACGGGACTCACACTTCAAAAAAAAATATTATTAATTGCAATATTAACCTTATGAGTTTCATAATTACCATAATAGTTACTACAACACAAATATTATGTTTCTAAGTTTTCTTTTCATGTTATTACTAAGTTTGTAAAGAAAAAAGAAAACAAACTTAAAATGTTACATTTACATTACTGATTTAACCTTATATTAATTCTATTAATTTGATTTCTAACTTTACACTTACCCTATGTTATTTAGGTTTAATTTTTGAGAGTTTCTCGCAACCTTTTTTCAAGGATGTTGAGCTGGTTGTGGTGTCCGCTGGTGGCGGTGGTATGTGGTGGTGGTGGTGGTGGACTGGTGGTGGTGGTAGGACGAGGAATACTTAACTAAACTTAATTTTTAATGATGGTAGGTGTTGCATTGTGTTATTGATTTGGGTTTGAAGGCTTTTATATTGAATTATGAATTTATTGTGTTTTTTAATCTATTAAATATTCATGCAAGTATTTAATGTGTTGCCACATAAACTTTCCGTTAATTTTTAACACTTTTAGATGTAAGTTTTAATTTTTATTAAAATTTACAGTTCAATGAGTTGACTGAAAACAAAAATCAATTCAGTCAGTGATGTGTATGTAAATCAGATACTAATTTAATAGGGAAAAAAGTGATTTTACTCAAGTAATTTATTGTGTTTTTTAATCTATTAAATATTCATGCCAGTATTTAATGTGTTACCACATAAACTTTCCGTTAATTTGTAACACTTTTAGATGTAAATTTTAATTTTTATTAAAAATTACAGTTCAATGAGTTGACTGAAAACAAAAATCAATTCGGTCAATGATGTGTATGTAAATCAGATACTAATTTAATAAGGAAAAAAGTGATTTTACTCGGGTAATAACTTTTATAAGATGAGTACTTTTACGCGGACAAGAAATTTGAACAGAAAAATTGGACTGGAAAAACAAAATGAATTTGTTTCTGCGAACAAATGGATAATACAATCTATTTGTTCGCGAGATCAAATTCATTTTATTTTTTCGATCTAATTTTTTTGTCCGCATATACTTATTGTTAAGATAAATTGGGTAACCTAAACCCGAGACCAGATATACCGGATTAAATTCCGGGTCATATCCAAACTTCTCAGAATTTTATGTAAAGTGATATTTTAAAATATACTAGTAGTACAAAATTAGAGTGATTATAACCGTAATCTTCGTTTGTTTTTGAGCAATTTATCTCGAATTAACACAAAAGGCACCCCTAGAAACTTGGAAATTCTATTTTATGGAAGAATGAGCCACAGACCCACAGTGGATTCGGTAGGTGAGAGACCATGTTCGATTGATGATGATGCGGGTGGGGCCCCACAATTACGTTTAGTGGCCTTCCGGTTAACAACTAGGACGGAGGAAGATGACCAAACTTGTTCAATGCTTAGATTTTCAATTTATCACAGCCGATCACTTATTAGACTCTTCTTTTTATTGTTAAATATGTTTGACTTTTGATGTTTAATTGTATGCCAATTTAATTAGGTAGGGTTCTCCACATAGTGGCTAGGACCTTGAATTGAGCCGGTTAAGCCAAAATTCTGATCGTTCAATCTATTAAAATCTCGTTTGAATTTTATTAAGAAATGAGTTGAGCTTGAATATTTGGTCACGCGAAGCTGATGTAGAAGTATTTACGGCAACTTGACAGGAATTCCTTTAAAATTGATAACCTACGAGTTTTTAAAATTTTTAATAATTCAAGTTCTAAATAAATTTCGGACCGAATTTGGACAATAGATTGTTGGGCTCATTATAGGCTTGACCGAATCATAGTGTTAAAAATGTATAAAATATATAGACTTTTTATATTAATTATGACACATTCATCCTCTCAACTTATATTGGAAATAATGGTCATACACAGCTGTGTATGTTTTAGTTGTATACAGTCGGTCAAAATTACGTCGTTTTAGCAAATTTGTGTTTGTTTCTGATTTGGGAGGAGAGAAGTTTTTTTTAAAAAAAAAAAACAAATATGCCAAAACGACGTACTTTTGACAGGACTGTGTACAAATAAAACATACATAGCTGTGTATGACCATATTTCCCATTATATATATAATATCTTCAACTAAAAATTAAGTATCATTTTTTCTTTTAACCTGTCACTTCTATCATTTTTATAATAAAACCTAATAATTACAAGAAAAAAGATTGAGATTAAATGTATGTTTGGTTACTCAATGTTGTAACCACCGAGAAAATCGTACTTGTATGTAAATCAATTTTATTTGATTATATTAAATAAAATGAGATTATGTGGATTTATTTCTGTGTTATGAACTTAAAGGTCGCTCTATGACTTAGGATGAATGAATGATGTTAGGATTTTGGTTGTGTGCTAGAATTAAATGGCATGAATTTTCAAGACGAAAATAAAAGTTTTTCGAGAAATTTGAGAAAAATCACTATTCATCCAAAACTGCTCGAGAATTATTTTTGATATCTCGCGAAACGCGTAATGTTAGAATTCTGAGGGAGGATTGAGTATCCAATAAATTTTGAAAACGAGAAACGCAGTTTTTCAACTGTGTACTCAATTTCAAGATGGCCAGGGAAAATGAAATTAAAGAAAAAGAATGATCAAGTATAATAAGGATTATTATTATACGGAAAGAATATGAGTATAATACAACGTATTATACAAGTATAATACAAAGAATAATACAACGTATAATACAAAGAATATATGAAGTGAATACGAAAAGAATACAAAAATTATACGGTAATAAAACGTAAAGTCAAATTCTTGATCAATAAAAGTCAATGTTGACTATTAAGCTATTGGGTTTGGATTTTGTAAGGCTCAATAGGAATGTTAGGAGGCCCAATGAAGAATTTAATCAAGGCCCAATGAAAAGTAAATTCAAGACCAAAGTTAGGCCCGATTTGAATTAAAGTTAAGCACATGAACCAAGAACTAAACTTGTGGGTCGAACCATGGGTCGTGGGTATGAAGAAATGGGTTGGGGCAACCCATGAAGACTGAAGAGTTCCACCAACCCCACCACCACCGGCCACCAAGCTTCCAAGAGAAGCTTGGTGTGATATTTTGGGAACAAAAAAGGTAGGAATAGTAGAAAGGTGGCCCAAATGACCATTTTGCCCTATCTTTGCAAATTATATATAACTAAGTCTTATCTTTCATTAGTTTCTTTACCAAAATTCACCAACACATGCTCATATATTGAGAGAGAGATTTCGGATCAAAGAGGAAGGAAAGAAGCCAGTTAAGTTGATTGTATATCAAGAACACCAAGAACTTCAAGAGGTAAAAAAGCTTTAAACCCTAATCTTCATCTTTTTCTACCTGGATTTTGATAGAGAAGTGATTATTGGTGGTGCATGTATGATCCGATGAGATAAGGTGGATAATAGTGGACTAAAAACACTAACGAATGCCTAATAAGTGAAATCATAATTAATGATTAAGAACTTAATGAAGAAAACATAAAAAATTTAGAGCTTGTTGTTGATGGACAAGTTTAAAATCATCGCGTATAATTTAGATGCTATATGATTGGTTAGGTTATTAGATGAACGAATAATGTAATCTTTCCATTTGGAACGGAGTAAAAATATGCTATAACGAAATTATGGCGAAAATTTCAGTAAAAGACGTTAACCGTTGAAATCGTAGTTAACTATAATTTCTGGACGAATTTGAAACGAAGATAACGAACTTGAAAAATTAAGGTTTTGTTAGAATATCGAAGAACAATGAATTTAGGAGTCTTAGATTCAAGAATGGACGAATTCGGACATCGGATGAACGAATTACGGACGATCGGACGAAAAATGTTAAAGAACGAGTAATGAATGAACGACGAATTTTAATTGAATAGAAAGGGTCGTTAACGGATTCAGAGAAATATTCTGTCTGAGGGAAGTTGTAGTACATAAGATTAGCAAGAAAATGACTTTTGAATGAACTCGTTCCGAATTATAACGAACAAGTTATGAGTTCGGGAAGTGAATGTTTTAAAAATTTTCAACACTTGGAATTTTTTTCGAAGGAAATTGGGCAGGCGCCGCAGCGCCGTCGAAGACTAAATATGGGGCGCCGCAGCGCCTTGGCTGGAGGGAGCTCTCGGATAATGGGCGCCGCAGCGTCAGACTTTTCAAAGGGAAGAGGCGTAGCAATGCCGATTTAGAGAAAACTCAGAGAAGAGCTTTTAATTTCTCGACGCTTGGGGAATGTTTAAGGAACAATTATGAACTTTAATTATAAGTAATGTAACACCTCAAAGGGTGATTAAAGCCTTAAGTTTAACAATCAAATGTTAATTAAAGGTTATGAAAATATAAACGCAAAGTACGTTTGTAAGACCCCAATTTTTTATGAATAAAATTGAATTTCCTCTATATATTATTTTGAAATTGTAAGGTGTTGATTTGATAAATGTGATAAGTTATGGGTGAGATGTGCAAAGTTTACAAAGTAAGCAAGTGGTTATAAAATATTCGTTTGGTTGAGAAATATTCTTTTTGTCGGAGAATATTCGTATGACGGCGCAGTCATTGGTGGACCCCACAACGGAATGAATGTCGGATATAGAAAGCGACAGAAATAACCTTTTTACAAAAATAACGGTAAAACTTTTACCGTTAAAACTGTTGAAATACTTGGTGGTTAAAATACAGTAATAAACGGTGTTGCACAGTAGCACACGGTATTACACAGTAATTCTAATTATTGATTCTTATGTAAGAAGTCACTACTCAATAATTGTTACAGCAATTACTGTTCAATATTTTATTTTAGGGATTCAATAATTGCTATGTTGATATTTTATATTGTTGTTTCAATAATTGTCACTACACAGTATTTTTATATTATTAGATCAATAATTTATATTATTTGAATAATATTATTAGATAGCATTATTGGCAATGTCTAAGAAAGTTCTGTTTAGGAGGGGTTATTTAATTGCGCGCCAGTAAGGAGAAGTCCTTATCGGAAGGCCCCCTCTTTCTTGAAAACGACCTGGTTGTCATTATTGTGGTTTTGTAATATTATTTGTGAATAATAATTATTGATAAAAATGATAAGTAAATATTTATTCAATGTGAATTTAAACGGAGGAATTTTTAGTAAAAGTGACAATTATCGAGAATGAATATTTTATCTATTCTGATAAAATAATTCATTCAAATATATTATTATAATATTACATTATAAGTGTATAATGTGATAATATAATAATATAATAGTGATGATATTTTTTTTACAACAAATTCACGATATATGAATAAAATAAGGTGGAAGAGAGAAAATAAAATTTGGAATTATTTTAATAATTATAAATGTTTTAATATATATATATAAAATAAACATGTGGTGGAATTCATTATTTCAAAAATAGAGGCTTTGAAATTTTGTGTGTGTTAAAGATTTTCAAGAGTGATGAGTGTGGAAAAATTATCCGTATGTAAACTTGGGTCATTTTTCGTGCAGAATTTGAAAAAACTTTTTTCTACAAAGTTGTAGAGAATTAAATTTTATATGAAATGGACATAAGGTTCATATTTTTTTGATAAAAGGGCTATTTATTATGAATTATTAAGGTTCTGGAATATTGAGTCTGAATTAATTTTGGTAGAAGAGAACAAATTGAATTTGAACTCTTATGATACAAACAATGATGTCATCGGAGCGATGAGGTAAGTAATGATGTCATCGGAGCGATGAGGTAAGCAATGGTGTCATAGGATCGATGATGTAAGCGATGATGTCATAAATTATGGTGAAAAGACTATTTTACCCTTATTTTGCCTAGCCTATAAATAGAAGCTCATTTTTTCATTATTTCTCACAAATTCACTACAGCTATAGAGAGAGAAAGTATAGAGAGAAAAAGAGAGAAAGAAGAAGAGTATTCTACTATTACACTAGTGCAGTCTCCAAATTTCTATTAAGGTAAGGGGTATTATTTCTTTCGTATTCATGAAGAGAGTTATTTTCTTTCAATACTCGTAAGGGTTGTTATTCCATTCTTTATTATTCTGTTGGAATAACCTGTCTACGCGGACTACCATATGCATGGTGAAATCCTGTTGTTATTCCATTCTTTATTATTCTGTGGGAATAAACTGTCTACGCGGACTACCGCATGCCTGGTGAATAACCCTTCGTATTCAGTTGTTATTAAATTATGGAAATAATCTGTCTGAGCGGACTACCGCCTGACGGGTGAAAATCCAATTGCAATTTCGTATATTATTTCATTTCAGATTCCTAACTCTAAACTTACTACGGTAAGTATTGCTTCTCTAATTCCTGAAATGATCAGAAATTTCTTGAGTTTTGCGCTTCATCTAATATCATTTCACTGGAATATTGGTTTGAACTTTCTTGTGAAATTTTTATCTTTTTCATGTCGAGTTACTATTCACGAGTTACTATTCACGGGATACTATTCACGGTAAAAAAAATATTTTTTTTTTCCAAATCATCTTTGATTGGATCCAGATTTTGATCTTCATTCTTGAACTCTAGATAAATTCTCTAATATTTGTCTTTTATCTCACTAGATTCGTTATTCGTATTATTTTCATCATACTCAGTCCTAAATGGTGATATAACTGAATATCTTTGGCCTGTAGTACAAAGATGAATGATTACTTGATGAATATCTTCGGCCTGTAGTGCAAAGATGAATGATTATTTGATGAATATCTTTGGCCAGTAGTGCAAAGATGGACAGGAGTTGAGATGAACATGACCAACTGGTGATACAAATGAATATCTTTGGCCCGTAGTGCAAAAGATGAATATTTGATTCGAGATGTATATTTATTGATGTTACAGGGATAAAATATTGATGATGGACTTTTAAATCAAAGAAGATAGTAGACATCATTCTCTACTTAACTCTTCTAATGAATTGTTATTTTCGCTGCGAATATTGATCTAAAACGTGTTGTCCATAATATTTTATCTGATTTATTGAATGCTAACGATAATTTATTTTTCATTATCTTAGTCATAATATTCTTTACTGGGCTAGTTGAGCTCACCCTTTTCTTCCATTGTTCTCTTCAGGAAATGAGAATATCGCGGGTACTAGTCGGGGAATGGAGTGATGGTCCGAGTTAGAGCTGTAGAAGTCCTCACTATTTTTTTTAAAAAATAGTGTGACAATAAATGTAATGAAGACTTAGTTTGAATGTTAATATTTTCTACATGTCTGTATTGACACTCACAGTTGTGTGGTCGTATTTTGCACGACCGTTTGATATGAAAGATTGTATTTGGATTCTGTACCATGTATTTGGCGACTCAGAATGGATTGAGTATTGAACCTATTTTGGGGGCGTCACAACGTTAACGATATCTGTGAATTGTATTCGCGTCAAACAAACGTTTTAGGTTTACATAGGTTGTAATACCTAGATGTTGAACAAAAATGGTAACTTATGACATTTAAATGTTATAAAGTCGTAATCAAAGTTAAATAACTTAACGAACGTTCTTAATTTAACGATTCGATAAGCTATAAAGAAAGAAGAAGTTAATATAAACAATGTGCATAGATTGTTTGGTAGCTAATTGGTATGTTATGTGATTATATCAAGTAGAACATATAAAGACCAAAGAAAAGTTAATGTAAAAGCTAGAAGACGCTTGAGACAAGTTTTCTAAACTCTTGTCTATACTTTGTGTTAGACAAGTTTTGTGAGTTCATGTTATACTATGCATGAGATGTTTAAGAAATCGTCGATGCCATTTATTTCGGCTAGACAAAGATTTAAATTATTTTGTTGATTTCTTTACAAATATTTCAAAATATTAGTGTGAATGATATCTTAAGCCAATTGCTTTGGTACGAATTTGAAGGTATGCCTGAATATGAATAAACAAAGGTTTTTAAGTCGTAAATCGACCGTCACATGATGTTGCTAAAAATTAAACGTAAATACGCTTAACGGATGAATGTTGATCAACATAAAGTACTATAGGCTGATCACCTAGAAGTGCTCGTAAGGAATATCGAGCTTACGGTCTTGGTGCTTGGTTGTCTTTTTCAAGAAAGAAAAAGAAAGAATGTTCATGGTCTTGTGACCAACTCAGAATTAAAATGATGTTTTGCCATCTTTAAATGTTTTAAAGGAAAGAAAAGTGCTATTTGGTTGTTCATAGTACTTCATAACTATTTGTTCAATAATTGAAGATAAATCATATGATTCTTAATTTTGTTGTTGTAATATAATTGTTAAAATTACTAAGCTAGTTAATGCTCATTCCTTGCTTGAATTATATGATTGTTGTAAGATCCCGACTTTTATGAAATAAAGGTCTAATTTAATTTATGGTTATTATTCTAAAACTGTAAAATATGGTAAATTGATAAATGGTCAAACGGACAATTAACTGAATAAGTGAGTTAATAAAAGAGGAAATGAAATATTTTTTTTTTAGAAAAGCAGCCCATGAGGGCGGCTGAAATCTGATAAGAGATGAGAGAGAAAGTTGATGGAAAAAAAAAGAATTAAAGGTGGGAGAGAGAGAGTTGGTGGGGGACAAGAAAATAATAAAGGAGGAAAAAGGAGGAAAAAGAAAGAGGGGAGAAAGAGAGAGAGAGGGAGAGCCATCAGCATTTTTTTATTTACACTTCCTCCCGTACCAAATTGTTTAGAGGAAGAAAAGAGAGAAAAGAGAGAAGAAAGAAAGAAAGAAAGAAAGAAGGAAAGAAAGGAATGAAGAAGAAATGAAAGCAAATAAGGTAAAATCAAAACTTTTGTTAATTTTTGGTTATTGATTTTTATGAAAATTTATGGAAAGAGGATATGTTATGCTTATTAATTTGTGATGAATTAAATTTGCATAAACATGAATCAAATGAAAGAAATCAAGAAATCAAATGAAAAACGAAATCTGAAAATTTCATCAAAATTAGTTTGCTACCATGTTTTTATAAAATTCATATCTCCTTGTGTATAATGAGTTAGGAGATGAGCCTTATATCAAAAGAAAGCTCTTGAAGTAAGCTAATTATAGAAATTTAAATCACCCAAAAATTCCTTGTGGATTTTTCGTGATGACTGTTTGAAGGAAACTGGTCAGAAGGACTTATAGTCTGAAAAATTAGTTTTCTTAAGCTCTATTGCGTGAAATATAATTTTTAATCCGACCGTTGGATCGTTGTAATTTTAGGATATGTTATACATACAAACGTTGAGTATATGTCCATAAATTTTGAACCGTTAACGATAACATTTGATTTGTTATGAATTTTAAGAGGTGACTGATTCAGAATTTTTGTAGCAGAATTTTCACCAACATGCTTTAAGTTTTAAAAATGTATAACTTAATGATTTTAAATCCGATTTGGGTGATTCTTGATTCTAAATTAGAGTATTTGAAGTCTAGTTTCTGTTAAAATTAATTATTTTGACAAATAATTTTTAATTAATGGTGGTAATATCATAATAGTGGACTGACGCTTTAAAAATAAATTATCATATATGGGTTCTTAAATTTTGTTATTAACTTATAAGTTTTGGAATATTAATTATGAAACTTGGTGAAAAATTCTATATTATTATTTCATAGTTACTAAATTTTTTTGGAGAACTATTAAAGAGCAGAAGTATTTATTGAATTTTTAAGCTATTTAAAGTTAGTTTAGGAGTTAGTAGAAATTTATAGAAAATTCTATGAATGGGGGAAAATTATGAAGTTTACTGAAAAATCTTATAATAATATAAGATTAATATTGACGGGGTTTCAAAGATATAAATTTATGTGGAGTTAGTATTTCTATTTTAAAGCTGTTAAATGATAGTTTATATAAATAGAAATAATTATAGAAAATTGTCGGATAATCCGAAAAATGTGAAAATTATTTGGAAAATTCAGAATAATATTTTAAATATTTTAGAAGTGTTAGTAAGCTCATGAGGTGTCGGAATGTAAACGCACAAGTAACGAATGAGTTTTGATAAAAATAATAAAAATAATTTTATGAGATAAATAAAGGCACCGTGAATGAATTATGAATTATTAGTTGGTTTATATTTTATTCAAGGTGAATATATTTTGGTGACCCCGACTTTTAGTAAAAATTAAATTATTTATAGTAAGGTATTGATTTAATGAAGGTTTATATATTTATATTGTTGTATTTTATTATCACTTGAGATGGTGGCTTAGTGGTGGAAAGCCGGACATAAGTCCCCATTAACATGGGTTCGAGTCTTGGTAAATTCCTCTATGCTTAAGTGGTCTCATGCCCTGAATTTATTCGGGGGTAAGTTGAGCCCTGAATTTATTCGGGGGTAAGCTGTGTTGTGCCGATGAAGACACCACTGAGGCCTCTAAAATTTTTAGAGATCATGCATTTATTTTCTCCCTATCATGCTTGTAATTATTTATTACATATGCTAATAAATAATAGTTATGATATTATAAGACCAGTTGAAGTATTGTGAGTCTATAATAATGATTGTGAATAATTGTTGAAAGATTAAAAATATGTAAATAATTGATGAATAAAAAGTGTTGATTAAAGGTAAGTATGATATGCAGATGTTTGTTCAATTATTTTCTTTCTTACCAAAGTAAGTTTGGCAGGAATTGCCGACACTCTACTTTTCCTAAAGTATTATAAACCATAACTCTATTATTGAACAGATTTTGTTAAAACGTGTACAAATTGGTTTAATTTCCTCTGTGGGACCATAAATTTCACTATCATTATTTTATATAGCTCATTTGGTCATTTTGTCAAAGCTGGTGTGCTAGTTGTTTTCTCAATTTTTAGTATAAATAGGTTGCTCGGTTGAGTAACTAAACACACACCATGACTACACCAAAAGTATAAATTTTTTTTATTACAATATTGTGAGGATAATATTATGAGTATTTCTTTTGAGTGTAAGGTTACTCCAAGTGTTGATAAAGAATGCAAGCATTGTTCAGGTTGATCACTTTCATAGAAAGCAGCATCTAGTCGCGCGCTAATGTAAGGGGTATCACTTTTTCATAATATGATAAAGGGATATCATTTTCTTTCATACTCCATATTGTTAGTTTCCAAAGGCATAATAGTTATCTAGAAGGGGGGTTGAATAAATATTTTAAATTTTTCTTTGCTTTAAAATGCTTGTCATTATTGAATATACTGACAGCAGCAGAATATATATTTGTTCCCCTTAAAGATAATGCAATTATAGTTTGATAAGCAGGTATAGCAGTTATAACAGTTATAGCAGTTAATGAGACAATGAGACACAGAGGTTTTAAGTGGTTCAGAGCACACAATGCTCCTAGTCCACTCTTCTACTCCACGAGTAGAAAATCCACTAAGAATGTCTTTACACTTTGAATCACTTAGATTCCTTCAAGGCCAGCAGCCTTGGAACTTCTTTAGTTCACTAAGAACTCTTCAAGATCAACAATCTTGGAACTTCTCTAGTTCACTTAGAACTCTTCAAGTCCTTTTAACTTGGTACACTTTGGATTGAGAGTTGTATTCTGGGGTGTGCTACTCAGTTGCAATTAAGCATCAGTTCTGAAAAACTGAGTAGCGAAGCAAGCTTTCTTCTTTCAGGATCGTAGAGTATTATCGTTGAGTGCTCTTGAGTATTCTGAGCTTTCTTTTCTTTCTTGTTTGCTTGCTTAGTTTGAATCATTGTCTGATTTGCTTGATAAGGAGCCTTTGAAATCTATCCGTTGAAGGCGTCTGTTGTAGCATTAAATGCTTCAGACAGTTCTGTGAACTTGATGTTGACTTCCTGTAAGGACTGAGAATTTCACATGATCATATGAGTAATTTTTAAGAATAAAAAAAAAATTCTTTTTAAAGGAAGTATTTAAATCATATAAGTGTATGTGTGAGTTAAGCATAAAGTTATGTAACCTAATACATATATTAGGTATGATAATTAAATAACCTAATGGGTTATAATATGAGAGAATGATAGTATTTTAAAATATATACTAACCCCTAAGAGATTTATTTTATACATCTCTAATAATTAATTTTATAACCTAAGTAAAGCAAGTCTAATTGGGTTATGAAATTAAAGATATTTGAGTAAGGAATTAACTTACTAATGTGTGTAATGAAACCCTAACTAAATGATTAGGAGAGGATAAAAAAATTAAAAAGTATAAACTATGTTGAATTGCAAGCCCAAAGAATTAGAATTGCTAGCCTAAATAATTAATTGAGTGGCCCAACTCTTAGCCCAATGGGAAAGGGGGCTTATTGGATCTTTAGTATGCTAAGTGGGCCTTAAAAAGAAAACAAATTTGGGCCCAAAAGGCCATCTTGGCCGAAATTTGGAGAGGAGAGAAGAAAGGGGGGAGTAATGTAATGATTACATTGCTTTAGTAGTTGAGCTAACTTGCTAGGTGTCAAGCCTTGGTCTTATTCTTATCTTTTCACCAAACTCACAAGTTAAACCAAGAGTGCAAGCAAGCTTATAATGATAAGGAGAGAGAGAGAGAGTGAGACATTGGAAGATGATTATAGATATACTAAATATATCTATACAAAATTACTAACACCAAAATTCTTTTCTCTTACATCTTTTTATTTCATTTTATTTCTTTAAGTTATCTAAGTATAGCAAGAGAGAGAGAAAGAAAGCCAAGAGCTTCGGACACCATAGGAAGAGAAAGAGAGAGAGCTTATGTTAGTTTCTTAGTTCTTCAATTAGTATTAGGAAGAAGGAGAGAAGGGAAAAAGCAAAGGTATAAACAAATTCCTACTTCTATAGATTAAATTCCTTTTTGTTTTGATTTAATTTTGGTAGTATGAAATTTTGGATCTTGAGATTAAAAACCTTAGATCCATATGTTTAAAAGTGTTTCATGTATAGATTGAACTCTTTTGTGGATCAAAAGTTAGATTTAAAGTGAGAAATATGAGTTATGTTTTTCAAAAGATAGAAAATCGAATTTTTCTTAGCTTTGGTTGTGTTTGATCTTGTGTTTGTTGATTATTTGGTGAATTAGATTATGGATCATGTTAGTTCCATAAGTATATGAGTTATTTTTAGTTAATATGATGAGCTATGTTGGTTTTATGTGAAAATATGGAAATTTTCTTAAAAATCACCAAAGATTGAAAAATCTATTTTTGGGAAAACGAAGTATGAAATGGAAACGACCATATCTCTCATTCTACTTTGAATTTTTGAGTGTGGTCAAATTCTAGAGTTATATATATGAGTCTTCTAATAGATCCAAGTGGAATCACTAAAAAATATGTTGTAGATTTTCGTATGTACTGATTTTAGTAAAGGAAGCAAAATCTGAAAAAGTCAAAAAAGTAGGCTGTCCGAAAATTGTAAGGGATATTTCGGCAACTTAAATATTGAAATAAATTCCAATATTTTGGGACATTAAAATATATGTTATAAAGTAGCTTGTGTTCAAAAATGAGCTCATTCCGACTTAAAATGAGCAAGTTATGTTTATTTCAATATTTGGGTTTTTACGACTAAAAATGCTATAACCGGAGTTGTATAACTCTGATGGGCACAAAATTTAAACTGGAAGTTCACGTTAACGTGTGGAAGATCCCGCCAAGAGTTGGAAATTTCTGGAGTTAAGCGTGAGGTAGCTAATTTCTTAAGAAAATAACTAGAAATGGATTTTTGGAAAATACTTAAGTAAGTTGAAAAATTTCAGAAAAATTCTTTTTGTGTATGGAATATATGTATATATGATTGGCCAAAAGATAGAAAAATAATTAGTTGATTTTGTATTTTCGTGAATAGTGTATTTCAGCTTTCTGAAATGAACATTTTAGGTTACTGAAATGAGAAACTGAAATGTCAGAAGAGATGTCAGTTTTGTTTTAGCTTCCTGAAATGGAAACTGAAATGATATATTAAGTATACTGAAGTTATAAATAGTGTATCAAGTTATATTAAGAACTTATAAATAAACGAGTAAATGTTAAGTCTAAGGTAGTATAGTTGTACTCTTTAATGATTGATTATGTGATTACATGCGATGAGTAAGATATGTGATGCTAACTAAGAGATCGATCTTATTAATGATAGATCTTACAAAAGAAGTTAACTTAAATTGAGTAGCATTAGTCAACGAATCAGGCAAGTTTCCTTAACTCAATCTCGAGTTATTACTTTTCAAATATAGTGGTGGTTAATTATTGCTGATTATACCACGTTTGAGAATTATTGTTGATTATTCCCAGTTAGTGCATGTTTATTAATTCAAATTAAATTATTGATTTTGAGAATATGCTTGGGGAATAACTGTTGTTAGTTATTCACATCCTAGAAGTTATTATTGATTGCAAATAGTACAGTTAATTTCTGTCTATTATTGAATCGTGTTGAGATATGTCCTAGCTAATTATTTTGGCTAGACGAACATTTGTTGAAACTTGATAGGTTCGAGAAGAGAACTCAATTATTATTGACAGGTCAATGCCAATTATTCCGGCTAGATTGAGAAAGCGATTAGATATTGAAATCATTGTATTTCATTATTGTGATTCGAATTCTAGTTATAAGACTGAGAAGAACAACCTTTTTATATAAAAAGGGGCTTTGTGGTCGTATATTCGGCCATTGCGAGCGTGTAAGTATTATGCATAATATAGGGTATAATGAAGCTGATCACTTTATATACTTGCAGAGGGGTATGATTTAATCTTTATGGTTATCTGATACACCTGGGTACTTCAAAGTAAAACCTTTGATAGTTACTCGAGAAGTTCAAGATCCTATGGGGTCGCTCAGCTCAAAAAAATCTGGATAATATTCCACTTTGTTATTGCGTAGAATTGATTCTTGTTATTTTTTCCCTATCATGCCTGTAATTATTTATTACATATGCTAATAAATAATAGTTATGATATTATAAGATCAGTTGAAGTATTGTGAGTCTATAATAATGATTGTGAATAATTGTTGAAAGATTAAAAATGTATAAATAATTGATGAATAAAAAGTGTTGATTAAAGATAAGCATGATATGCAGATATTTGTTCAATTATTTTCTTTCTAACAAAAGTAAGTTTGACAGGACTTGCCGACACTCTACTTTTTCTAAAGTAGTATGGACCACAACTCTATTATTGAACAGATTTTGTCAAAACGTATACAAATTGGTTTAATTTCCTCTATGGGACCATAAATTTCACTACCATTATTTTATATTACTCATTTGGTCATTTTGTCAAAGCTGGTGTGCTAGTTATTTTCTCAATTTTCAGTATAAATAGGTTGCTCGGTTGAGTAACTAAACACACATCATGAATACACCAAAAGTATAAAATTCTTTTATTACAATATTGTGAGGATAATATTGTGAGTATTTCTTTTGAGTGTAAGGTTACTCCAAGTGTTGATAAAGAATGCAAGCATTGTTCAGGTTGATCACTTTCATAGAAAGTAGAATCTAATCGCGTGCTAATGTAAGAGGTATCACTTTTTCATAATATGGTAAAGGGATATAATTTTCTTACTCCATATTATTGTAAGAGATTATTATTTGTTCTTCAGCTTATTATTAAATGTTGAAAAGTCCTGAAATGATTATAATATCCTTAATGGTTTGTGATTCATCTAATTTCTTGACCTGAATCTTTCTATTCAGTTTTAAGTTATTATGTTTGATTCGGTAGCTTTACATTTACTTGAACTATATATTCTATATAGAATTCTAATCGATTTTTTGGATATCGTGTTGGTAATTTGGGCTCTGGATAATTAAGTTGAAAATTATTAAGATCTATTTTTATCTTATTATTCTGATTATATATCATTGTGGTGAAATTTCTCTTTGGCCCGTAGTGCAAAGATAAAATGTTGATTGGCATGACCATTGGTTTTACAGTTGTATGTCTTTGGCCCGTAGTGCAAAGATGGATTGTTGATTAGCATGACCATTGGTTTTACAGTTGTATGTCTTTGGCCCGTAGTGCAAAGATGGACTGTTGATTGGCATGACCATTGGATTTACAATTATATGTCATTGGCCAGTAGTGCAAAGATGGACTGTTAATTGGCATGACCATTGTTTTTACAGTTGTATGTCTTTCGCCCGTAGTAAAAAGATGGATTGTTGATTGACATGACCATTGATTTTACAGTTGTATGTTTTTGGTCCGTAGTGTGACGCCCCCAAAATAGGTTCAATACTCAACCTATTTTGAGTCGCCAAATACACTCAATAAAATTCAAATACAATTTTTCATATCACACGGTCGTGCAAAATACGACCACACAACTGTGAGTGTCAATACAGACATGTAGAAAATATTAACATTCAAACTAAGTCCTCATTACATTTATTATCACACTATTTTAAATAAAAAAATTGTGAGGACTTCTACAACTCTAACTCGGACCATCACTCCATTCTCCGACTAGTACCTGCGATATTTTCATTTCCTGAAGAGAACAATGGAAGAAAAGGGTGAGCTCAACTAGTCCAGTAAAGAATATTATGACTAAGATAATGAAAAATAAATTATCGTTAGCCTTCAATAAATCAAATAAAATATTATGGACAACAAGTTTTAGATCAATATTCGCAGCGAAAATAACAATTCATTAGAAGAGTTAAGTAGAGAATGATGTCTACTATCTTCTTTGATTTAAAAGTCTATCATCAATATTTTATCCCTGTAACATCAATCAATATACATCTCGAATCAAATATCCATCTTTGCACTACGGGCCAAAGATATTCATTTGTATCATCAGTTGGTCATGTTCATCTCAACACCTGTCCATCTTTGCACTACGGGCCAAAGATATTCATCAGGTAATCATTCATCTTTGTACTACAGGCCAAAGATATTCATCACATAATTATTCATCTTTGCACTACAGGCCAAAGATATTCAGTTATATCACCATTTAGAATTGAGGATGATGAAAAATAGTACGAATAACGGATCCAGTGAGATAAAGGATAAATATTAAAGAATTTATCCAGAGTTCAAGAATGAAGATCAAAACCTGGATCCAATCAAAGATGATTTGGAAGAAATATATATATATATATATATATATATATATATATATATATATATATATATATTATCGTGAATAGTACTCCGTGAATAGTAACTCGTGAATAGTAACTCGACATGAAAAGATAAAAATTTTACAAGAAAGTTCAGACCAATATTCCAGTGAAATAATATTAGATGAAGCGCAAAACTCAAGTAATATCTTATCATTTCAGGAATTATAGAAGCGATATTTACCGTAGAAAGTTTAGAGTTAGGAATCTGAAATGAAACAATATACTAAACTACAATTGAATTTTCACCCATCTGGCGGTAGTCTGCTCAGACAGATTATTTCCACAATTTAATAACAACTGAATACGAAGGGTTATTCACCAGGAATGCGGTAGCCCGCGTAGACAGGTTATTCCCACAGAATAATAAAGAATAGAATAACAACATGATTTCACCATGCATGCGATAGTTCGCGTAGACAGGTTATTCCAACAGAATAATAAAGAATGAAATAACAACCCTTACGAGTATTGAAAGAAATTAACTCTCTTCATGAATACGAAAGAAATAATATCCCTTACCTTAAAATTTGGAGACTGCACTAACGTAATAGCATAATACTCTTCTTCTTTCTCTCTTATTCTCTCTATACTTTCTCTCTCTATAGCTTTAGTGAATTGGTGAGAAATAATGAAGAAATGAGCTTCTATTTATAGGCTCGACAGAATAAGGGTAAAATAGTATTTTTGCTATAATTTATGACATCATCCCTTATATCATCGATCTATGACATCATTGCTTACCTCATCGCTCCGATGACATCATTGCTCACCTCATCGCTCCGATGACATCATTGTTTGCATCATAAGAGTTCAAATTCAATTTGTATTCTTCCACCTCGTTTAACTTTTATACCATGAATTTACTATAATAATATTACCATTCAAATTATATAAATCATACTATTATATAATCACATCATACTACTATAATGTAATATTATAATAATAGATTTGAATGAATTATTTTATCGGACAAGATAAAATACCAACTTTCAACAAATGTCATATGTTAAAAATTTCTCCATTTAAATCTTCATTAAATAAATATTTTCTTATCATATATATCAAAAATTAATTATTCAGAAATAATATTACAGAACTTCAATATTGATAACCAGGTCGTTCCCAGGAAAAAGGCCTTCCGGTAAGGATTTCTTCTTATTGGCGCACAATTAATCAACCCCTTTCCTAGACAGAACTTTCTTAGACATTGTCAATAATGCTATCTAATAATATTATTCAAATAATATGAATTATTGATTTGATAATTGGAAATAATGTGCAATGACAATTATTGAATCAATAATATAAAATAGCGAAGTAGCACTTATTGATATAAAATATCAACGTAGCAAATATTGAACCAATAAAATATTATACAATTATTGAATCAATAATATAAAATATTGAACAGTAATTACTGTAACAATAATTGAGTAAGTGCCTCCTACGTAAGAATCAATAATTCAAAATACTGTGCAATACCGTGTGCTACTGTGCAACACCACGTATTACTGTATTTTAACCACTGGGTATTTCAACAGTACTAACGGTAACAGTTCTGCCATTATTTTTATAAAAAAGTTACTTCTGTCGCTTTCTATATCCGACATTCATTTCGTTGTGGGGTCCACCAATGACTGCGCCGTCGTACGAATATTCTCCGACAAAAAAGAATATTCCTTGACCAAATGAATATTCCCCGACACAACGAATATTTTATAACCACTTGCTTACTTTGTAAACTTTGCACATTTCACCCATAACTTATCATATTTATCAAATCAACACCTTACTATTTCAAAATAATATATAAAGAAAATTAAATCTTATTCATAAAATTTGGGGTCTTACACGTAGTGCAAAGATAGATTGTTGGTTGGCATGACCATTGGTGTTACAGTTTAATATCTTTGGCACGTAGTGCAAAGATGAATTTATTAGCATGATTATAAACAGGAACTGTGAATTGGTAGAACCATGATCTTTGGTGTTTAAGGGTAAAGACAGGTGATGAAAGTTCTTTTTATCTTGGGTACAACGAAGAACTGTTGATTGGTGTTACAGGAATAAAATATGGATGATGGACTTTTAATTTGGAGAAGATAGTGGACATTATGCTAGGAATATTCATGAGAATGGTATTCCTATTTATATAAGATTTGATTATGATCTCAATAAATGAATATGCAAGTATGCTTGCATTGATGAAAGATGTAAAGTCCTTTAATAGATAATATGAATATATGTACAAGGACTTAGAATGAATTGATCAAATATGTTAGGTTAATCCTACATAAACAAAACAGATTTGTGAAGTCCATAAAACGAAATGATGTACAAGGACTAAATATAGAAAGATCAAACTTGTTAGGTTGATCTTAAATTATGTAATAGATAGGTCTGTCTGATCATCGAAGCACTGCACCAGCCTTAGTAGTCTGCCAGGAGAGACAAGGAAGACTTAGAGACTATCAAGGCAGAATCGCAGTCTGCAAGGATAGTAGCTTTTGAAGTTCGTAGTCTGCCAGGAGAGACAAGGCAGGATCGTAGTGTGTCGAGAAGAACTTTCTCGAAGCCATAGTCTGTTGAGGAAGCCATGTTCAGAATCATAAAGACAGTCTGTCTAAGCGCGGACTGAGCGTCTGCCGAAGCCAAGTCAAGAATCGTAGGCCACATACGAAGTCGTGGAGTCTACTGATCATATCAGGGGCAGAAATCGTAGTCGAGCAAGATCAGTCAAGGACAACAAGTGATAAGGCAGAAATCGTAGTCTGTCATGATTTTCTCTCGGAGTCGTAGTGTCTGCAGAACCAAAGTAAAATTGTAGTCTGTAGAACTAAGGCTTTGACAAGTTATCAGATGCTCACAACGACCAAGAAAGAATCGTAGTGTCAACACGATTCTCAACAGATGAGCACTCCCAGAATATCCAAAGTATGAAGCCTCTGGTCAGAGCTGTAAAGATACAATCTACCTGAAGGAAGCCAGAAAGCACTCACCGAATGGCCTGCATGCAATTAGAAGATTTAAGCACCAACTCAATTAGCGTCTTAATTGAGAAGTGAAGCCATTCAGGAGAAGTCTTCCACAAGTAAATCCTAAGAAGACTTCAAATAAAGCTACTGACTAAAGGAAGTCAGCAAGTGCAGTGTCTGTTAAAATAAACAGAAGACAACAATCTTGGGTGTGACCAGGATAGTAGTGCTTGCAAGATGAAGAGCTGGAATTGGTGAAACTTGCATAGAGATACTGGCCAATCTATGAAGAACAGACAGAAGTGATTAAGCATGGGTCAGACCATTAATGATAGGTGAACGGGAGATCACAAGGAGAAAGAGAGCTGGGCATGCCACAAATCTAATAAGTCTTGCAATTCAAAAGGGCCAGAGTATTAAGTCAAGTTATCAGTCCCTAATACAAGTCAAGGCAAGCAGAAGTATTAAAGCACTGCACAAGTGAAGGAAGAAAGGTTCTACATTGCAAATCCAAAGAACTCCTTCAGAATCGTCGTATTGTCTCAACAAGTCAAGGAGCAACATTAAACAAGGAAAACTACGATTCAGTTTAAGGTCCTCTGCATTAGAAATGTAGAGTTTAATTATCTGAGTATTGAAGCATTGGCAACGGTTCAATATGAAGTTTGACATTCGAACGTTGCTGATTGAGAGCATCGATGCTTAAGGACAACTCATGTGGATTTGAATCAAGGAATTAGAAAGAAAAAATAAAGGTGACTACTAGCCTGACACGAAAAAGTGACATCTCTGAAGTGGTAGATGAGATAGCTGACTGCAGTGTCAGAAAAGTCAAAAAGGGGCTGTCACGTCAAATCAACAGTCTGCACCAAATATCTCAAGATCTTCAAAGCAATTCAAATAGCTCCTAACGGCTATATCACAACGGAAAGATTATGGGGGAGT